>PVIA01002063.1:0-233546 GCA_004024845.1 Tonatia bakeri | reverse complement strand
CGGGAGAGAATGGTGGGGGAAAGATCGATACAACTGTACTTGAACAACAGTAAGAAAAAATTTTACTGAACATAGTTACATTATCTCAGATTTGAGAGAGGGTATTTTGTCCTTAAAGAAAATAAATACAATAGCTGCATCTTTTGAACATTTTTCTTACTGTTTTCATTCAGCTGTCTGCCACATGTGTCTGATGTATTGGTGACTCATAGAAGCAGCACTGAAATGTAATATGTGGATGCCCACCCTCACCCTTTCATTTTAACATACAAAAAAAAAAAGGCATTACTATTGTTCCTGCCTGAAACCTTTTTGGGGGGCGGATTTGGCCTACAGAGTTTTAATCTTGCTGAAATACTGGTTTGTTTTACTTTTACCAGCATTGGAGTCTATAAGTTCATAAGTCATTATACCTGTGATATTCCAAGGTAGTATTGATAGTTTTTTTAGAGTAAAATTTATTTTGAATGTCACAAGTATTATAATCTCTTTTCATATGACTCTACTAGTAGCCGCTGTTTATTAATGAAAATAAAGACTTGTGAAAATGAAAAGAAATCAGTCATCTGGCCCTTGCATTCATTAGAAACACTCACAAGTCATCTCTGATCAGTGTAGTCACCATCTCTGCGACATCCGGTAGCTGTCACTGCCTGCCTTTGGGGTTGTGATGTCGTGCTCTGGAAGAGCGGTTCAGCTGTGGGCTTTATGTGCTTTTTTACAGTTGTTCTCAGTGTCCCGAGGTAAATTATATGGTGAATCGTTACACGTTCGCTGTTTAAAAAGATATCTAATTGATTCACTGCGCAAAAGTGTCAAAGACTCTCTGCTGCAGGAGTGGAGCTTGCAGGTGATGACTTGTCGTGTGTTCACAGAGACGATAGCGCCTGCTCACGTATTGGCAATATTATCTAACTGGTGTACCCTGTGTTGTAATTCAATCACCCATTATTAAAAATAGGTATGACTGCAGGGAGCAAAGCCACATGCAAACCCTACCCATACATACAGGCATGGGCAGAAGTAGCTTTACAGTCCTTTGCATGGGAAATAATACAATAATTAATAAATAATGATAACACAAGATTAAACTTCCGCATACTCATCACCGTAAAGCTGCTTTGCCCACCCCTGTATGTGCACATCTGCTTACACTGACACGTTCAATGCGTTTTCGTCCTCCTTGCTATTAATGCTTGTACTATGAGTCAGAAATGGAAAATATGTATTAGCGTTAAGGTAAATGAAATAGATTTTGATTTAGTTCAAGTGAACCATCTCATTTAAAATTAGCCCAGGGGTCTTGTAAAGCAAGCAAGCAATCTAAACATAATAATGCACATTGCCCAATTGCTTCTGTGGATGATACAGGCTTAGTGCTGGAGTGCTTTGACAGCCCATTACTGAATGTAACGAACAGCTATTTTTAAACAGAAGAAATTCAAGTTGACAGCTTGGCAGTGAAATTCAGTGAGATTATTTTTGTCGTCTTCAGTATAGATAGTGGATTCAGGTTGGTTTTAGGAAATTTGTATTGTGTAGTGTACAGAGCAAACATTTTGATTGAAAGATAGTTTTGCCCATTGTGGGGGCAGATGTTATTATTAGAGTATGGAATTAACTTTAAACGTATATTTTAATGAATTACTGAGACATAATCTCTACAACCTAAGTTTAAAATAAAATTTCCCCTCTTTCTTTCCTGCTGTGGGGAAGTAGTCTAGTAAAATGCCTGTGAGAGTGACTGTAAAAAGTGTTTTTCAAAGCTGCTTTTTATTCTCTCAGAGTTTAAAAGAGGCAGCTTTTTAGGCATAAGGGAGTCTTTGGAAATGGACATAAGCTTGAGGCCGTGTTGTCTTGATGGAAGCAAGGACTGAAGTAGCACGGAGGAGTGGAAAGAAAATACCTGAATACCTTTTACAGAAATCTTTTCTCAGGGATAAGGGGATTGGCGACATCTGATTCGACAACTCTTGGAAAAGTTTGAGAAGCTTGTTCTGCCATTCTTAAATGAGCATATTGTTAAACTCATACCTCAAAAAAAACAACAACCCACAATAAGGTAAATAAGTGAACTATTTCACTTTCCTACAGCAAATGTCTGAGAAATTTAATTGCTATTTTTTAAAGCACAGCTGATTATTAGGGTTTTTCAGATAGAAACCTTAGGTTCAGCAGTAAAGATTTGTGTTAAACGTAGTCTGAAAGAAAACAGCGGTACATTATTCAATGAAATTTGGGTGAATTAAGTAAGTAAATTGATGGCTTTAGCTAATATCCAGTTATGTTTCTGGCCCAACCAATAAAAGCTCCAGTCTATAGCAGTGGTGGAAATTACAAAATTGTCAGAGTCATGTCATCCCCTCCAAACACATTGCCAGGAGCCTGCACTCACGGGTCTTCCTCACCCGTCCCTGCTTCCAGGGCACCTACTTTGGTCCCTGAGGGGCTGGCCACTGAGTGTCAGCTTTGTTTAAGGACTATGCCTTAA
Organism: Tonatia bakeri; assembly: GCA_004024845.1. Lineage (NCBI taxonomy): Eukaryota > Metazoa > Chordata > Mammalia > Chiroptera > Phyllostomidae > Tonatia > Tonatia bakeri. The sequence continues at coordinate 231,055 of PVIA01002063.1, read as the reverse complement.
ATTAGGAAAATAAAGCAACTCATTTTTAAAAGCCAGTGGACTTTTCTACTCCTGATCTATTTCTCTGTTTTACTTGCCTCTTAGAAGACATAATGGCTCCAGACATGGCGCAGCCATGAATCTGTGCAGTCAAATATTTTTGGAGACACTTTTGTGTTAGGCCATTGCTGTACTCTTTAGAATCGTATTATAGCAGTGAGTCAAAAGAATTTCTTAGCTTGAAAGAATTGGTTTACCATGATACACATTTAAATCTAGAGAGGATATTGTTCATCTAACAGGATCTAGCTTACTTCTGGCAACTCACTCCATCAGTTTGTAGCCTGAACTTTGAGCTCGTGATTTTCTCGTGAAGTGACCCTCTTGAAGCCTTGGCTAGAGGACCTAGTCTGAGGCAGGAGCGGTGTTACCACGTTAGCACTGCTTCTCTGTGGCCCCATGGGGTGCCAGCTCCGGCACCTGAAGGGTGCTTTCATTTTCTTGATGGGAGAACAATTTGATATGGCACTGTGGTCCTCAGGTGTTAGATTAATAAAATAAATTGTTACAATTGATGGTACCATTCATGGGGAGGAAAACATTGGCAAAGTGAAAGCAGGACTAGTGATGCCAAAAACCAAGCCTAATATATATATTTCTATATATTTTTAGAAGGGGGCTTAGCTCTCTGCAGATGGGCAAGGTGAAGGAAGTCAGCAGCAATTCCGGTAAATGTTTCTGTATTATTGTATCACCTGGCTTCATTTTTCTGTCCACCTGTACTCTGAGGTCTGAGCAGTGCAGGCCAACGAGAAGAAATTGTGTTGCCGTGACGCACTGTGGCAGGACTGAGGAAAACTCGATGTGGCAGTGGTTTGCAAGACATTTAGAAGGTTTCCCACCCAATCATCACCCATCGCAGCTGGAAGAATTTAATGGGATATGGCCCACTGGAACACACCAGTTGAACAGTTCTTAAAGTAACTTCTAGTGTTTGAGAGGCAGGGTTGTGTGGTGGTGCAGAAGCCTCCAGCCTCTAGCCTTGCTGCCTGAGCTTGAACCTCATCACTTACTAGCGGTACAGCTTTGGCTGAGTCATGCAACCGCTTCGTGCCATGGCTTCCTTACCTGTGAAACTGTAAAAGTCACACCTAACTGCCAGGCTTAGTGTAAGGATCAAATGAGTTAAACATTTGAAATTCTTAGAACAATGCTTAGCAATTAGAAAGGGCTTGATCCACATAACCTATTATTGTTTCGAAATTCTTTTTCTGCTTACACTTACATTTTTATAATTTTAAAAATAATTTGAGAGTCATTATAGCTGGAGTGTTTCTTGTTAGAAATCTGGGCCTTTAATTAAAGGCTAAAGTTATCAGGGATTCTAACTTTGAAATGAACTCAGAGTGAAAACTATTATATTTCATTAATATTTATCCATCGGTAGCATGGAATGGAATTTATAGAATATTGAAATCGTGGCTTCTGTCTTTCCAGTAAACTCCTTTAGAGTAGGGGGCATGCTCCCTGCTGCCTGTCTTTATAACATAAACTGTACCTAATATACTTTAAATGTTTATTTGATGAAAATCAGATAAAAAATTCTAATAAATTGCTAGTACACATTAGACACTTGAATAGTGCATCTTGAGTGAGAGGATATTTGTGTGTGTGTGTGTCTGAGTGAGAAAAAATACATGTCACCATTTTCTCCAGTGACAGACGGCTTAAATTACAGCAGGAGAGTTTTAGGTTGGATGTAACTAGAAGCATTCTGACTGTGGAGCTGGAAACGTTCTAGTCTTTTACTAAGAGAAGTGACAGAATCTACACAATTGTAGAGCATAGATTACCAGTTGACATTTTACTCTTTATTTGCTGTAGAAGAATATTCATATCTTTCTTGAGAGATGATCAAGCCTTCTTACCTTCGCGTTCTTGAATTTGCTATGTATACATTCTTGTGGAAAGAGCAAAAGGACCTTAGATTGAAAAGGTTTACAAGGGGACTGAATAGTAATGGAAAAAAATACAATAATTTTTTTTAAGAAACAAAAAGATTCATCTATTGCCTAGTTTACCTTTCCTTCATATCATCGTCTCTCTTTGAGGGGAAAGTAGTGAGGGGGAAATGAAAGAAATCACCACCAATAACTCTCCCTTTCTTTTGCCTGACTGGCAAATACAGAGAGGGAACTCATAAAAAATATTTTAGCTGAGGCAGCCCACCGTTTTTGCCTTCATGACCTTGACTGTGATAGGAACAGAAATCCTTGTTCTAGGTGTTTTTCTTTTTCTTCTTTTCTGGGAGATCAGTGATCAACTGTCCTATTTTCCTGTCTTAAGATTCCTCTTTCTCCATCTCAAGTATGAGTTATGTACATAAAGCTAATATCTGGCATACTAACTCTAACTCATTAAAACAAGCTTCTGTGCTATGTTAGAATCAATTCTATTTAAAATACTTAGTGAAGTACAGAATTCCTAGGACAATTTTTGCATTAGGTTGCAGCTGCAGTGTTCCTGATCACAGTCGTCATAAAGGTTGTTGAAAGCGATTTATTTATGTTTGTATGTACATCTGTGTGTTTTGAATAGGTAGGACACTCATAGGGTTCAAAGTTCAAAATGCCCAAAAGAGCTGGACTGTGAAAAACCTCTTTCCCCTCCTTGGCCTTCATCAGCCAGTTTTCCTCCCTGGAGGCCTCCATGATGTCCATTGTCTTTTGTGTCCTTCTAGAGCCATTTTCTGCATAGGAACAAAAATGTGTAGCTGGCTGTATTTTTACATATTGAAAAATGGAGATGACTTTGCTTTGGCACACATAGCACCTTTGGGAAGGCCAAGAGAGGAAAGCCAAGTAAGGCCAAGAGCTCCTTCTGAGAGCACAAACCACCTTCAGTCCTATTTCTTAAAAGTACCTAGTGTGTAAGAGCTTTCAAAAATATAGATAAATAAGGAGAGAAACCAAAGATTGATGAGATAGTCTCAGTAATTGTTTTCCTCTTGAAAATTTTCTTCTCAAAACGAAAATTCCAAATTTTTCAAAGTTGAGGTAGCTTGTTCTCCTATGACTTGCTGACACGGTCCTTCTGCAGAACAAAAATGAACCCCAGGATTCCCCTGCGAAAGTGGAGTGGCATGCACAAGGAATGAGGAAGGGCGTGCCCCGTTTTGGAGTTGTATTTATCTGGGTTTGGAGATCAGCGTGAAGACCTGGTAGTTATGTGACCTTTAAGCAGTGCCCGGGCCGCCTTCTCAGACCGTAAGTTAGGAGTAATCCAACCAAACCTGGTGGTGTGCCTCAGAGGATTTACTGTAAGCAAAATAATGTCTGACCCAAAGTAGGGACTTAATAAATGTTAGCTTCTTTCTTTACCAGTCCAGCATTATAGTTGAGATGTAAAGGTCTGTCTTCAGCGGACTGTGCTGTTGAGTCCTATTGCATTTCTCAGAATTGAAAATGGCATTTAGAAAGTTGTTTTTAGATGGTCATTCATCTTGCTGGTGTCAGAAAAAATTTTTAACCTAACCACCAGCTTTTGTGTGGTGCTTTAACAGTTCGTAATAGTTAACTTTTTACTCTCTGATCTCTCTCTGAGGAAGGTGAGAGAAGTGGGTGAGAGGAGATTGTAGATGAAGACATCTATAGCAATATTCAATAGATACTTAAGTTGGTTAAAATGTTGTTTTCTTTCTTTTGCCTCAGCTGGCATGGTACAAAGTTTCCAAAGGCCATAGTGATGGACATGAAGAGGAAGAGTAGCTGGAATACCTAGATCCTCAGACAGTAAGACAAAGAGGGAGACAAATGTATGACCAAACTTTAAGTGGAAGATAAGCAACTTGGAATTCACCACCAACTTTCTGAGTTTCATTTACACTAACTCGCCCTGGGACCGGGACCAGTCACTTTGCCTTTGTAGTCCTCAGGTTCCTTCCAGATGATAATAACAGTAATAAGAAGGCTTGGGAATAGTACTCTTTATAGGTTCCCTCAGAATTATAGCTGTAAGCATTATGTAAATTCATAAAAAACAGTTTTGAAGACTAGCTTTAGAATTTCAATAGTTATTGTATATTCAAAACAGCTACAGAAGCACTTTATTTTCATTTTAAAGATTTACAATTAAAGTGAGTTTATGTATACCTCAAATGTCTGATTATATACAAACCCGTTACAAGATTTACGCACACATTACATCCCTTCTTATTATGGGGTTTTGTGCACATTAAATGCCTGGTTGTTATAGATTGTTGTTTTTCTTGCTACTGTTAAATGTAACATTTCCCTAGGTGATGAAATGTGTTATTATTGGAAACATTTATTTTAGTGTATGTTCTGAATTTTCAAAGAGAAAGGTATTTAAACAGCAAAAGACATAGCTGTTATGAAATTTATTTTTTATAAAATAGCTTTCAGCAGAAATCAGAGCAGTACTTTAAAATCACAGTTAAAAATCATTTAATCACTACACTCCTTGTTGGCTAATAGGCTGCTAAGTGACTTTTTTTTCCCTATGCAATAGGCTATTTTTGATATGCTCGCTAAGTGAACCTAAGAATACTAGTACCTTTTACGTTCGCAGCCTTGATCGCAAAGTATTGAAAGTTCAGGGGGCATTTGTCTCCTTTCTCACAGATAATCATTTAAGTACCAGTCTTGCTGGAGCTTTAACTGGGGCAGGCAACCCTACAAATGACTGGAGGTAAAATGAAAATAACATACCGAGCTGGGTTCTGGGGATGGCAGTTATTCTGAACACACATCAATAAGCTTGAGCGTGATTCTATGCTAATGCAAGCCTGACGGATCAGCTCTCTCTTTTAGCCTCGAGGACCATTAAGCTCTGGACGCTGGGTCACACTGATAGAGTCTGCAAACCGAGCCCATCCGCTAACCGCAGAAGTTAACTGACCGTGATTCCTAACGTGTGAAACGAGCGCTGCTCAAAAACCCTGTGGTCAGGACATAGATCAGGACGAAGACAACGGGTTCCATTTGAATTTGCATAATCAAAGCTTCTCATTTTTCCACATATAGATAACCTAACGCGGTGGGGAGGAGGCCGTGACTACTTCTATTACATTGTTAATCTGGAATCACAGCAAATAATTTCCATAAAAATGTAAATAACTTGTCTCAAAAGAAAAGAGTATAATTGGAAGATATTTGGTGTCATTTCTTTGGAATTAAACTGTAGGCACAGTTATGCAGGTTAGGTAATGAGGATCTTGGGGCTATGAGGTATAAAATTTTTTTTTAAATGATGTCTTTTTAGTGATTTGATTCAAACACTGAAACTGGGTTGTCTGTGGTAAGTCAGATTTCTTTCAAGGTGTGAGCTTTGATGTAGATGTAAATGAATACCCAGACCAAAGTGACAGGCGACTTCTCTCCTGTCCTTCTCTCCTGAGAGAAAATGAATTTATGTTTAATAGCAAAAATTAAAACCAACAACACCGGAATGGAGAGAGTCAAAAACACCGTTTACTTTTCAGGACCACAGATGCTGAGAGGGTCCTGTTTTAGGAGGCAGAGGGCCTTCTGCGCACACCAGTCCCCACCCCTTTACCCACCCTCTTTGGCCGCATTTACCTGTGCCACAACTGTGGAGAGCGGTGGTGTTGGACCAATGACGATTCTCATATATACTGTAACATTTGAGGTGCTCTACTTTTTACCTGAGGATGTTGTTGGTTTTGCAAACATTTTAAAATCATTTACTTCGAATTCTGCTATGTTGACATTTTTTGTGATGAGAGAACTCTGTTCGTTCATTGAAAACACGTGACAATGTTTCTGTTGAGCAGACTCCAAAGATTGTGCTGTTTTTTAACCCTAGGTTTCCAGACTATCTCAAACATTCTGAATGTAAAGGATATAAATATATGTTTGTTAAATAAAATTTAAGTGCTTTTGTGTGCCTTGTAATCCAGTCTCATATCTCTGTGAAAAACCTAATGAAATTCTATATGTATGATTTTTTCTGCATGATTAATATATGCCAGTTCTTTCCTAAACGCTTTACTCATTTATATTTTAAAACTATAACTCAATTAGAGAAGACAAACACCATATGATTTCACTTATATGTGGGATCTAAAGAACAATATCAACGAACATACAAAATAGAAACAGACCCAGAGACACAGAGAACAGACTGATGTCGTCGGAGGAGAGGGGGTTGAGGGATTGGGTGGAAAAGGTGAAGGGATTGAGAAGCACAAATTGGAAGTTGCAAAATAGTCACAGGGATGTAAAGTACAGCATAGGGTATGTAGTCAATAGTGTTGTAATGATGGCTTGTGGTGCCAGGTGGGTACTGGCAATATTGGGGTACGAACAACTTGTAAGTATATGTCTAACCACTACGCTGTACACCTGAAACTAACACAAAATAATATTGAATGTAGACTGTAATAAAATTAAAAAACAAAACTTGAAGAGGAGGTATTAGTATTATTCCCAGGCGAGGAAACTGAGGCAAAGACGTTAAATAACTTGCCGTAAGCTGTACAGCTGGTAAACGAGCAGCAAGACGGGGTTAAAGCCTGGGCACTTTGTCTCTGGAATCGGCGCTCTTAATCACTGCTAGTCTGCGGCAACCCGGAGAAATTTGTTTAGCAGAAAATGTGTTGCCATATTAAAATATAAGTTCTAGGAGGTTGTTGATCACCACTAGACCGGACTGGCGAGAACTGCTTCAGGGGGTCGTTCAGGTTGAAGCAGAAGGATGCTAGACAGCAGCACAGAAGCAGATGAAGAGAGACAGCTCCCAGATGAAGGTAAACACATAGACGAATATAGGATCCTGTTGTATACTGCAGTAGGGTCTGTAAGTTACTTTTCATTTAAGTGTGATTAATTTGAAAGATAAAAGCATAAGATAACTGCAAAGCTTTGTTAATGGATACAGAATAGGAAAATATGTAATTTGTGACATTGTTAACACAAAGTGGGGGGATGTGAGGGAGGAGTAGCGATCTTGTATGTGATTGGAGTTGTCAGTTCAAATAGGTGGTTGTCATTGTACTGTGTTTCATGTATTTGGGTGCTCTGCAGTTAGGTGCATATATTTATACCTTTATGGTAAATTGACCCTTTTATCATTGTACGATGTCCTTCTTTGCCTCTTGTTTCATTTTTTGACTTAAAGTCTGTAAAACTCCTAGAGGAATACATACAGGAAAAACTTCATTACTTTGGGTCTAGCAATGGTGTCTTGGCTATGACACCAGAAACAGAGGCAACAAAAGTAGAAATAGATGAGTGGAGCCACATCAAACTAACAAACTTCTGTGCAGCTGAGGGACCGTCAACAGAATGAGAAAGCAACCTGTGGAACGGGAGGAGAAGGCATTTTCAAACTGTATGTCGGCTAAGGGGTTAGTATACAGAATATATAAAGGACTCCTGTAACTCAACAACAGAAAATACAAACAATCCAGTTTAAAAGAGGGCAAAAGCTTTGCATTGACATTTATCTAATGAAGATGCTCAAATGGCCAACGAGCATATGCAATGATGCTCAACCTCACTGTTAATCAGAGAAATGCGAATCAAACCACAGCGAGATACCACCTCACACCCATTAGGAGAGCCACAGTGGAAAACAGTATGGAGGGTCCTCCAAAAAATTAAAACTAGAATTACCATGTGATCCAGCAGTCCCACTTCTGGGATTGGAAGCAGAGTTTTGAAGAGGTACTTACAAACCTCATGCTCATTGCAGATCACTCACAGTACCCAAAAGATGGGAGCCACTTAAATGCTCATCAGGGGATGAACAGGTAAAATGTGGTATGTGAAACACTGGAATATTATCCACCCTTAAAAACAAAAGAAGTGAATTCTGTCATTTGCTACATAAAATGTGGATGAATCTTAGGGATATCATGCTAAGCAAAATGAGCCAGTCACAGAAAGACAAATACTGCATGATTCCACTTGTTTGAGGCATCTAAAGCAGTCAAACTCTCAGAAACAGAAAGTGAAATGGTGGTTTCCAGGTGCTGGGGGGAAATGGGAGTTGTTCAATGAGTAGAGTTTCAGTTTTGTAAGATGAAAAAGTTCTAGAGATCTGTTACACAGTACTATGGATGAAGTTAACAGTGCTGTACTGTACACTTAAAATGGCTAGGGCGGTAACTTTTATGGTTTTTGAAACAATAGTTTAACACAACAATTTCAATGTATCTCATTAATTCTGCAGTTCAGGCATTCAGGCAGGGCAATTGTGCTCCTCTTCTGTTCCTTCTGGTTATTTAGCCGGTGGGTGGAGGGGTCTGAAGGATCCAAGACCCCAGTGTCTTCATGCCCATGTCCTGTGCTTGGTTGGAGTTGGCTAGAAATTAGCTGGAACTGTTTTCCTCAGAGCCTGCAGGCATTGTGGCTCTGTGGTGCTGTGGCACTGTGTGTGTGTTGGGGGGGCGAGGTTCAGAAAAGGAGCAGTGGTCTTTGCATGCCTTTCTGTCTGTCAGAAAGCTGTCCCCCAGCCCCTGCCTTGATGCCAGACACTTCAGTTTGTTCCTGTATGCCACTGGTGCCTTTAAAACTGTGACCCCAGTGCTGGAGCTCAGAGGCAGTGAGTCTGAGTAAGTCTGTGTGTGGGTTCTTGAAGGGGAAGTGCTTGGGACTCCAGAAGCCACTGACTCAATCCCTACTGGCTTTTGCAGCCAGGAGTTATGGGGACTTAGCTTCCTGGCACTGGAACCCTGGGCTGGGGGGCCTGGTGTGGGGCTGGGACTCCTCCCTCCCGAGGTGTCCCACCGTAATTTTTATCCACCACACATGGATGTGGGTCTTTCCTACCAGTCTTGATGGATGTGGTTTCCTTAGTTCTGAAGTTGTGGAACCTCCACTCAACTTGATTTCTGATGGTTCTGAGTGATGCTTGTTCTATAGTTTGGTTGCAGTTTTGATGTGGCTGTGCAAGGAGGTGAGCTGTGTTTACCTGCACCTCCTTCTTGACCAGAAGTCACAATAATACAATTTTAACCATTGCATGAAATTTGCTTTTGGGGTTTCTTTGAGTGGTTACTATTTCTTGCTGTGAAGATTAAATGAGATAATGTATATGAAGAAGATACCATAGTAGTTATTTAATAAATGGTAGCTTTTACTAGTCTGTTGTTGTGAGGCTCCGTCTTGTAAGTTGTCCAAGGTTTGAACTTAACATTTCAGCCTTCAAAAGCCTCTTTGCACTAAAATATACCATCTAAAAACATTTATAACACAAATATTCTATATCTTCTCTTGTAATTTAACAAATAATTATAGATGATACAGTGTAAGCTAGGCCCTGAGGATACAAAAAAAGCGAGGTATAGTTTTTGTTACATAGGAGCCCCCACTGGTAGAGAGGGCAGGGGGTGTCAGAAAGGAGAGCTTGCTTTCTTGAAATCATGTAAGTCAGAAAACAGTGCTTTGGAGTCTGGTTTTTAACAAACCTCAGTTCTCCAGATAAAACAAGTTACGTGGTGATGAGATTAAAAGCTGGAGTCAAATAAAATACATATATTTATTTGTATACATGTAGTGCCTCTTTATATAATCATTAAGTTGTATTTTTCTAACTGCTTTGAAATCTTCCTGTGCCTCCTGAGGTTGCCCTGCAACCAGCACATTCCAGTTAACGTCACGAGGGGTGAAGCAGAAGAGAGGGAAGGGGGGAGCGGCTGATTGAGCATTTACTCTTCCAACACAACATGTCTGAAGGGCTGGCTCTACCACCGTGTTTTCTCCAGTTCCTCCTGGATGCAGAGGAGAGAGGCAGAGGAACTGTTTCCATTGGTGACATCGTGGTCGAACTGTCACATGGCACATTTTACCATTAATTGTTACTAAAGAGGAAATCAGAGACATGGATTGTTATTGGTTAAAGTATATTTTTGTGGGCATTTCTTTTGTGTTTCACTTTAGGAAAAAGTATAGGCCTCATATTAAGAAACTAAATAGTTTATGTAATTGAAATCTCAGTAGACTTTACATTTTATTTACTTAAATTGCTAATAATCTATGTCTTAAAAATTAAACATTAAACCACTAGCAAATTAAATCAAATAATTCCATTGTTGGAGAAGGATCATGGTGATGGATTATATACCAGATCTTTTTTTTAAAAGAGCACTGCATTTAGTACATTTCAGAAACAATTCCATAAAACTGTTTAAATTTCAAAATGTGGATTTAGAAAGAAAAATTATCTAGAGAAAACTTATGTATAACAAATTCCATTTAATATGGAATAACAGCTTCTAGGCAATGAGACATTTCCATCTCATTTTTTTTTAAAGATTTTATCTATTTATTTTTAGAGAGGGAAGGGAGAGGGAGAGAGAGAGAAACATCAATGTGTGGTTGCCGGGGGACATGGCCTGCAACCTAGGCATGTGCCCTGACTGGGAATCGAACCTGCGATGCCTGGTTTGCAGCCCGCGCTCAATCCACTGAGCTACGCCAGCCAGGGCTCCATCTCATTTTTTTATTCTATGTGGAACTCTTAGTAGATTTTGGAGGTTATAAAATATAAAAACAATCTATCACTGTGAAATTTATAGTTTAGTATGGAGTAAGTCAACTACGTGGCAGAAACCCCAATGACAAAAGCTAAAACAGTATGAGGAGACAACCCAGCTACCCAGGGGGGTGATCAACTTGCTAGGATCATAGGCTGGTCATAGACTGAGTTTTGGCTACTGGAGTGCCCAGAATTTATCTACGCCGTTATTTTACAGCTGCCTTTCGACCAGCAGACTGGACCCAGTTGTTCTCTTCAGAGGTTATCTGGGGGGCGTCGCCCAGATCGAACCCTACCGAGCAGCTGCTGCGCGGGTTCTAGCGCAGGTTGTCTGCTCGCGTGCAGTGCACGGCAGAGGAGAGCGCCTGTTTTGGAGCTTATTAAGTTCGTCACTTGACGCACGGTTTGTGAGCATCGAAGTCTATGTAGTTTTTTGGAATTCTGAAATATTTTTAAAATATATTTTATTGATTATGCTGTTAAACTGTCCAATTTTTGTCTCCCCTTTATTCTCCCCGGTCCTGTATCCTGCCACCCACCATCATTCCCCTCCTTAGTTCATGTCCGTGGGTCATACATACAAGTTCTTTGGCTTCTCCATTTCCATACTATTCTTAACCCTGTCTCTTTTCTACCTACCATCTATGCTTCTCATTCCCTGTGTCTTTTTCCCCATTCTCCGCCTCCCTGCTGATAACCCTCCCTGTGATCTCTGTTTCTGTGAATTTGTTTCTGTTCTAGTTGTTTGCTTATTTTTTTTTTAGGTTCAGTTGTTGATAGTTGTGAGTTTGTTGTCATTTTACTGTACATACTTATCTTCTTTTTCTTAAATAAGTCACTTTAACACTTCATATAATAAGGTCTGTGTGATGATGAACCCCCTTAAGTTGACCTTATCTGGGAAGCACTTTATCTGCCTTTCCATTCTGAATGATAGCTTTGCTGGATAGAGCAATCTGGGATGTAGGTCCTTGCCTTTCATGACTTTGAATACTTCTTTTCAGCCCCTTCTTGCCTGCAAGGTTTATTTTGAGAAATCAGCTGATAGTCTTATGGGCACTCCTTTGTAGGTGACTGTCTCCTTTTCTCTTGCTGCTTCTAAAATTCTCTCATCTTTCATCTTTAGTAATGTAATTATGATGTGCCTTGGTGTGTGCTTCCTTGGGTGCAACTTCTTTGGGACTCTCTGAGCTTCCTGGACTTCTTGGAAATCTATTTCCTTTGCCAGATTAGAGAAGTTCTCCTTTGTTATGTTTTCAAAGAAATTTCAATTTCTTGCTTTTCCTCTTCTCCTTATGGTACCCCTATAATTTGGATGTTGGAATGTTTAATCTTGTTCTGGTTCCTAGAACAGGATCTGGTTCCTAAACCTTTCCTCATTTTTTTGAATTCTTGTTTCCTCATTCCATTCTGGTAGAATGTTTATTTCTTGCTTCTGTTCCAAACCATCGATTTGAGTCCCAGTTTCCTTCCCTTCACTTTTGGTTCCCTGTATATTTTTCTTTATTTCACTTTGCATAGCCTTCACTTCTTACCTCTATTTTGTGACCATACTGAACCATTTCTATGAGCACCCTGAATACCAGTGTTTTGAACTCTGCATCTGATAGATTGGCTATCTCTTCATTGCTTGAATTGGGAAATATTTTTGAACTTAATAGAAATGTATGATGTAGAAAGAATATAGGCATTTAGAGAGACAAAAAATGAAGAAACTAACTATGTGCCAGAACAATTAAAAATGTATATGTATATGTGTGTGTGTGTGTGTGTGTGTGTGTGTGTGTATATATATATATATATTCACATCAAATTAACTAGGTTGTTGTGAATATAAGGCTGTGGCTGCTTTAGATTCAAGTTCAGCAAACAACTGTGCTGTCTTTCCTGGTTTTGTTACCTTGCTAGAGCAAATGTTCTTCATCTGTATTCCAAATGGCATTGTATGTTATCTCTATCTGTTGCATTGACACCATTGTAGATGCTTTGAATCATTCTCTATTGAAATGCTCTATTTCCATGTTTGTTCCCTTATATTACTGTAATATAAACTCTCCAAGCTAGTAACTTTGCCTTATTCAGTACTTGGTCCGGAGAAGGCTCCATGTAAACTGAAGACTCAGTAAACTTAATATATACTTATAAACAACGTAATTGACCATGTGAGATACTGGCCAGGCACAGAACAATAAGACCTGAGTCAGAGTGATAGATGTGAATCAGGAATATTAAAGTAGTTTCACCTTAATTGTCGTCTTGCTTTCTGTGGTTTCAGTAACCTGAGGTCAACCGTGGTCCAAAAATATGAACTGGAAATTTGTTGTCTTGAACAAGGGAATACAAAACTGGGTCTTACTTGACAAGTAGGAGTTTGTAAACATAGCTAAGAATAAGTAAAAAATTTGAAAAGTATCAACTGGTATGCCAAGAGCAAAGCGGGCGGGCAACTTTCCTTTGGCTGCTGGATGGCCCTCCAAAGGGAAGAGATGGCCTATTCCATCTCTTGTTGGATGTCCTATTTTAAAGGCAACTTTCACTCAAAAAGACTCATGCATGATCTCATTTTCATTTTGATTTATCATAGTCATTTGGTAGGTATATCAGCAGTAACCTTCAAATCAACATACATGATTGTTTAGGAATTTGTGAAGGGAAAATAGTCTGTGACTACACTCCCTGAGAACCATCTGTTCGTCCACCCGCGTCCCTTAGAACGGAAGCTTTGGGATATCCATCACTACTTTTTCTTCTGTCTGTTACTTATGTAATGAATGGTAAATGAAATGTAATTGCATTTGATTTTAAAGACAGGATTAATCTGTTAAAAAAAGAGAAGGAGATGAAAAGTCTTCCTCTTAATATATTTAAGACATCTAAAATGCCTTTTGTCCTCAGGGTAGCACTGTGGTTCTTTGGTGTTTGAGTTGATATTACAATTTAATACTGCACCTACAAAGAAAATTACAGTTTTTAAACTGTTTATTCAAAATGAAGACACCACAAAGTGGCAAAGGAGGTTGTTGAAAAAATGAGGTAGGAGATTATTAATTTCTTAAAAAGCAAGAATGTTGTAAATTCAAATGACCTATTCATTATCAATATGAGGTACCTTTACAGGTTTGCATATTGTAACATGTTCTTAAAATGGAAAAGATGTGACTTTATTCATCAACTGTTCACACTTTCCAGCTGCTGAATCCTTTTTTTTTTTGCTGTGAAATGTGTCCATTTTATTGTGATAATATATATCAAGAATATAAGTACAATTTTAAATCTTGTCACATTCAGGTTTTTATGTACTTTATGTATTTTTAAGAACTTCGAGTGGCCCAATTTTTAAAAATAAATTGTCTTATAAAAAATTCATAAGCATCCTTTGTTCTGTGTGGCAGTTGCTCAATAATATTTTTAAATTGAATTACATTATATCAACAGTTGCTTAATGGAGACATTACTTAATTTTTAGTTCGCAGGCTTGGTGGCTTTGGGCAAATCATGCCATTTTCCTATCATTTAGTTTCCTCATTTGTAAAATGGAGATAATATTTCACAGGGCTGGTGTAAGGATCAGTGGTCCTGAATAAAAAGCCACCAGCACATGACAAATGATGGGTACAAACTCTATCATAGCTGTTATTATTTTCCAAGTGGCTTATTACTGAAGTAATAAAATAAAGTTTTTACACAATTATATAAAAGATAGTTCTGGGTCATAGACTCTGAAAAAATATTATACAGGGGTGTGGAAAAGTAGGTAATAATATATAATACAATAATAAATAAATAAATAAATAAATAAATAAATAAATCAAGAATAAACTGTTTCCTGTACTCACAACTATAAACCTACTTTTGCCTACCCCTGTAGTGAATATTTAGAGAGTTTAGGAAAATAAAAAGAATATGTGATGAAAATTTGAGAAACAGTGTAAAAATGTTTTACCACATTATTTACCAAAATTATCTATCTCTATATATCTAATTACTGTTTTTAAAAAAACACAAAAGTTCAGTTTGATATAGTTCATTATTGAGTTAATAGGAACTTGGAGATTTAATCTAATTAAAGCAATATACACTTCATAGTAGAGCAAACCTGTGCTACCATCAGATTTTGGAGAAGCCCAGGATTAGGGTACACAAGTATCAACCCTGAGAACTACCTGATGTTTACAGAGCTGGTATATTACTTTCAGTACAACGATTATGTTTACATGTCAATATAGTTCAAATAAATTTACTTAACCCTATGACAAATAGAAACTATTTTATTTTTTAAATTATATTTTATTGATTATGCTATTATAGTTGTCCCAATTTCCCCCCTTTGCTCCCTTGACCCAGCACCCCCCATTCCCTCAGGCCATTCCCACAATGTTGTTCATGTCCATGGGTCATGCATGTAAGTTCTTCGGCTACTCCATTCCCTATACTGTACTGTACATCCCCATGGCTATTCTGAATCTGTCTAGATGTACTTCTTAATCCCCTCACCTCTTCACCCATTCCCTCACATTTTCTTCCCATCAGACAATCATCAAGATGCTCTCTGTATCCATGATTCTGTCTCTGTTCTTGTTTGCTTAGTTTGCTTTTAGATTCAATTTTTGATAGGTATGTATTTATTGCCATTTTATTATTCATAGTTTTGATCTACTTTTTCTTAAATTAAGTCCCTTTAACATTTCATATGATATAGGTTTGGTGATGATAAACTCCTTTAGTATTTTCTTGTCTGGGAAGCTCTTTAACTGCCCTTCAATTCTAAATGATAGCTTTGCTGGCTAGAGCAATCTTGGCTGTAGGTCTCTGCTTTTCATGACTTTGTATAGTTCTTGCCAATCCCTTCTAGCCTGCAAAGTTTCTTTTGAGAAATCAGTTGATGGTCTTATGGGGATTTCCACTGTAGGTAACTAACTGCTTTCTTTTGCTGCATTTAAGATTATTCTCTCTTTATATTTAACTTTTGGCATTTTAATTAGGATGTGTCTTAGAGTGGGCCTCTTTGCATCTGTCTTATTTGGGGGACTCCGTGCTTTCTGGACTTGGATGTCTACTTCCTTCACCAGAGTAGGGAAGTTTTCTTTCACTATTTTTTCAAATAGGTTTCCAGTTTCTTGCTCTTTCTCTTCTTCTGGCACCCCTATGATGCAAATATTAGAATGCATAAGTTGTCCCAAAGGCTGCTTATACTATCCTCATTTTGGGGGGATTCTCTTTTCTTCTTGTTGTTTTACTTGGTTGTTTTTTGCTTCCTTATGTTCCAAATCATTGATTTGATTCTCGGCTTTATCCACTCTTGTTGTTTCCCTGTCAATTGTTCTTTATTTCAATTAGTGCATCCTTCATTTCTGACTAGATCTTTTTTATGCTGTTGAGGTCCTCACTAAGTTCCATGAGCATCCTTATAACTAGTGTTTTGAACTCTGCATCTGATAGATTGCTTATCTCCATTTTGTTTAGTTCTTTTCCTGGAGTTTTGATCTGTTCTTTCACTTGGGCCATGCTTCTGTGTCTCCTCATTTTGACAGCCTCCCTGTGTTTGTTTCTGTGTATTAGGTAGAGATGCTTTGACTCTGTGTCTTGGTAGTGTGGCCTATAATAGTAGGTGTCCTGTAGGGTCCAGTGGCACAGCCTCCTCTATCGCTCAAGCTGGGTACTTGAGGTATGCTCTTTGTGTGGGCTGAGTACACCCTCCTCTTGGAGATGTGCTTTGATTGCTGTTGGCTGGTCAATGGGAGGGATTTACCCAAGCCAAGTCAGCTGCAAGGATTGGCTGTGACCATTGACCACCAACCTCAACCCTCCATGGAGGATCAGCTGTGCAGGGGCAGGGTGGTGCTCTGATTTGAATCTCCATTTCATTTAGTTCTTTTTCTGGAGTTTTGGTCTGTTTTTTTCATTTGGGCCGTGTTTCTTTGTCTCATCAATTGGTCAGCCTTCCTGTGTTTGTTTCTGTGTATAAGGTAGAGCTGCTTTGACTGCCTGTCTTAATAGCATTGCCTGTTGTAGAATAGGCACTTGTAAATTGTGTGGGGTGGAGCCTTAGGTAATCACCAGGGTAGGGCAACCTGCTTTGTGGCTCTGTGTTGGGGAGGGCTCATAGAGAGGACAGTGCCACTGCCTGGCTTCTGGAGTGTTGCCTGGCACTTGCCCCATTTCCCGTTACTTCACCCATTTGGTAAGGGTACCAATATGCAACTGGTACCCTTCTGGCTGTTTCCCTGGTGTTGAATCCCAGATTGGGTGGATTTGCAGATATTCTAAGACTATCGGGCCCTTTAAGTGGAGTCTCCTGAAAATCCAGTGGATTCTTTCACTGCTCCAACCCCCACTGCTTTTTACAGCCAGAAATTAGTAGGATTTACCCTCCTGGCACTGGAACCCTGGGTTGGGTGGTCTGGCCTGGTTCTGGGATTGCTGGCTCTCAAAGTATTCCTCCCAATTTTTATTCACCACAAGTGAATTGGAACTGCCCACCGCCACCTCAGCATGCCACATGACACCTCTCTGCTTCTCCACTGGTCTGTGTCTCTCTTACTCCTACCCATCTGGATGAATGTGGCTTCTTTAAATCCTTGGTTGTCAGACTCCATACAGTTTGATTTCCTGACAGTTCTGGTTGTTATTTGTTCTGAGGTTTAGTTGTAATTCTTTCCTTAGGTGTGTGAGGAGATGGAGCATGTCTACCTATGCCTCCATCTTGACTGGAAGTCTCCAAAAGACCTATTTTAAAACTGTAGTTTTCCATCCTAGTTTGGGCATTGAAAAAAATTTAATGTTGCAAACTTAAACTGTAATGATTTAATAAATAATTTTGAAAAAACTTGTGTAGGTTGCTGGAAACAATTTATAAAAACCTGGAAGTGCAGATTTAATGCTCAGTTATCTAGAATTCTTAGGTGCTAGTCATTTTTGATTGGGCACTTATAGATTCTCTTTGTTCATCCTGCCTAGCTGCCGGTTATCAACTAGGAAATGTTTTGTCTGTAGCACAGAGTAATCATTTGAAGAAGATGGTAGCAGATGAGACATGTGAAGACACAAAGAAAAAAGTAAGTTGCTACATCTAAACTGAGGACTATCCACATACTGATGAAGGTAGAGGTATAGGCTAATGGTTGGCACAGGTGAAAGATGGGAGTGTCAGAACTCACAGGATTAACTAGCTACTTCACACAAACGGAGGGCTAATACTTCCATATATGGTCCACAGTGGCAAACGCAGCCCTGCATAAAGCTGCAGTGACAATTTACTTCAGTGTCCTTAAAAAATATCTGTAAATGGCCCAGCTGGCATGGCTCAGTTGCCTGCGTGTCCTCCTGCAAACTGAAAGGTTGCCGGTTTGAGTTCCTGTTGGGGCACAAGCCTGGGCTGTGGGTTTGTCCCAGGGCACGTGGAAGGGAACCGCGTAGTTTCACTCACATCGATGTGTCTCTCCCACTCTTTCTCCCTTCCTTTCCCTCTCTCTAAAAATAAAATTTTAAAAATTAAAAAACCTGTAAGCATCATAGATTTAATGTGAAAAATAAGAGCAGTGTATAAAGTGTATTCTAGGAATCTCCAATTTTGTGACCAAAGAGCCAAATGATACCCAAAAACAAATCTAAGGTATTATTTTATAGTAACATAATAAACATCTGAGTAGTTGGCTAAATTTTTCAATATTCATTATCTAATTGTTCAGGAACACTCAACATTTCAAAAATAATTGTATTTACTTTTCATAGCCCTGGGTTGGGTATTGTTTTGTTTCATTGTTTTGTCCTAGGTCTACATTTTTCTTCTTGTCATTTGCTGTAATTACAGATAGAGATTTAGAGTTTAGCATTTGCAGTATCATGCTGCTGAATTCAAATAGTCAGTTGATGGCCTGTCTATAGCAATATAGTGGACAATAAGTTTATTTATTTTCATAGCTCAAGTGCTACTTGACTCCAACTGAATGGTTTTCTGTTGCAAGATTTTCTTTGGTTTTTAAGCCTACTGTACCTTGGCTTCTGAATATGCCAAAATCCTTTACTCTGGCCCTTGGCTATAACACCCCCTTGGCCCCCCCATTTAAAGTGCTGACAAATCTTTAACAATAATAAAGCTGTTGGCTATTCTAATTAATTAGTATGGTGAAAATAAAAACAAAGGAAAATCCTTTGTTTTGTTATTTGATGGTTACAATAAAAACATAGAAACATTAATTGATTTTCTTTTCCAAGAAAATCATGCTGGCATCTTCGGTGCCTGTTACTACCCATAAAGTTTTGAGGTTTTGAATCCTCAACAGTAAACATCTTTAAAAATGTATAACCTTGCTTAAAATAACTTCAATATGCCACAAAAAATCATTGGCTTTATGGTTACTTCATTGTAAAAAACTCTAGGAAGATGGAACTGATTGTGGTAATTGGCATTCTACACTCTATAAACACTTTCCTTAATTTTTTCCCTTTACAGTGAGTCTCAGCAGAACGTCTTTTTCTCCTATGGCCTTGTTGGTATAGCGTGGCACCAAGTGACATCAGATTAGCAACTGGGGAATGCCTTTGTGAAACTGTTTATGGGAATGAATTTGCAGAGTTCAAGGCTGTGTGTTTCTATCTCAAATCATCTAGAATTTGGAGTTTATTTTACAAAACACGAAAAAGCTTATAAACCAAAGTCTTTGAGGTAAATCTGTAGCAAAAGTGAGGCCACCTGCTGTTAAGAAAAGTACTTACACTTTCAGCGTGTTTCTGTCCCCGATAGAGGGTACTGCTGAGTAAAACGCTGCCATTATGTTTAGATCCTATAGGTGGCAGCAATTCCTGCAGTTTCAAAGCATAACAATGGCTTGATTTGTGGGTCTAAGAATAAAGCTGTCACGAACTCATGGGATCTTTATATTGTAAGGACTCTTCTTTGAAATGTGATACATGAGTTTTAGTTTCCCTTTTAAGATTTAAGTAGCTTTTCTTTCTTTTAAGTTCCATTTTAAAAATTTTAAATCATGTCCTCAAATAATGTGTGTTCATAGCCCTAATTTTATGGTGTTACATTATGAAGCATAAATTTTTAGGTAATCAGAGAGAAAGATGTGATAGAAACTTTTCTCTCCCCCGACCCCCACCCATTACAGGAATAAGCCGTCATTAATGTTTACAGCTGTGGCAGTCTCCGGAAGGAAATCCTAGTTGCCATGCCAGTGTAATTTTCTTCATGTTCAGGGTCTGGGTGGTTAAAGGGTTTAACATTGCCACTCAACTTCTAGGAGGCTTGGAATCAAATTGTAGCCTATAAAAGAGTGATTTTTGTAACTGTATTTATTTAATAAGTACTGTGGTTTCCCTTTAGTCGGCCCGGACGTGGGGAAGTGGGCAGTCTTAGAGCCATTCAGTCACTTTTTGCCTCTGAGGAGCAGCAGAGTCATTTTAAGTGTGACTGGTCACTTACACACTCACACACACACTCACACACACGTCCCTACAACCACCCAAAGGAAACCTACATTAGCTATAAAGACTGTCATTCAGTTCAATTTAATGGTCAAAGTATTTTATTTTTAAAAATGTCCCTGCCGGTAATTTTGTTTATTTCAGACACTTGGAAAATCCTAAATGAAACTAGTTTTTCTGGGGCGGGTAGGTGGGGGGTTCAAGTTAAAATAGTTAAACCTACTTTGAAATGTTTATTCAGAAATTTAGCAACCTTTGACTTATTGTTCAAATTAATTATCCAGAAAGTTTAAAATGATAATTTATTCAAAGATCACAGTCTGGAATTCCTATTTTTTAAATTTTGTAAAGGCTATATTTTTCTTATTTATCATTTGAGATAAAAGAGTAGTAAATTCACTGCAACTTCTGAGAACCTAACGTATTTTGAGGGGAATAGGTTACATTGTTTTTCTTTGAAGCAGATCTATTTTTATTACAGAATTTTTTGGATTGTAAGACGCACTGGACCATAATGCGCACCTTGGTTTTAGAGGAGGAAAATAGGAAAAAAAACTTGGAAGCAAAAAATGTGGTAAAATATTTAATAATATAAATAACATAGGCTACCACCCTCCTCCTCTCCCCCCACCCTACAGTGAGCCAGGTAAGCTACATTCGGACTATAAGATGCATCCCCATTTCCTCCCAAATTTGGGGGAGAACGTGCATCTTATAGTCCAAAAAATATGGGTAATTAGATACTGTTTAACTCTATTGAATCTTAGTTTTTGGATTTGATCTATGTCTACTAAGTAAATGCATTATTGAACTCTAAAATTAAAACATACATACTTATATGTATTATGCATATCATATACAGATGTGCATAGATACATTTCTTATAGATAAAGGAAATACATATAGCTTTATGAGGTGTGGGACATTTGGATTATATGAGGGAAAATATCATCCACATATCCAAGTATTTACCTGTATGTTCAGAATGGTGTTTGTCATAAAAAATGATTAGTGTTACATATACTTCCATACCCCTTTTGATGGATATGAAAGGAGGCGAAATTATAAAAGTAAAAAAGTTTGATAGAAACCTTCCTTACTCTTAATTCTTTTTTTTTTTTATTATTTAAATGAATGTTCAAGTACAGTTTTCACCCCCTTACTCCCATTCAAGTTAATTCTTATATTGTGTGTGTGTCGTGTACTATCCAACAAACCTATGTTGTTTTTAGAGCAGCTACCAGGAGTAAAAATACAAGTTAATTTATTTTTGAACACCTAATATTCTAAGCTCATATGAATTTGATTTTAAGGCACAGTGGTAACTTAATTATTTGTAAATGTGTGTCTTCTGTCCCTGCTGTTGTGTTCAGAGTACGCACAACAGCTGTGTAGCCGAAGTCCAGCACTCGAGGCAGTCGCTTCCGTTGTCCGGGAGCGCCGTGGTCACCCTAAAGTTACTCCACCCACGCTCACACCAAGGTATTGCAGAACAGATTCCATATATTTTTTGTGCAATTATCTTTCAGGAACTTATGTTAAAGTTAATTCCAACTTGTCAGTTTCCCATGTAAACAGTATGTAAGGGTGATCACTTGGCTTTGCTTTGTAAATTGTATGAAATATTTTAATAAAATGATTTGTCCCTCAATGAATTTATATTGCTAACTTATGAGGTATTCCCAAATATTAAAGTTGATTTTACTTTTTGTAAGTAAAATTATTTTGATGCTGAAATTCTTCTAAAATAACAAAACAAAAAGCTTTTGATGGGTCAGATACTGCAAATGCTTGGAGTTGTTTTTCAGTGATTGAAAGGTATGTAGGTTTAAAAAATAAAGTAAAAAATATTTTAGGCATGTAAGTGTAGAAAAAATGAGATATTTGGTTCTGCTTGACTGGTGTAGACTCATTGAAAGCCAAGTTTTCGCATTTCTTTGTAATTTATTATAATACCAAATTTTACCAATACATTTAAAAATAATTTTGCATTTTATTTCTTCATATTCAATAACCATAAGCCTTAATGTTAGTGAATATTATCTAAAAGATGTTCACAGAAACCGTTTACATGTTTGATAGGACAGATAACATTAACTTGCATATTTTGAGGCGAATCTTAAGTCTTAGAGACCAGTGTGATAGACTGATAGGGAAGGCCTTGGAAGAGAGGAAACACAGTGACTAATACATCTGAATCTGAGAAAACAGCAGGTAAAAATACACCCTTGACTCTATGTAATGGTTGGTGAATGGAATTTTTTATTAATTATTGTTTTCTGTTTAACTGATTATCCACATGCATACCCTGTACATGTGACCATTTTTGTAAGCATTATAATATAGTAAGATAAACTTAACTTTATACATATACTAAAATTAATTGCTTCTAAAAGTTTTTTTCAGGAAGTGCATTGGCACCTTAGTCTGAATGGTTACCATCATGAACGTCTATTGATAGTTTAGAATCCTGTTTAAGGTGGAAAAGGATTTGATAATGATTGAGCTTCTGGTTATTTAGTTTCCAGATTAATGAAAGTATGTTAATATTCATTCTATAAACTTAAATAAAATTACTTACTTATGAACATTTAGCTAAAATATTATATAAGCATAGTACTTTTCTAGGTCCAGCAAGTGGCTTTCTTCCTTCCTGGACACTAGAAATGGTCTTATTCATCTGAGGAGAGCCGTGTTCTCTTATAGGTCTGAAGCCGTGTGGAATCTAGTACATTGGGTGTCATTAATGAGCACATTTCTTGTTGTGTAGGGGAGAGTGATGGTTGGAAAGGCCATTCAGTGTCATAAACATGCCAGGCACACCAGTAGATGGGGGGAATGATTCTCTCCCTTCATGGATGGCACTTGGCTTCATTACCCACAAAAGAGACCCTTTTGTCCCAGGGAAGCATATAACATCAGGCTCTGCTTAAAGTTAACGTTGTAAAAGGTACCCAGCACATCAGAAAGCAGTGAGATGCTACACGTGCAGCGCTCTCAGATCAAATCAAGGGGACGTAGCATGCCATGTGGGCAAGATGTGCTCAGCGCTGTGTGAAAACACGGTGGAGACTCTTGCCATGACACTTTCCCGTCAGGCCTTGCGGACCAGCCCCTCACCCTTTCCACTAAATGGATGTGCTGCCCTCAGTGGATACGAGGAGGGGAAAGCCCAACGTGAAATTTGTCCTCCCTACCTAACATTCAAAGTCAACTTCACGTTCAATTTACGTCTTTTTCCTTACTCTCTCATGTTTCTTCAGAAAAACAATGATGAGATCAAAATCAATTATATATGAGCTCAACCACAATTACTGTGCTCTACAGTTTTTAAGGTGCAGGGATCCAACAGCCCTGGTCCTGAAGTCCTTTGTGGTCTAATGGACTGTACCAGCTTTCTGTCCATCCCCAGTCAGTGCAGCATGTGAAACACAGGCTGCTGCTCTTTTACATGTAGACAGTCTGTGTATGAGTAGTTATAATTACTAGATGGCACAGCCCAAACTGGAATCCTAAATTACTGTTATTTTTTATTATCACCAGGAATTTTTTTTCTCACCGCTCTAGAGGCTGGAAGTCCAAGATCAAGGTACCAGCATGGTCCCCTGCTAGTGAGGCCCTCTTCCTAGTCCGTGGCCAGCATCTTCTCACTGTGTCCTCACATGCTTGGCAGGCCTAACTTTTTGACTTCTGATTTTAGGCTGTGCACTTCTGAAGTGTGCTCATAGTTGGGTATTGAGAATTCAGAGCACAAGAGCATATGAAGGTCATAATATAGCTGAAATTCTAAGGAAAAATATACTATTGCAGTTCTCGTGATAATATAAAACACAAATGATTACATGAGAAGTTATTCATTTTCAAGTAAAACTGGGTGTAATCAAAAGAAGAATAATTCTGGGAAACCCTTTACATCCTAGAATTCTAACAATTTTGTGATTCCACTTGATTTTACAGGCTGATGCAAGTGGAACTCCCTTAATATACCCTGAGACTTTACAAGTATGTGATACCGGCAATTATTGTAAAAATATATTTTTAAAGAATACTTGTCTCTTTAAAAAATATGTTTCCCTGCAAAATCTCTAAGGCAATGAAGCAAGTTTTTAAGTCTGAAAATCATGGGCTTGCTCTTCAAGCCATGCTATGAGCCTTCAGTCTGAAACATGTGATACTGATACCTCACTCCTCCTCTGCCCAGTGCCCTCATCACACAAAATCCTGATGGGGTGATTGATCTGAGGTTACTGGGAGGGAGACAGGTGGAGTATTACTAGCAGAAAATGACAAATGCTTCTAATATTTATATTGAAATGCAAAGGATAATAATAGAATGATCTTGAAGAAAAAGAAATTATAAGATTTATACTACCAGATAATCAGTTTTTGTTATAAAGCTACAGCAGCGATTTTCAACCTTTTTCTTCTCATGGCACACATAAACTAATTTCTAAAATTCTCTGGCACACTAAAAATACATTTTTTGATCTGACAAAAAATAGGTATAATTTTGTTTCATTCACACTGGATGGCTATTGTTGTGTTGGCTATTGTCATTTTTGCTATTTGACAATTTAAGGGAAAAGAAGTCAGTGTGCCTGACAAAGTAGTCAGGTGTTGCATGTTTTAAAAATTCTTGCAGCACACCAGTTGAAAATAGCTGAGCTGCAGTAATTAAGGAAGTGTGAAGGTGATTTGACTTTGGGTAGTGGGCACACAATGCAATATACAGATCATATATCATGGAAATGGACACTTGAAACTTATATGATCTTATAAACCAATGTCACCCCAATCAATTTAATAAAAATAAAAGTATTAAAATTTTAAAAAAGAAATTGTGATATTACTGTAAGGATTGATGAGAGTCTAATGCAATAGTATAGAGTCCCAAAACAGACCCATGTATGTATGAGAACTTGATTTTAAGAAATAGATGCATTTCAGAACAATGGAGATGGATGGTATTTTTAATAAAATATTCTGAGCCAACAGGATAGCCTTATAGAAAAATTAAATTAGGATCACTTACTTGACATATACAAATATACATTTTAAGTGGATTTTAGATCTAAATGTGAAGCATGAAATAGTAAATCTTCTAACGTAAATATATCTTCATGACCCTGAGGTAGGTAAAGATTTCTTAAATAGAAGTAAAAACATAACCATACAGGAAAAGATTGATAAATTGATGTGCATTATAATTAGAAACTTCTTTTGCTAAGGGAAAAATCAAGCTACAGAGTAGAAAATATTTGCAATGTATATAACTAATTAAGGACTTGTTTCTAAAATATATTTTAAAAATCAACAGAAAAAGAAAGAGCCTAATTTTAGAAATGCAAAAGACATGATCAGGTACTTCATAAACAGGATATCCAAATGGCCAATAAACATAAAAAAAGATATTAAACCTATGTAGTGACCAGGGATCTGTAAATTAAAACCACAGTAAGAATGAATACACCCTCAACAAAATGGCTAAAATTATAAACATGGACAAAACCAAGTGTTGATAAGAATGTGGAGCAACTGAAACTCATATACAGTACTGATGGAAGTGGCAAGACCATTTAGAAAACTGTTTGACAATATCTACTAAAACTGAACATATATGTACCCTGTTCCTGGTCAATTTCGCTCTTAAGTATATAGAAATGTGTAGTATATGTGTGAAAGAGATTACCACCCCGGCCATCCCGGCTGTCCCGCGGTATTCATCTCGGCTGCGGCTGTTCATTAAACATGTGTAATTCACAGAATCTATCCTAATCCTGTGGGGATACAGAGAACATGGCTAACCCTCTAGTGGGGAAAGCCCTGTTCCTTTACCCCAGTGGGTTTTTATTGAGAAAGTAGACACAGTTTGTGGATTCACAGTCTGGCAGAAAGGATCAAAGGGAACAGGTAACTTACAAAGATGCTAACAGAGTCCCTGTTGTGATTCCAGGCAGAGATTGGAGTTTTATCATATGAAAAGGACTACATGGCTCAAAGGCCTAGTTTTGTTTTCCTGTCTGTGCTTTCAAATTCTAAGTTAATAAAATCCCCCAGCAAACAGATCTCACAGGATCTTGCATATTCTATGTCCCAGACCTGATTACCTCGGGGGTTCGCCATCTCTGGTCTGAGCTGCCCCTTTGGCTGTTTGCTTAGCCCTGAGAAGGGCAGGAGACAGAGGCAGCCAGGAGACTTGGATTTCTCACATCTAAGTAGAAAGACTCAGGCTAAGAGGGGGCAGGGGTAGATGCCGATCACCCCTTCCTTTCTACAGCCCCTTCATTTCCACAGCCTCGTGAGTCTCATCCCAGAGGCCTTTATGTGATCAGTCCCTGTCTTAGGTCCATTCTCTATCTCAGAGAATTGTTACCTGTCATTGGTTAACTGATCAAGAAATAAAGACCAGGCACAGAGCAGGTAGCGTTCATGCCAGGGGAATAAGTTTTGTCTCCTTAGTGGCTCCTGGTCTGGAGGTCTCTCACTCAGCCTAAGTCACAGGGGGTCACAGCTTCCTGAGACCAGGCAGGGTGGCCCTCAACATATATGTGCACCAAAAGATATATATATATATATATATAGTATCATTCATATACCTACACACTGGAAATAAGACAAGTGCCCATCAACATTAAGATAATAAATTGTATTTTGTTCATATAATGGAATACTATACAAGCAAAGAAAATGAATCAGCTACTTCTGCACACGTAGCCTGGGTGACTCTCACAAGCATGACACTGAGCAAAAGATGCCCGACTCAAAATAATGCATACCATGTCATTCCACTTATATAAAATTCCAAGGATGGCAACATTAATCTCTGGTATTAGAGAACAGCATACTGGTTACATCTGGGGAGCAGAGAGGAGGGCACAAGGGAGGAAGCTTCAAGGGTGCTTGCGGATACCCCAGTTCCTAAACTGGGTCATGATTATGTAGGTGTCTCCAGTTTGTCACACTTCTTTCAGTGATAATTTTACTTATTTTCCTGTATGCAAGTTGTACTTCAACAAACAAATTTAATAAAAAAGAGAGAGAGTGAGAGAAGGGGAGAGGGAGAGAGAGGTGACAGTTTCCCCTCTAAGCTTTTCAAGTAGAGAACAGTGGAAAAACCGTCCAGAAAGGGGGAAGGAGTTCTGGAGGCTCTTTTTCTGATTCAGGGGAGGTAGGTGAATCACAGACAAGGGAAATCGATGTTTCTCACTTAGCCACGAACTCATGGAGTGCTCTGATGTTCACAGGAGGCCACCGTATAAGCTTCTGTGGGTTGTGGTGTTATCGTTACGTGGGAGAGTGATTATGTGCCTGAATGTTGTCAAAGGCCAGGAGCCTTCCTCATAGCACTTCACGTTATTGAACTTGGAGTGTCTGTCGCTCGGCGCAGATAGTACTTCCTCCTGAAAGCCTTTCCTGACCTATTAGTTCTGGCCAGTTGCTCTTCTCTGCTCTCATAGCATTAATCCTGGGTGCGCGCACCCCCGCACCCGTCCAAGACACGGGAAGCTTCTTGAGGGAGTAATTTTGTCTCGTTTTCATTTCAAATTCCAGTGCTACCTTGCTGTAGTGCTTGGTGCTGAATAAAATAATTACATGAATGAGTGTAAGTCAGATGTTTATCACATGAAAGGTGCCTGTATTTAACTATTTTATACATCGATTTGATCATTTTGAAATATATAAGCTTTGTTAGCACAGAAATTAGGATGAAAAGTTTGGGACGCTTTTTTTAGGCACTTGCCTTTTGTTGCAGTTGAGTTCTACAGTGAAGTAGAAACTCAGGAAGGCCTGGTGCTCCTGCTTCTAGCACATGGCACGTTTCTCAGAGCAATAGTGTGCTCTGGTTACTCTCTAAAAATGTGAAATTATTTCTTTGTCCTGATAATAGAGAGCTTTGCGATATTTTCAAATTGTTCTTCAGTCATTTATAACTAACAAAGAACTTTACAGCAAAATTATTGTAGATTATATTTTCTCAAATGTTTTCAGTTTTTGGTATTTCCTTTATTGAATAAAGTTGAAATACGAGCTATAGTTATAATTGCAATTAAATAGAGAAGCCAGGCTTGTATTTCATATTTTTTACCACCGGTATGTTTTCTGTCAAACTGACTGTTTTTAGAAAGTGGGTTTTGACATTTGAGTGATGAGAACAGATGTCTGTATTACACAAAAATATGAGTTGTTTAATGACAACGCGAAGACCAGCTCGCTGGAGTGAAGACAAACGCACCTCCTGCCCTCGTGCTGGCTGCTGTGTGAAGGCGGCCACACACACAGTCTGTGTCCTGGGACGAGATGTGGGAGCTGGACCCAAGTCCTCAAGTTTCGTTCTTTCTTTTTTTGTGTTCAAATGGACAGGCAGGAGGAGATCGCGAGGCCCTTTAATGTAGAAATCCCCACAGTTCTGAACCCGGGCTCTCCAGTGGTCTCTGCTGTTCCCTTTTCTAACATCGTCGACCCCATGTCTTTCTCAGTGAAGTCATTCTGCTTCAGCAGGTGGATTTTCATGTTCATGGCCTGCAGGCCAATTTCAGATGTTCTCTGGTATTTTCTGTAATTCATGGTACACTTGGCTTATGGGTGATTCCTGCCTCATATTCAGGGTAGCTTTGTAAAGGTTTCTGTAGTATGTAAGAGAGCTCTAAAATTGAGGTTTTCCAGCTCTGGCTGGTGTGGCTCAGTGGATTGAGTGCTGGCCCGTGAACCAAAGGCTTGCCGGGTGGATTCCCAGTCAGGCCACATACCTGGGTTGCAGGCCAGATCCCAGATGGGGCCACATGAGAGGCAACCACACACTGATGTTTCTCTCCCTCTCTTTCTCCCTCCTTTTCCCTCTCTCTAAAAATAAATAAAATCTTTTTTTAAAATTGAGGTTTTCCATATATAATTGTTTGAGAAATATTTTAGATAAATGTAAAGAATGGCATTAAATATATGTCTTATACCAATATTAATGACATAATGGTCTCCAAAAGACATGTTTTTTATCCCATATGTATCAATTGTCTATTTTTAGAGCTATGTGTAAACAGCCCTATGTGAAATGTGTAAATTTGCCAGTATACAATTCAGTAATATTTGACTGTTATTTTAATAGCTTATTTGTAAAGTGATGTTCAATTATGTTGATATGAAATAAGGAGTCAAGACCTTTTAAGCTCAAATATATTTATTAGAAATTAGAAAAGCCTTAGTTTTATTAGGTACATTAAAATATTTATTAACATTTGTAATTTTGGTTTAATTTTCTAACTTTGAGCTGATTTCACTAGACAGTGTTCTATTATTTTGCTTTACAATTTAATTTTGGAAGACTTTTACTCTTTCTCTATGCTAGTCTAATGGTTTTGAGATCTATTTGTCCGTGGAATAATTTTTTTGTTGTTTCTCAGTCATTGCTTTTATTCTATTTTATTTTATTTGTTTTTACTGAATTTATTGGGGTTACATTAATAAAATTATATAGGTTTCAAGTATACAATTATATATCATCTGTATATTGTATTGTGTGTTCACCATTCAAAGTCTAGTCTCCTTCCATCACCATTTATCCCCCATTACCCCTTTTCTACTTTCCCCCACCCCCTTTCCCTCTGGTACTCACCATACTGTTGCCTGTGTCTGTGAGGTTTTTTTTTTCCTTAATCTCTTCAGCTCTTTTACCCATTTCCTTCAACCCCTCTCCCCTCTGCCAGCTGTCAGTCTGTTCTCTGTATCTGTGAGTCTGTTTCTATTTTGTTTGTTTGTTTTGTTCGTTAGGTTTCACATATAAGTGGAATCGTATGGTATTTGTCCTCTCCGACTGGCTTGTTTCACTTAGCATAATGCCCCCTAGGTCTATTCATACTGTTGTGAAAGGTAAGATTTTCTCCCTTTTTACAGTTGAGTAGTATTTCCATGGAATAATTTTTATATTATGGTGTCATGACAGAACTCCACAATGAATTTGTAAGATATAATAATGCATTATAATACCTGGATTAAAATTGACCCCAAAATAGAAACCTGATAAGCTAATTTCTGTGAGAAGTAGCAATTGTGATAATTATACTTTAAAATTTTTGTAACAGAATGGAAGAAATAATGGTAACATATTAGAAAAAATGGGTTATTGTATAAAAAACAAGAAAAATTCAGTTTAAAATGAAGTTTAAAGAAGCTTTCACTGACAGCTTTTGTTTTATATCACATATCCATTTAGTATAAGGATGTTTCATAGTTGGATCTGCATACTAGGTGTAATGTTCAGTTATATTATTTTGAATTTAACACAGAGAAACATAAGAGTCCTTTTTCACATATATATGTTGTATGAAAAGGAAAAATGTACAGATTATTTTGCAATATCTAGATGCTCTTGAATCAGACTGTTCCAAAAGTGTTTAATTAATTATCAACAGCTCACTGCTATTTTTTTCTAGCAACTAGAAAGCTCTATTTATCTTCATTTTGAAGTGTTTTGGGTTTTGAGTACGTGAGTATTACAGCTCATGTTCGGAGAGCCGTATTTTACTAGTTGAGCCACATCTTAGTTTTGTTTCTCTCTATCCCAGCTGAATAATTCAGTAAGATCTAAATTCAGCTTTACTATCTCCTCTGTAAATACTTAAAATTGAACAAACTGGAGGAGAAAATGGAAGAGAAGAAAACAGTGATGAGTTCACTTGTGACGGTAAATGCAGAGTGTGCCAGGGGTTTCTGGCAAATCTTGCAAAGAAAGGGCTGCAGGGAGTAGAGTGTGCATGTGTTGAGGAGGGGGGTCCAGTCTGAGGCTATAAGGGATGTTAGAGAACTTCAAAAAATAGTAAAATTAAAAGTTGACCTACTTCTGATTATTACCAGATAACAGTGATTTTTAAAAATGCCAGCGATAAAATATTTCTCCCTAAGGGGGCACACCACTGGTTTCCAGTATATTAAAAAAATGAAGAAAATGCCAAAACAGGGTTGTAAAAATTGTGGAATATTTTAAATGTCTTTATTTAATAAATCATTTTAATGCAAAAATCAACCCAATTGAGCTATTCATAAGGTAATCCATATCATTAAAAATATTAATTCATGGTGCACTATGATAAATGTCTTGTCCTTCAGTCCTGTCAGCGAATCTCTTGTGACTGCGTTTGGCTCGTGTTGATGTTCTTGGTGACTGTGAGGCAGGAGCCTACACTTCTCTCGCTGCTCTGCTTTTACCTGCTCCACCCCCGAAACCAGAATGGGAACCTGGAGAATAACATTCTTCGAAACTATCAGCAAATTTGTAACAAAATCTTGGAAATTCAGGAAATGTTTCCTTCTTTTTTAAAAAATAAATTAAATAGCCAGACTTAGATTAACTAACATTATTGATTCATCTTTTTTCCCCCAGATTTACTGACATATAATTGATTCATCTTAAATCCAGGTTCCAGCTGACCAACTTTCTGAAGCATGATGTACTAGTTAGTAGTTTGAGTACTACAGATGTGTTACCATTATCATCTAGATTTTAATTACATTTTATTGGTCATTTGATTTTGAAAGACAGAGGGGAAGAAGGCAGGGATTAAACATAAACTTCAGAGATGCTATATAAAGAATAATGAATTTACGTCTTATAAAGCATTTGAGATTTTGTTTGCAAAATGCTGGCATGTGAGAATAAAAAAGATATTCATGAGTATCTTCAAACAAGTTTGAAATGTTTACAGAAACAGAACATACTTAAAAATAAAGCTTAGACTATTGAGTCATTTTCTCTTAAAATCGTCAGCTTTCATAAACTTAAACTGTATTTATTTTATTTTCCTATTTTTTTGTAGTCAGTGCTTCTGACCAACATGGACAGTCACATGGCACTGTCAAGTTTCTGAAGTGCTCTAAGTTTCTCGACTCCTTTTATTTCTAGATAAAAATAAAAATGTAAGAAAATGTTCTAGAAATTTAAAAAATGCTGATCATGGTAAGCAGTGTAATCAAGGTGTTAAATATACATCTGGAAATATATTGTCGTGGCCAACTTGACTGAGAGTTTGCCCTCAGTGATGAGCTATTGGGACGACGTATCTTGATGTATCCTCCTTGGACCCACAGTCATTGACGATGTGGGTTTGTGGGCTGGCTGTTCTTCTCCACTTGGTCCCGTCTTAATGCCCATCAGTGATGGTGTTAACTGTTTATCAGTGCAAGAAATAGGATGCAGTTCTCTATAGAGTACATAAAGGGGTAGGCTTTCCTTTAAGGCATTTGTACCTACTTTAAGGATTTATTGTAGCAGAACATGCTTCTTTCTTTGTATTTATTAGTGCCAAGGTGTCTGATGTTTTGGGGACATACAATATCTTATTTTTTGCTATATTAAGTGATGGTCAATGGAAAAATTGCTTTTATTCCTAAATAAGTCACAGATAAGGACTTTAGAAGAAAGTCACCTATATCAGGGACCTTAGACTAAAGAAACAAATTATCTTTGGGCATATAGTGTTCCTTTAAAAACAAAGTAACAAAGCTTCTTTTTGTTTTTAAGTCTTAGCTCTAAAGTCTTCCAGTCCTGTTTATAAACCTGTTCTTTCTGTCTTTTGCATCTAAACAACTCAAGAGCATGCACTCTGGTTTTTGTTTGTTTTGCAGAGCACTAATCAAACAATGGAGGGTAAATATAATTTATTTGGTAGTAACGATTTTTGCTTTTTGTTGATGTTCTTCTTGATGAGAGTTTTCCTAAGGCAAGCCCGAGAGGACACTTCGACCACCTGATTTTTACTGCTGCCATTGACTTTGCCTTTTTGAAGTGAGACTTAGCCTTTGGAAGCTCTTTCTTTGGTGATTCATAGAAGAAAAAGCCTTCAGGAAAAAAATAATTGTGCTTGATTTGAAGGAGTAGCTAAATTTCTTTGTTGTTTGTTTTTTGGAATTGTGTTAAAGAAAATTGTGAAATTGTAATGACTAAGTGCACAGTTTTGAAGGTTTTTACTTTGTGTGTTTCCTTCTTCCAACCCCTTCTGCCCCATTCTCCCACCACACACACACACAAGCAAACCAGTAACTGTTAACCCTAATTTATTTTTACTCTTCAAGTGACATTACTTTTAACTGGCTGCATTTGGATAATAAAAGCCAAGGATTTTAAACCACTTAGTAATTTGGTTTCATTTTTAACAGAAATAACACCTTTTCATACATTTTATATAAACTTCAAACAACATATGTTTTAACTTACTGCCAAATAAGAAGAAATGTGTTACATTAAAGTACATGTTGTTTGCTTGCGCATTTGGAAATACCACTCATTTTATGGCAATTTTGAGTTATTTTTCTGTCACTTTGTATTCCTATTCAAAGAGACACACAGAAACCCTCACTCAAAACAACTCCCTTAGGGTTTACTCCTGGATGTCAGTAGGCAGGCGCGGGAGGCACCGTATGCACCAAGCTCAGGCCGTGGAAATGTCAACTCTTGGTGACTTGCATTTATTATTATCGTTGAATTGTGTCCTCTTGAAATTCTGTGAGGGGTATTTTAATATATTTCTTTTATGTTTAGGTGAGCAAAGGAGAGATACCACCTCATTTGTTTTTTCCTTCCTTCTGTTGATGTAAAAATTCGAGACTAGGATTTGGTCCAAATTTTAAAAATGCATGTTGCCAAAGGATAATGCATCCAGAATGTGCAATGATAATAACATAAAAGACTAGGAAATAAAAATGGGAACTTTTTCAATGTTAGGATGCAGTTCAAAGTGTGAGATTGTTTCTCATTTAATGAAGTGAAACAAATATTGGAGAAATTCAGAGCCAAATCGATTTCATTGTGTTCTTGTTCTTGTGTTGGAGGACTAGGGATGGCTTTTTTGGTTGGCAATTCTGAGGAATAAAGGACTGAGCAGGTACAGAAACTAATACCTGTTTTGCCTCTGATTAGCTGTGTGACCTTGGGCAAGCCGTTATATTATCTGAGCCAGGTTCTCTCTAACTGTAAAAGTTCAAGTTCTGGTGTGACCCCCAAAATGGGCCAGGAGCCATGCAGGGTCGTGTGGTAAGCTCGGGATGTCGGAGGAATGAGATACAAGAAGGTGCCTCAGATTTAGTGTTATTGGGTATCATCAGAAACTTTGGGAAGAGAAGGTTATTAAAAATAGTTGATTTTATGGATGTTTCATCTTGTTTTTCTTTACATCCCTTGTAAACTGCAACAAATTCAATTTAGCAGTCATCAGCAAAAGGGTAGGGTAAATATTTTTCTCAAAGAAAAACCATTACAACTGTTATATTGATGCGTGTACATATATATATATATATTTTTTTTTTTACAGTGGTTTCTGTATTTTCCTACAATTTGAAAAGTTTGCTAGAGAGTTATTTGAATTTCTTCCAGTGTTCTTCTGCAGATTATATAGCAAGCTCTCTGTCCGGAAAGGGTGTGAGGTGACCAGTTTGCCCGTCTATTCTCCACACCGCCTACTTGTCTCTCATCTATATTTAAAGCAATTGCAATCATCATAGGATAAGATATAGGAGAATAATAGAAAATAGCTCTTCAGGACCTTCATTGTTCTAAGACAATAATGCAATGAAAGGTTAGAAAGGATTACTTTGTGCAAAAATATGTAAATATTTTAGAAGTCGTTTTCCTTTAGCACTTTAAATTATATCAAGAGAATGTGGTTTCTTTTAAAGCATATGGATTAGAGTTAAATGAAACATACTAATTAGTATAATAATAGGACATGTTAGTATACTATATTATTATATACAGTAATGTATTGATACGCTAATATAGTATATTAGTATACTATGTTATAGTATACTATAATACTATACAAAGAGACAAGGAGGCTCTTTGACAATGGATTAGGTTAGATGTAATTTACAGTTGGTAAATTAGAAAATTTTAAAGCATTCCCAGGAGCTTTCTCTGACCTACCACATATCCCACCCCGGCCAGGTTAGGAGGTCCTCTGTGAGGCTCCTGGGGGCAATGGTCTGTGTGCTGCTGCGTACTCATCGTGACCAGCGTAAATAATACTGCCCCATTATCTCAGCAAAGTCTGCTTCCCTCTTGCATTCACAATAAGGCCATGGTTGTGCTGGGCCATAACCAAGCTTATACTTTTTAAAATATCAAAGCATTTGAGGTTTTTCTGTTATAAAAGTCTTCAGTACAATTTCACACTACCCTTATGTTGACTGGCCTAAAGATTTGACTATTAATTTAACCAGCATTATTACACCTATCCTCTAGAATAAATCAAAACTCTTTATATGAATTGATTCCTTACTGCCTGGTAACAATAAAGAGTACTCAGCAGTTACATTTTTCAGACACTGTTGCCCGTTGTCACCGATACCCAAAGAGAACAGCTGTTGTCTAGTGAGTGAGGGTTAAGGGTAAACACTCCCTCTGATTCAGAGAAACACAGGCACTCTGCTTTGTTATGTATCTGTAAGCAGAGCTCAGTAGAAATGTGGTTAGATTTCATGTCTATTTTGTATAGTGAGGACAGTATTTCCCACTTTTGGCCAGTACAGCTTTCAGAACCCACCTTTGTCGGGGACTTTGGACATGGCCACCTGCCCTGCAGGCGCCCAGTAAATGTTTGATGATGAGAGACGAGTATCCTTGCTTTTCAGTTCTGCACATGAGACAACCAAGTCTTTCAGGTACAGTTAGTTAGTATGTGGTAGTCTTCTACATCCCTAAGGGACTATGACTTTGAATCATCTCTCATCATCGTAGATAAATGTGTGAAGTCACCAAAGTAGTTGTCCCAGTTTTGGACTTGGGAAATGACATTTAAATAAGTAATGATAATCCGTGGTGGTAGAAGCTTAGTTCTACTGGCCATTTAAGTGTATTGTGCAGGTTCCTACAGACTCCAATATGCTTAGTAATGTGAGTGAGAACCTTGGTGTCCTGACCATGTTATTCGTTTGCATTACTAGTGCAATAGTGGATTTAGATGGTAAGTGTAAGCCTTTGGCTGGACTTTTCTGCTGGCCAAATAATTTTAGCCATTTTTGGTTTGGAGTTTTTAAAATGGTTAAAGGGGATAATATCCCTATTTATTATTTATGGGTGCAGTATACTTTTTATGATTCCTTTGTTTAAAATGAGAAATACAATTTTAAAGACTTTAAAGTAAATTAGAAAGATGGTTTCATACATCTTCAAAAATTATGACTTTAAATTTTATTAGCTGATTATTTCACCTCAGTTATTATTGGGAATGTTGACAGATAACTACACATTTGTTTCACCAGAAATACTTTGTCTCTGTTTATTTTTATAATCATAAAAAGGAAAAATCTAATTTTTATGATTATAAAAATAAACAGAATATTGGATACGGTTCATTTTTCACAGAGGGAAAAGGAAATGCTATCTTATTGGGCAAGGGTGGAGCAAAGTATTTGGGGTAAGAAATAAAAAGTGCGTGTGCCCAGCTCGATGTGTGGAATGGGGTGGACCCACTTGTGTGGAGAAAGACAACAAAAAACTCCAAGCAGAAACATTTGTATAAATGTAGAAAAAAATACCTGATAGTTGCCTACCAAAATTATTAACAACGACTACATCTCGGGATCAAGGCTTTAACCAGAGGAACTTTTTAAATTTATCTACCTATATATACTTGAATTCATTTTGAAAAGCATGTATCATTCCTATAATTTAAAAAAAATAAGGAAACAAGCAAAATGAAAGAGGCAGAGGCAGAGACAGCCTCTTAAGGGCTACAGGGAACGAGGGAATGGCAAGAAAGGTGAAGACTGTGGGCATCAGAACTGGATCCTGACTCAGGTCAGTACAGATACTTGCTGGCTGCGGGGGCAGGACGGATGCGGTGTCTTCTTGACACACGAGAAATCAGGGCCCAGGCCAGTGGTGAGGGAGTGGGGGTGTGTGTGGGAAAGGCAGCAAACTGTGATAGAGTAGGATTGGAGGTCAAGGCGATTTGTTACAGAGGTGGCTTGAAATCAAGACATCATGATCATGGACTGCAGTTAGGGCTTAAGCATTTTGTAAGAGTTTTACCCTGGGAAGCCCTTGGGAATTCAAGGGTGTGCATCTGTTTAGAGAGATCAGCCATAGTGAGCCTTTATTTATTGTTGTTATTATTAATCAGAAAATGAGTGAGGCTTAGCCTCTCTGGACGACTTCAGTACAGCGGCTTGACTTCAGGTTGCAGAGTTGGCCAGGTTGTATCAACATTCAAAAATACAGCTGTTCATTTTCGTAGTTCTGGTGAGGGCCCATGTGAAATATTTTAAAATTGTCTAATATGAGGTTTGGCTCTTACATCTAGAAAGTGAAGTATAAGGAGCTGTCTTTTAGCCAGTGGAGTCGGTTGATCAGGCCTTTGCTAAACTGGACATCTGGAATTGCATCAATAGATATAGACAGAAACACATGTATGTGCATTCTCTACACAAGGTTAAGATCTAGAAAGCTAAATATATTCATCAGCATCACTTAGGGGATGCTCTGTCTTTTGTCGCATTTCATTGGCAAAAACTGGCAGTTCTGTTAGCAGTGGTTTTGATGATAAAATCCTGTAATTCAAGAGGTTGGCTTATTCAACTGAACAACTGCTACCTTGGGCAGTGCTGGACCAACCGTGAGGGGCCTGTTTTCTTGAGACCTGGAAAGCTGTTCTGTTTGCTAAACAAAGGAATTGTTGATTTCAGTGATTTAATTCCCCTTTTGGCTAAAGGCTGCTGAATGAAAACAGTGCTTATTTGGGAAGGAATCTGTTGCTAAGGCAACTGATATCTCCTTAATTATTGGACAATATTCCCATATGAGATTGGTCTCTTTTGATTGTTGGAAATAACCAAATTATCCTGAGCACTTTCAAGTCTCCAGTTTGGTTGTGATGCTGGGCTGTGGGGAAAGGATTTCTCTCCAGTATACAATCAAAAATCTCTCATCTGGCTTGGCATAGCGAGGGTGCTGTGTTTGGTGGTGGCGTATGTGTGTGGGGTGGGGGGCTGTTAAAATGTAGATAACCACATCAAATTGGCACAGTTTCCTGAATTTGAAGAGATCTTATCACCTAAGACTAGTTGCAGTTATGAGATCAGTGACTCATGTTCAGTCTTTTTTAAAAAAGTGAATTCTTTGCTATCTGTAAGAAAATATGTTTAATCAGTCGTTTGTCTTTAAGAAGGGGCAGATATAAGGAGAAACTTATAAGTACTCTTGAGTAATTATGCTAACAAGGACTGTCTTCAGAATGCCTGCAGCCATTTATGTGAAGTTGATTTCTTGAGTCTATCTACTGGTGTGTTTATTGTCCTTGAAGAATGACCTCTTTTTGCCTATTGGGTTGTCCAAAAGGTCCGTTTGGTTTTTTCCATAAAATAAAAGACATTTTTCATTTTCACCAATAACTGTATTGATTTGGATATTTTGATTATGTCAGCTCTCTCCCATAGCATATAACGTTGATTTTTCTCAGTTAATGCCTCTGTTTGATCACTGTCAACTTCAGCTGGTCTCCCTGACCTCGGAGAAATGTCCAGTGAGACACCTGTAGCATGAAACTTCCTAAACGACTTCTGACACCTTCAGTCAGTGACAGCACCTTCTCCATACACTGCACAAGTCTTTTTCTTTCGCATTTCAGTTGAGTTTTTACCCTTCCTGAAATAATAAAGCATAATATGCCAAAACTGTTGCATATTTTCTTCCAACTTCAATACTAAAATGGCTACACAAAAATTCACCAATTTTGATGAGTTTTTTAAAAATGCACATTGATATGACAGCTGTCAAAATACAATCTGACAACATGGTTTTGAGTGAAGTTAAAGACAACTAAGCGCTCCTAGAGTCATCGTATGGAAAAAAAACAAACAAACTTTTTGGCCAACCCAGTGCTTTGTAGGATCATGTGAAAGACTTACAGTTTCTTGTCTCTCAGCGGTGCAGTTATTTGATCACTTAAAATGCATTGAAGCTTTGACTATGGCCAGGTTCAAGTTCTAGTGCATTCATATTAAATTTACTTTATAATTATTCTCTTTTAGTGTGAAGGACATACTAAGAAATCAGTATAGTTCTTACAAAGTGGGAGTTTGTCTTTACAGTTTTATTGTATGCCTTTTAAAGTCTTATTGTAGATCATAGAGACCACAGGTTATTTCACGCCCTTACAACGAAATGGAAAGTCACTGCACTTGTCCTCCGACACATTGTCCTCGGGTGGGCACCGATGGAGTCTTTCTAGTGTCACTCGCAGGTCTTCTCGCTGAGTGGACGTGAGGTTCTAAAATGTGAGTGTCCATGATTTCTGTGCTGTGGGACCATCTGGATTTTGCAGGGGTTTCATGTGAAAGGCTTTTTGCATCATAGTACTGGGTAAAATCTGTTTTTCGATTCTTTTGGATGTTTGTAGTTGTTACTCAGGATTAGTCTTTCCACGTGTCATTCTGAGGGATGGCATTGGTTTCACACGTCGGGTTGAACGGAATATGAAAAGCTGGCACTATGTGTTGAAACAGTACATGAGTTGGACTTCATGTGCATATTTATTAGCTATTCTGGACTTTCCGAGCTCTACTCTTTGTTTTAAATAGCCACAAGAAGTAAATACAAATAAGATTCGTTTGATGAAACCATTAAAATGCATGAACATCCACAGTAGCCTGCAACACTGTTGACTAAAACATAAGCACAAAGTCTCAGGTTTTAAGTAGCTGCTTTCCCTACGTGGGTCTTCAGTATCATTAATCTAGTTCTCACACGTGAGTTTTGTGGTACTTTCCCAAGTTCTCTCATCTAAGGCTACAATTAGCATACACTTAATAAGCATACACTTAAATGCATGATACATTTTGATTTAGCTTTTTAAGAAAATTTTGAGCCTGTATTATGTAAGATATGTTGACATCAGGACTATCAGACATTTTCTTTTGAAAAGTATTTTTGTGCTTTATTTTTCCTTTCCATAGTACTTATAAATTCAAAGGTATTTTCTTTTTAGTCATCTGTCTTATTAGATTACTCTTTCTGGATTATCATAGGACAAAATAAGGTTTTCTAAGACTGTACAAAGAGAATTGACTCTGTATGCTGATTAGATAATAAAAGCTTGTCCTATATTATTGCATATGTTAAATTCTGTGTGTGTCTATCCATTTGTTTTGTCATATAATAGTCAATTCCATTTTGCAACAAAAATATGGCATTTCATGATTTTCTCAAGTTCATTGAAGATCAAAGATGTAGAGAATGTATTATTAACAATTTTTTAGCTTTTAAAAAATATATATATGTTTCGTTTTCTGAGGACTTGTACTTATCACCAGCTTTCAATTTGCATAATATAGTCAATGTGAATTGATTTTATATACAGATTTAAGACAAATCTCAATCTTTATGTACATATATATAACAATGTTCTTTTCATTTATGCAAGAGTAGTTGGTTTGTTTGTTTTTTTCAGTTTAAATCTAGTTAATTCTTTGGCTGGCATGTTTATAACCATGTGTTGTATGTTTCTTTTGAGAAAGCACTGATGCTCTGTTACTACGAGACACTTTCATTGGGTGAGATAAAACCGTTGACTGTGTTATGCACGTGTGCCCCAGAGAATGTAAAAGAACAAAAGAGAAATGTTCCATCACATTCTGAAAGGCTCCATTGAAGGGCTACATGTTTCTGTAGAATCTACAACTGTGATTTGGAGCAGGAGTAAGGAAAGAGTCTTTTAAAGTTTGTTTTCTATCCTCTGGTGCATATAACACATCCTATTCCAACTTCCTTGATACCTTCTCTAGCATAGAGAAACATAACATCTACGTAAGCCATAGCTCAACCAAGACTTGGACAAATTCAAACACTGCATCTACTCGGGGAATATTTTTAAGGTGCACTTCAGATGTCTGAGTTAGATCATGCATTAGAAAATGCAAAGGTTATAGAAAGCTTCCCTTGGCCAACATCATCAAATAGGCACGCATTTATTTTTGATGTTTTCCAGCTGTCCAGGCTTACCTCATCAACTGAATTGTGTTTTTCCTTCAGTAAACCCCGCCCAGTGCTCTGGTGCACCCTCTGACTGGTGAGGACCCTTCTCTCTACAACTCCCCGGCCTGCTTTCCTTCTGTTCCCTTTCTGCATCCTGGCCTTTCTCACCTCCCATGTTCTTGCATCCTTCCCACTTCCTTTAAAAATCGCCACTGCTTCATTTCAATCACTCCATGTTTCATTCTTCTAAAAATTGGTTCCATGCACTAATTACTGCTAAATTGATAATGGTTGATAATGTGTTACCCCTTTGCAGTTTGCCATGTTAATTAGAATTGTAACTTGCTCAGTTTTTTCTGGTGAAGAACCCTTCAAGTATACTCCCTTGAAGGCTGGACTTTGATGGTTAAGATACTGTTTTAAGCAGTTTCACTAGGGATTTATTTTAAAGGAAAAAAAACACTGACAACCTATCATGCATATCCACTTCAAGATTTAATAATTTAAGTACAGGGGGTCCTCACAAAAAGTGGGTTCATTCAATGTCATTTCATTATAACATCGATGAGATGCCACAGGCCCTTAGCTCTTGTTTATATCAGTTGCCCGTGATAAAGTTGGTTTTGTTGTACATCATTTTTCCACAGTTCCAAGAATTCAAAGATGATGTTAATTGAAGGACTTACTGAATGAAATTTTGACCGCCCCATAAAGGACAACTGATTTTAGAAGACAGAAGGCAATATTAAAAAATTATGATCCATAATAAAATACACTCTACTTCCATCTTCTTAGCCAATTAAGTGATTATATTTTAAAGAGAAAATACTGTATATTGATAGGAACACAATTTGGGGAGATAGAAAGCATTTCTATTTCTACTCATCTAATTGGTTTCAGTCTTTGTGGTGATGACTGCTGGTTTGCCCTGTGCTCTGGTTCTCTGTCAGAGTTGTTAATGTATATTAGAGGTAAACTCTCATTTGTTAAGATATGAAGGGGGCGTTTTATTCTGTTCTTGTTATTTTTTTCTTACCAAAAGAGTGCGACAAAGAAAGAACTCAAGTCTATTTAGAAAAAGATTATTTCATTATTTAAAAATTCCTTTCCCGTATTGTATACTTCTGTTGGTGTATTGATCAACAATTTTTTTTCAGATATTTATGTAACCCCTCCCTTGTTTGTGCCATCCAGTTTGACCCAGGAGGGAGCAGCTGAAGTACTTCCAATCTACCTTTGTTGGAAACTCTGAATTTCAAATCAGTACTTACAGGAGTGTGAGGCAAAGCAGCAGTAAAGAGGCTATAATATAGAATATAGAACTCTTTCTCATAAGACATTTATGGTCTATTGGGAAATCAGGTCACTACATACGAGGTATAACCTATTAGCAAGCCAGAGTAAGTTTAAGTTGTAAGATATTTGAAAAGGTTAACGGTGTCAGGCATTAGAGAGAAAAGATAAATTACAACAGGCTCGAGATGTAGAAAAGATTTAGGCTGAGCTTTGATGGATAGGTGAAGGGAAGAGGGCCTTTGAGGCAGAAATGTTAAAATGCTGTCATCAGAATTCTCAGTCCAAAGGAGATACGTGTAACAAACTGAAAAAAAGAGAAAAAAAATATTAGCTTCTAGGTTCCCTCACTGGTCCACAGGAAGCCTGTCTACGCCTAGTGGACTGGCCCTCCTGTTCTCAAGCACTTTGTCTTGGTCAGCTCCGGCTGCTGTAACAAAATACCATGGACTGCATGGCTTAAACAATTGCATGGAATTTACTTCTCACAGTTCTGGAGGATGGGAAGGCCAAGGTCAAGGTGCAGGCAGGTTCAATCCCACTTCCTGTTTCTTAGATAGCCACCTTCTCATTTGTCCTGCAGTAGCTTTGTCTTGCTGTATGCACACGAAGAGAGAGAGGGATCTCGGGTCTTTGTCTCTTTCTCTCTCTTTAGGTATTACTGACAATAAAATTGTAATATATTTGAAGTGTAAAATACGATGATTTGATATACATGTACTTTGTGAAAGGATTCCCACATTCATTTCATGCATCTATCACCTGCATAGTTTTTTTTTTTATGAGAACACTTAAGAAAATACAACACAGTATTATCAACTGTAGTCACCATGTTATACATTATATCTTCAGACCTGCTTTATCTTACAACTGGAACTTTCCCTCTTTTTATAGGACACTAACCCTATCATAAAGGCATGACCCTCAGGACCTCTTCTGAACCTAATTACCTCCTAAAGGTAATTACCTCTAAATACCATCACACTGGGGTTTAGGGCTTCATTGTGAATTTTGGGGCATGTCACTCAGTCCATAACCCCCCTCGGAGCCCATTTGTGTGAGGCTCAGTCCCCTCTGTGCTTTGACTTCCTGTCTCCCCTCAGCACCCTGGGAAATGAGACACACTGCGAAGAGAAAGTTCGTAGGGCCTTGTGCAGACTGAGTTCAGGGTCCTCCCTTTAGGTCATATATGTATACTACTGATTTCAGACGTTTCCAAATATTTTTAGTTTATGTTAAATTATTTTCTCAAATTAACTTCCTGAAGAAATTGGCTCCCCTTATGACTCCATAAAAAATGAATTTTTGGCTTTAGATAAATGTGGTTTATTTTTTTTAGCACCTACTTAAAGATGCCTGGGATATGCTTCTTTCTGATTTTTGCTGTAAGTTTGTTCTAGTTCTTGTCCCTATACTTACAAGTACAGAACTGAACTGGGAATAAAAGTGCTTGTTGTGAAATAGTTATAATCATTACCAAATATATGTTTTTAAAGAACTTTTAGATACTCTTTATCCCCACTGCCCCCAAATTTTTCTTGTGCACATATTATATGCAAAGTATTGTTTAGGTCAGACATTTGCAATCTTTTTCTTAAAGGAGCAGATAGTAAATATTTTAGGCTTCATGAGTTATATGGTCTCCACCACAGCTACTGAACTCTGCCATTGT
Source organism: Tonatia bakeri (assembly GCA_004024845.1). Taxonomy (NCBI): domain Eukaryota; kingdom Metazoa; phylum Chordata; class Mammalia; order Chiroptera; family Phyllostomidae; genus Tonatia; species Tonatia bakeri. Next base: position 187,205 of record PVIA01002063.1, on the reverse strand, counting down.
ATCAAAAGGAGCCATAGGCACTATAAGTAAACTATTATAGCAGGGTTCTAGTAAAACTTTATTTACAAAAATAAGCAACCAATCTGTGGGCCTTAGTTTGCCAACCCCTGTGCTAAGGGATGGGGCTACCAAGATCAAGATGACATGATCTCTGCCTTTGAGGCATCTATAGTGTAGCTAAAGACATAGACTCATAAGAGAAAATTTCGGTGTGTTGTTAATAAGATCAAGGTAATGCACGGGGTGCTTTGAAGCATAACACATCATGAGCCATTTGTTGAATAGTAGGACTGGAGCATTAGAGGGGGCCAAGTCATGGGAGAGCCTTGTGTGGCATGTTCAGGAGCTTATGACATTAGGTTGGAAAATTTTGAGTTGCATGTGCTTCTGGGACAGCCAAAGAGATGTGCCCAGCTGAGTGTTTGAACCTGTCGTCCTAATATAGACTAGGAATCATTAGTATATGCATGGTTGTTAAAACCATGAACATGGGTGAGATTACCCGGGACCGGATGGAAAGTAAGGAACTGAGGACAGAGCCCTGGTAAAAAAATCAGTGTTTGGGGAGTGGGCAGGGAAGGCTAAGTCCAAGGAGGTGTCCAAGGGAGGAGAAGGAGCTAGTGGAGAGTATTGTCATAGTGGCCAAGTACACAAGGGTTCAGTACAGCTAACCTGCAGTAACAACAAAAGCCACAAACAAGAAATACTGAAATCTCAATGACTAAACACAAAGCTTTATTTCTTCTCATACCAAGCCCAGTGTAGGTCTGGCTAATCACTTCTATCTGCTCAGTGGAAAGGTTCACCAAAGGGATACATCTGACCAATTTTAAGAAATGTGAGAATGTTCCAGCTAGGCATACCATTGATGTTTCCAGTACCATCCCTATTTCCAAATGAGAAGTTGTGGTACATCCTTACATTCAGCCTGTGAGGGCATCTTTGAAAAATTTTATTTTTATAAATTCAATTTTTCTAAGTATCTCCATTCTTTCCTGTGAAGTTTCTTGTTATGTCAGAAGGAGCTTTGTGAATAGAAGAAAGAGGAGGCGGCGATGATATTACTGCTAAAATGCGAACATATTTTTCTCTACTTAAACAATGGAAAGTGACTCATGGGTCAGTTTTGTGGTTTTTAAGAGTCAACATTTTAGATTGCTAACATCTATCCATCACTTACCTAACAGAATTAAATGCATAATTTTTGTGAAAGGTATCAATAAAAGGATGTGGGAGATTTTGTAGAAGTAAGAATGCCTAAGTTGTTTCCTAAGCAACTCTGGCCTAGTAGCCAAAAGATTGGATTCTAGTTGTAATAGAATATAATAGACTATGTTGACAAAATAGAATAAATTGGAACCTATCACATATAGGAAGGCTAAGTCTTGTTTTCTGAAACTTTTCTTTCAATTGCAGGTGTGTGTGTTTATTTATGTATTTGTTATTCTATAAAGCATTTCTTACTGCAGGTCATGGACAAAAAAAGGTTGAGAAACACTAGACTAGATAGCTTGCTGGGGTGCAAGGGTGTAAGTCATAACTGCTTTTGACTTGTGACGAGACGCCTACCTGAGACTGGAACCCAGAGCTGAATGAAAGAGGACTCCAGGGGCGAGGAGACGGGAGAACCAGAAAAGGGGAGGAGCAGACGTCTGCTCTTGAAGAGAGTGTTTCAGTGTTTCCGAAGATGGCCTGTAAGTGTTGGGGAAGAAGGTGATCCCAGTCACCTGGAGGCCTACTCGAGGGAAGACCTGACGGCACAGTAGCTGCGGGCTTCACCAGCTGTCTTGGTTGTCTGTCACTTGTGTAACCAACTGCTCCCAAACTTAGTGGGTTAAAGCAACCATTTTACTGTGTTCACGACTCCTTGGGATGAGGCCGTGGGAAAGGTTCAGCTGGCCAGTGAAGATGGCTCTTTGCTCAGGTGTCAAATCCCCGGGTGCTCTTTGGCCATTCTGTCTCCACTTGTGATGTCATCCTTCAGGACTTGACCTTTTTCTTATGGCATGGGGGTTTCTGGGTAGTCCCACTTTTACATGGCAGCTGGCTTCTAAGAACATGTGTTTCAAGGGACAGGAAGGACAAGTTGCCAGTATGTGAAGGCCTGAGCCCAGAAACTGGCACAGTGTCATTTCCCACCGTATTGTGTTGGTCATGGGAGTCGCAGAGCCCACCCAGACTCAGAGGGAAGGGAAATAGACCCTGTTTATCTAGGGGACCATTATCAAGGAATTTGGGGCCATCTTTAATATGCTACATTGGCCAATCTATGGTGATTGCTTTACAAGGATAGACCTATCCTAAGATAACAGCAAAGTTTTTTGCTGCCTTTATTAGAATTGTTAAGGTCAGAAATAATTATTTTGCTAGTTCAATCTTAAACTTTCGAAAAACTGTTGCCTTTTTCCTTTCCTTTCATTTATTTTAATTAACCTTCTGAATGAATTGTAGATTCACATGCAGTAGTAAGAAACAATATGGAGGGACCATGTATGCTCCTGACCTAGTTCCCCCTGTGGTAACCCTTGCAAAAATAATGGTGCAACTAGGAAATTAACGTTGATACAATGCACAACTTTATTCAGATTTTCCAGTTTTACATGTATTCATTTGAGTGTATGTGCACACACCTATGTGGGAACACATTTAGTTCTGTGCAATTTTATCACACGTAAGTGTGTGTATCTACAACCACAGTCAAGACACTGAGTAGTTCCATCCCTGCAAGGATCCCTTATGTTGCCCTTTGATAACCTCATCTACCTCCTCTGATCCTTCATCTCTGGCACCCACTAATCTGTTCTCCGTGTCTATACTTTGTTACTTCAAGAATGCTCTGTAAATGGAATCATATAATATACAACCTTTTTGGACCAGCTCTTTTTACTCAGCACAATGCTCTACAGATTCATCTGGGTTCTTGTGTGTGTCAGATATTTGTTCCTTTGAATTGCTGACTGCTGTCCCGTGGTGTGGCTGAACCACAGTTGGTTTTAACTGTTTACCTATTGAGCACATCTGGGTTATTTCCAGTGTTTGGCCTTTATGAATAAGGCTGCTATGAACACCCATGTACAGTTTTTTTCTGAATATCCTTTTATTTCTTTAGGATTAATTCTTATTAGTGCACTTGCTGGATTGTGTGGCAGTTGCGTTTTTAATTTCAAACTGCCGAGCTGTTTCCCTGACTGACTGTACCATCGTCCATTCCCAATCCTGGTTGGTGTTCGGTGGTGCCATCATTTCTTTCTTCTGCCATTTTGGTGTGTGCATAGTAACATCTCATTATGCTTTTAATTTATATTTCCCCAATTGCTAGTGACGCTGAAGATGTTTTCATGGGCTTATTTGCTATCTGTATATCCTCTTTAGTGGAACATCTGTTCGTGTCTTTTGCCCATTTTCAAATTGCATTTTTCTTAGTAACTGAGTTTAGAGAATTCTTTATGTATTCTACATACCAGCCCTTTGTTGAATATGTGGTTTGCAAATATTTTCTTTTAGACTGAAGCTAATCTTTTAGAACAATGATATTTAACTTTGACAAAGTCCAATTTATCTGTTTTCCTTTGTGGATTGTGTTTTTGGTGTGAAGTCTAATAATTCTTCTCCTAGCCCTAGATCCAGAAAATGTTTCTTCTGTGTATTTGTCAAAATTTTATAGTTTTATGTTTTATATTAAGTCCATATTCCATTTTGAGTTAATTTTTGCATATGGAATGAAGTTTTGGTTGAGATTTTTTTGTTGGTGGTGGTGGCGATGGATATTCGGTTGTTCTGTTCTTTAAGGTTTTAAACATAGTTTCTTTTAAAAAGGTCAGCTTGTCCTAGTTAGGGAGAAACAAAGAATTTTGATCCATGCTTCTTCCAAGAAAAGAGGAAGCAGAAAATAACCAGTCATTAAGCTGTAGTGAGATGACTGAATCAGGAAAGTTGACATATAAGGAGAAGGGGCGAAGGACTACTTGTCTGCCTCATCCCTTTGGCAGGGTATATTTGCTTCTATCAAGAATTTTTATCATTTTAAGGATTTTATTATATAAAGGGACTATTCCTTGTATATGAGACAGTTTTTAGAGATTTTTATTTAAGTGTAGTGAATTATTTTTCTTGTCTGTTTCTTCTGATTATACTTGATTTTTGGCATTTGGGGTTAATAGTGGTAGTTTTTAGTCAATATCTGTGTGATTCATTCTTTGCTTCTGGGAGTTGAAATTACGTCAAAGTCTTGATTATGACCTGGTCAGAAGTAAACCCCATTTCTCATTGCAGAGGAACACTGTAAATGCATGTACCTGCAAACCCAGAATTTTAGTGCTAGTATAACATGAGAAATTTCTTCTAGTGTAAATATAGTTAAATAAATTCATCACCTTATGCCAAATTTTTTTACTAAGTTTCTTCCAAGATTAACTTTGTTTAAACCATTCTTGCTTTTTGTCATATTTCAAAATGTGTTAGCTGATATTACTTTAAATGATCAAGGTATCTTTTTTATCTTGCAAATTTATGCTGATCAAAAAATCTTCAAATTTGAAGTGTTTATAAAAATGACTATATGACAGAATTGGAAACATACTCTTTAAAATGTTTTAATTTTAAAATCTCACAAGGCATTTAGAAAGCTAGTGCCTACAAGAAAAGCATTATCTTCAATATTATTTACCTGTTTATTTTGATGAAATTTGTTCACTTTTTTTTGTGGAAATTCTAATATGTGGGTCCTTATCATCAGAAAGGAATAGAAAAATTGAAGGCAGCTTGGAGCTCAATAAAAGTTATCTTTTAATTGAATTTATTGGGGTGACATTGGTTAATAAAATTATATAGGTTTCAGGTGTACAATTTTATAATACATCATCTGTACATTGTATTATGTGCTCACCACCCTAAGTCAAGCTTCCTTCCATCACCATTTATCCCCCCATAACCTCTTTTATTTCCCCTCACCCTCTTTTCCCTCTGATAATCACCATGCTGTTGTCTGTGTCTATGAGTTTCTTGCCTTTTTTTCCTTTCTTTTGCTTAATCCCTTCACCCTTTTCATCCAGCCCCATGCAAGCCCCTCCCCTCTGACAGCTGTCAATCTGTTCTCTATCTATGAGTCTGTTTTTATTTGTCTGTCAGTTTACTTTATCCATTAGCTTTCACATATGAGTGAAGTCATATGGGACTTGTCTTTCTCTGACTGGCTCGTTTCACTTAGCACGATGCTCTTCAGATCCACCTATGCTGTCGCAAAAGGTGAGATTTCTTTCTTTTTTTTAACTGCCGTGTAGTAATCCACTGTGTAAATGTACCACTGCCTTTTTTATCCACTCATTTACTGATGGGCACTTGGGCTGCTTCCAAATCTTGGCTATTGTAAGTAATGCTGCATTGAAATAGAGGAGCTTATATTCTTTTGATTTAGTGCTTTGGGTTTTTTTTGGATATATTCCCAGAAGTGGAGTCATTGGGTCATAAAGCACTTTCATTTTTATTTTTTTGATGTAACTCCATACTGCTTTCCACAGTGGCTGCACCAGTCTGCACTCCCACCAACAGTGTATGAGGGTTCTATTTTCTCCACATCCTCGCCAGCACTTGCTATTTGTTGATTTATTGATGACAGCCATTCTGACAGGTGTGGTTTTAATTTCCATTTCTCTTGTGATTAGCTACATCGAGCATTGACCATCTGTACGTCCTCTTTGGAGAAATACCTATTCAGGCCCTTTGCACATTTTTAAAATTAGATTGCTTGTTTTTTGTGTGTGTGTTTAATTTTATAGGTTCTTTATAAATTTGGGTAATTAACCCCTTATCAGATGTATCATTGGCAAATATGTTCTCCCACTCAGTGGATTGTCTTTTTGTTTTGTTGATGGTTTTCTCTGCTATACAAAAACTTTTTAGTTTGTTGCAGTCCCAATTATTTATTTTTTCTTTTGTTTCCCTTGCCCAGGGAGATATATCTGATAAAATATTGCTATGAGCAGTGTCCCAGATTTTGTTGCCAATATTTTCTTCTACAATTTTTATGGTTTTGGGTCTGACATTTAAGTCATTAATTCATTTGGAATGTATTCTTGTATGTGGTATAACAAGGTAGTCCAGTTTCATTTTTTTGCACCTATCTGTCCCATTTATTGAATAGACTATCTTTACTCTATTGTATGTTTTTTGCCTTTTTTGTTAAATATTAATTGACCATGAAGGCATGGGTTTATTTCTGGGTTCTCTTGAATAGAAGTTATTAAGGAGATTAGCTTTGACTGAAATATGACTGATTAATGCCTAAATTTTCTTCTATAGCAAGTCTTAAAACCTCTAACTTGCTTCAGTAAATTCTTTTTGTCATTACAAATTGTAGGCAAAAGGCAAAGTAGTTTTAATTTCAATTTTGAAATTCAGACCTGAAATCTTTAGTGAACTTCCTTCTAAACAAGGACTGGTTGTACTTTTTTGAGCACTAAAAAAAAAAAATTGGACATTATGAATCATGTAACACATAACACTTTCTTTTTTGCATTGACTATAAAAAAACCACTCAACCAAATTTGTAGGCTACCTTCAATCCATGTAATGTACTCTACCGTGTGGCATTCCTTTTTCGTATCTGCCCTGACTTCTTCTCCTTTTTTCTTAGGCTCTTCACTCGGATTTCCTCATCATTTCAGAAATCCTGTCACGATAATAATAATAATTCATATTTATTTGGTGCTTTCTATAAGGACACTACATATTTATATTACATTTAATGTTCAGTATCTTTTGAGATAGATATTCATTATCTCCCTTTTATTGATATAGTGCGGAGCAGTGCTACTGTGTACCTAGACTGCAATAAAATTAGGAGTTTGTACAGAATTCAATCAACTTACTGCTTCCTTCATCAAGAAATTCATGCTACTAAAAAATTGTCAGTGGAACTAAACATTGTGCTTAATGACCTAGTTAATTTTCATTTCTTCTTCTTCTGTTTATTTTATCAACTGAAGTGCTATTTAACATTAACATTTGAACGTTGTCTGATTTGCATAACTGTAAATTGAGGGTCACATTGGTGGGGAATTGCAGAGTAAACATCTAGGTGTTATGGGATAAGCATTGTTGGGTTAAGCAGTTTGGGTTAAGGCAGCTGGGTGAAGCCAGTCACAGCAAGGGAGTAAAGCTCTAGTTCCACGGGGCAGTAGTCCTGTGGTCAAAGTGGTCCCTGAGATTTAAGAACCCTGAGACTTCACACACAGTGGACTTCCTCCTACTGTGGGAAAACACGTTTCTCTGCTTTCTTCACACTCAAGGGTTGAATGTCAGCCTGAAAGTTCTGAACATTACCCTGGTGATAGTGCTTGTGCAGGATTTCATCCACAGTGAGAGGGGAGGTGGGAGCATCCGTTCCTGCAAAGGACCATTTGGATATCCACCTAGATAGAGGTTAAAGCACTTGACTTTCTACCTTACCCCAAAGAAATGTGTGTGATGTGTAGTAATATGAAAGTTTGAATAAATTGAATCATTTTATATTGGATTTTTTTAGCCAAATAGTTCTGTACTATAAATAATCTGGAAAGGGTCGCGTGGCCAGTGTCTACGTTTCATGTCGAAGGCAGTGGGGCGAATGTGCTGTGGTTCATTCCCTGTGGGGCCTAAACTCGGGCAGCTCTGTTGAGAGGACATGGAAGCTCAGGGGAGAGCTAGATGTACTTCTCACTGGAACCCGGTGTGCTCATGAGGGCTTGTGCTCAGGCTGAATGTCCCCAGTGGCTTAATTCTTCCACTTCTTTCTTTTTACCTCTTAATTTTGAAATAATTTTAGGTGTGTAGAAAATTTGAAAAAGGAATAAAGAGTGTTCCCAAATACCCTTCTCCCAGCTTCTCTTAGTATTATCATCTTACAGTACCATAAAATAATTATCTGATTCACTACCATTGATTCACTACCATTAACTACTCTATAGATATTATTCAAATTTCACCAATTTTCCTAGTAATGTCTTTTTCTTTCTGGTCCAGGATGCAGTTTGTGACAATGTATTGCATTTAGTTGTCATGTTTCTTCAGTTTTTTAAAATCTGTGACAATTCCTATCTTTCATGACCTTGACACTTTGAAGAGTACTGGTCAGTAATGTTTCAGAAAGTCCTCCCATTTTAGTTTGATGTTTCTTCATGATTATATCGAGGTTATGAAAATCTGACTAGAATACCACAAAAGTGGTGTGGCTTTTCTCAGTGCACATTTCTGGGGTTACATGATATCAGGGTGATTTATTAGTGGTGATATTAACCCTGATCATGTGGTTATAGTGGTGCTTCTTAGGTTTCTCCATTGTAACACTATTAACCATTTGAAATTAATAACTATCTTGTGGAGAGATACTTTGAAACTATGCAAATGTGCTATTTTTTATTGAGGTATGATTGATATATGTATATAATATTATATTAGTTTTAAGTGTACAACTTAATGATTTGACGCTTGTATATACTGCAAAATGATCACCACAATGAAGCTAGTTAACATTTATCACTATACATAGTTACAAATTCTTTTCCTTGTGATGGAAACTTTTAATATTTTCTTAGCAACTTTTAAAAATGCAAGATTATAGCTGTAGTTATTACCATGATGTACATTTCTTCCCCATGACTTACTTATTTTATAACTGAAAATTTGTACCTCTTGACTCCACCCATTCTCCTACACTCCCAGCTCCCTGTCTCTGACAACTACCAACCTGTTCTCTTTATCTGTGAGATCATTATTTCTTTGCTTGTTTATTTAGATTCCACATTTAAGTGAAATCATGAGTATTATCTTTCTCTGACTTATTTCACTTAGCAAAATGCCCTCAAGGTTCATTCTTGTTGTCACAAATGGCAAAATATAATTTTATGGTGTATCCATATCACATTTCCTTTATCCATTCATCTGTCTGTGGACACTTAGGTTTTTTCTGTGTCTTAGCTAACATGTAGTAAATAATGCTGCAGTGAACTTTGGGGTGCATATTACTTTTCAAATCAGTGTTTTCATTTTCTTTGGATAAGTACCCAAAAGTGGAATTTCTGGATCATGTGATAGTTTTATTCCTAATTTTGGCAAATATCTTTTTTCTCATCGTATTTTCCACCTATAAGTTTAGCATCCACCAATTCCATGGTGCACATGCTCAATCATTACATTGTACCTTTGGAAGTTGTCTGAAAGTGAAAAGATACTTCAGCTGAAGGCCCAAAGATCTGCCTCCTAAAACCACTAGGACTCTTGCTCCAGCATGTCCCTCGCTGGCCTGTTCTGCCCCTAGAAAACGCTGGGCTGGCTCCCTTGCTGCAAGTCTTTGCGCCAGTTGGACCTCCTTGGTGCAATGAGACCGCCTGGAGGGTGTGCAAACCACCCTCTCCAGTCCTCTCACTTCCCCTCCCTCACCCCTGTTCCTTTGCCTTGCTCTTCTTTTTCTTGTTTTCATAGTACTTACCTTCCAACATCACTGTACAATTCGCATAGGTAGATCTTACCTTTTGCCATTTCAGATTTTAGAACAGTGAACTATGAATGACAACATTCTGAGAATCTTGTGTGCCTGTGGGCAGAGGACGGTGCATCCAGTGTTTTCCCGACAGATCTTTTGGGCCTTCCTTAGTCTAGTCAGCTGTGGCCCTTGTGCTTCCTGGTGCTGCAGCTTCCCCCGGGGGCCAGATTCCAGGCTGCTGCCACCTTGCATGGCAGAACCATCCGATGCTTGGCCATTTCTCTGTCATTGTGTACATCACACAACATTTTTCTTTCTCTTTTTTTTTTTTATAGAAGGCAATAAATAGTGTAGTGGTTAAAAACAGGGCATAAAGTTATTAGCACCTCCCCTTCACCAACCTTTGACTTTGGTCAAATAATTTCACCTTGCTCTGTCTTGTCTTTGTGAACTGAGGCAAATAAACCATAGGTTTGCTGTTGGGATGAAATAAGGAAAAACAAACACAGTACTCAGCATGGTGCCTGGCAGGTTGTAAGCATTCAGTGGGCGGCAGCTATTATTATTATTATTATTATTATTATTATTATTATTATTATTTAGCTTTTCTGGATCCGTTTTAAACGTGGCACAAAATTATTCTTTCATTTATCTCATTTTGACAGTATAGTACTTCTTCTGACCTACATATACCTAAATTTAAAGAATATTTTTCTTACCTTTTCATTATTGCCTCCCTTTCAAGAATCCCCTGCCTTTTTTGTACTGTTTCAATTCTTGGGATGTGATGTATAGAACTACAACAAAATGAAACTTATGGTTTTTCTGTATTGGAAGGCCAACTGGTTAAAGACAAAATAAAACGAATGTGTACCTCAGTCTGTATCTGTGTAAAATTTTGAAAGGCATGGCACATAGCCAACTTAACATGGTTTTATTATACTTGCTTTATATTGCATTTTTATTTGATTTATATATTTTTTTCTTAAAATAAGGTTAATGTAAACAAACTTCCCTTTTCAAGTAAATAAAATGAATGTCAGTATCCCTAGGACCTCCTGAGACACTTGCAATGGTATGGGATCCCCATCTACGTGTATAGAGCCAGGTCAGAAAGAAACCTATTTAATTACATTTGGTGTTAATGTTATTCACAAGAAATCTTACATTTTCATGGAACTAAATGTATTATGATGAGAGCTTTGATAATTGGCTATATGTGTTTATTTCAGCATTGGTGCCAGCTGTTGGTCATAATTTCCTTCCCATGCAGAGGGAGAAATGCCCTCAGGCAGCCCCCCTGTGTGGCCCACTGCAGACTGCCAGCTCACCCACTGCCAGGCCCCAGCCTTCCCCCTCCCCACTCCACTCTTCCCACTGAATTAGATGGGGGATGGAGGAGAGGTGGCTGGAGCATATGAATTGACCAGCAAGTAGTAGTGACTCAATAACTGTTGAATTAATGAATGAACAGATGAACAAACTACATTTCTATACACTGTGACTTCTAGAAATATAAGAGTTAAATTTACTATTTATAGTAACTAAAATATGCATTGGATACCTGGTATTTCTATTCCTAATTGTTTTTAAATTTTGGTTATCTAGCTTTATGGGTGTTTTACTATCATAAGCTCCCTCCCACATGTGGACCATGAGACTTCAGAAAGATTAGTTTCAAGCACATGGTGCGCATGCAAGGAGAGCTTCTCCTGGGATAATGAACAAGTTCCCACCATACCTTTCTCTTGTCACAGCCTGCAGTGCTCGCTCCTCTCCCCCTTCTCGGGAGGGAGCACTGGAAAGGACGTATTCTGATTATTGTGCACTTTGACTTGTTTTTGACAGTGTAGACAGGGCACTGTAAAAGATGAGACACATTTTTGCTACATTCCAAGATAGAAAAGGTTTAAAAGCAAATCCCTAAGCCCTTAGAGGAAGCAGAGGGTGAATGGTTCTGTAGAGGCCTTCAGGAAAAGCACAAGAGGGGTGAAGAACCCAAATGAATGGATTAGGGTTAGGGCCCATATCCAAGATGGGCAAATGTGTTTAGAAATAAGATAAAATGTACTTAATGTTTGTGTCAGGTAATGTATCAAAAATACCTTTGGTACCTTGGTGACTGACTAGATTGAGGGCAGTAGAAGGTGAAGTTGGTGAAATGAGGCATTTTGAGGGTAGCATGCCACAGATAGCCCAGATTGTCCAACCACATCCAAGGTGTCCCCTCGCTAAGGACTAAGCAAGCCTAGTATTGCCTTGTTCAGAGGGCAGGTGAGCACTGGTGTATAGCAGTGGTAGTTTATATTAGGTAGACAGTGGGAAGAGGAAGTGCTGTGCAGATTAATCAAAGGTATCTAATTCCAAAGCAAAGGATGCTGAGATGATGAAAAAGGCCATGTGAGGACTAATGAGACTGCAGACACCATGAGAGCAGACACCTTTTTTGTCTCATGAATTGCTCCGTTTTCAGCTCTTAGACTAGGGCTTGACGCATGGTAGATACTCGATACACAGTTTTGAATGATAGTGTTAATAGATTCTGACAGATTAAGTGCAAGGTCAATTATATGTAAGGGTAATTGCAATGTTAATGATATTTATGCCTGGTTTTCTCCCTATAACCTTCCTTAATATTTAAAAATAATTAAGCATATATTGAAGGAATAGTTTAGGTAACCCTAGGCTATAGTTGCTATGGTTTGTAGGATGGTGCAGTGGGTAGTTTAGCATGTTCACTGTTGGATGGGAGGCCTGCCCAGCCTCTGAGAAGCTGGGTAGCCTGCGTGGACCGCTTGCTTCCCCATACTGGCCTAAGTGGCAGATAGCACTGACTCAATATACTTTTATTTCTTAAACCCTGTAGAACTCTAAGGGGTGGGAGAAGGGAATGGTCAGAGAGGGACCTTGGATTAATATCATATCACCTACAAAGATCATACCCAGAAGTCAGTGGGGCCTTGCTTGTGGTTCTCATTTCCACAAGAGGAATTAGATCTACTGTTGGACCAATTCTTCAGACGTTGGCTTTGGTGTCTGAAAAGCTTTTTGGGAAAGTGGTTCTGGTCACTGTAGGGGCTCTTCGGGGGACCTGGGAGGAGTTAGGAAGAATTTTGAATTAGGGTAATAAAGGCTTGTTACACTGTGTAAAAACTGTTTAGACCCTGATGCAAGTAGCTCTTCAAGCTCTATGAGGAACATCTGCAATGTTGATAAGATATCCTGGCACACAGTCGCTTTGGGGAGGTAAATGGCCATTGGATAGTGGGCTCATCCATCTGTCGGTCATGGAGGTCTTCCTTCTGGGAGAAATATGAAATGGGCGGGTCTACTTTGTTACAAGAATCAAAGATATGACTTAAAAAGTTGAGGGAATAGTGGCATTAATGAATGAGGGAATTTGGGAGGGGGGAACTCTTTTGGGAGCAAGAACGGTCATTTTGGTGTTAGAAATTCTGAGTTTGGAAGGACAGCATGACATGTTGGAATGTGTGGTAGATCGCTGGAAAGAACAAAGGGGAACTTGGGTGAGAAGACACATCAGGGTCCGTTAGTTTTTTGTCCAGATCCACATACAATCTGGTGTTACGTGGGTTGTGGGCTCTTCACCTACGTGTCATGTAAGAGCATTAGGACATTGTGTGATGGGCGAAGTGGTGGGGACACAAGGCATTGACTTATATTTATTAGAATGAGAGTCTAATGAATGAGAGCCACAGATAAGCAGGCTTCTTTTTGTGTTGTTGTTTTTGCTATTTTTTTTCCCTTACGAATTTCTCATTATTACCAAAATTGTATCAGGAAGTATATCCTCAAAGCCAAACAAAAATGTCTCATTGCTGATGGTGAAGTGCATTAGGGTGGCTGATGGGTGAAAAAGAAAACCTCATACAGAGCACCAAATGTTCCAGTAATTCTACTCTAAAGCAAGCCAGTTTACTTGAAATTTCTTTCACAGTTCTTGTTAGACTCGTGTAGTAAATAAATTAAGTACCTTTCCCACTGGGAGGCTTTTAGAAACACTTAATGAAGTAAATGCCACAGTGTTAGGTCAGAGGGAAGTCATGCTATTGAATTATTTTTAGCATGCTTTTCTAGTTTAATTTTTTCTGGTTTCTTCTGCTTAGGCTTGAGTCTTAGCCAGATAGTGGGTTCAGGGGACTGAGGACAGGGTGGAGAGAGATTTAGGTTCATTGTCTAACACATAACCAAGGGAAGCCGTCTTCTTTTTAAAGGTTAAACATTTAATTTGTTAAGACTGCCTTTCTAAATATTGAAATAGATGTATTTGGTATGGCTAAAGAAACATGCTATTAACTTACTACTCAAAAATTCTACATGTTAATTTTAACTATACTGACTTTCAAGTATAATATTATTGTGTACTATTAAAAAATAAACATACTTACCAACAGTAAAATTATTTTAAATATAGCTAATCATTTTTTAAAGATTTTGTTATTTATTTTTAGGAAGCAGGGAAGGAACAGAGAAGGAGAAGGTGGGAAACATTGATGTGAAAGGGAAACATCTATCAGTTGCCTCTTGTATATGCCCCCAAGCAGGGACAGAACCCGCAACCCAGTCATGTGCCCTGACCAGGAATCGAACTGGCAACCTTTTACTCTGCGGGATGTTTGACATCCTAACGGACTGACCTGTACTGGTCAGGGCTACTGCTTAATCTTTACAAATAAGAAAGCTTTTGGGCATCTTAAATGGACTGAGAGTAATGGGAAAAATATGGGGACAGCTGTAATTGAACAATAAAAAATTAATTAAAAAGGAGTTGTGTCATAAATGTAGATATGTTTGTTAATCAAGTTTTTGATTACTAGAATTTCTTAAAAAGCTGTAAACATATTTTTTAAATAACTAAAAGCCACTGCTAAGGAGACCAAAAATAAATTTTAAAAAAACTTTCTTAAGTAAAAACTGTGCAAAAATGAATTAGAAAAGATGCACTGTGTCTGGAACCAACCTGTGTCTGGAGGGAAATCTTCAATTTTGATTAATATATTTCCTGTGTAACTTAAGAAGTAATGAAATATAAAATTAGGGAAATTACAGTAATAATTTTCCACTGCTAATCTTTTAACAGGCTATTTTAATTTTTCAGTGGTACACTTTTAGAAGTATGAAACTTTATTCTAGAGGGAAAAATAAAAGATGGTTTTCTTTTCTTTCTTTTTCATTGTTGTTCAGTTACAGTTGCCCCACTTTTTCCCCAGTTGCTTTCCCCTGCCCTGTTTCTCTACTCCCACAGTCAATCCTCCCCATTGTCCATGCCCATGAGTCTTCTATTCATGTTCCTTGACTTGCCCCTTCCCCTTCTTCCCCATTACCCTCCTCCCCTCTTTCCTCTGGTCACTGTCAGTTTGTTCTTTATTTCCAGTCTCTGGTTCTCTGTTGCTCATTTGTTTGTTTTGTTGATTAGGTTCCACTTACTGGTGAGATCATATGGTGTCTTTCCCAATCTGGCTTATTTCCCTTAGTATAATGCTCTCCAGTTCCATCCATGGTGTCATTAAGGGTAGGAGCTCCTTCTTTCTTTCTGCTGGATAGTATTCCATTGTGTAAATGTACCATAGTTTTTTGATCCACTCATTTACTGATGGGCACTTATGCTGTTTCCAGCACTTGTCTATTGTAAATAATGCTGCTATGAACATGGGGGTGCATAGGTTCTTTTGAATTGGTGATTCAGGATTCTTAGGGTAAAATCCCAGCAGTGGGATCTCTGGGTCAAAAGGCAGTTCCAGTTTTTAGCTTTTTGAGGAAATCCATAGTGTTTTCCACAGTGGCTGCACCAGTCTGCATTCCCACTAACTGCACTAGGGTTCCCATAACCCCACATCCTCACCAGCACTTGTTTGTTGATTTGTTAATGATGGCCATTCTGACCAGTGTGAAGTGGTATCTCATTGTGGTTTTAATTTGCATCTCTCTAATGGCTAGTGATATTGAGCATTTTTTCATGTGTCTCTGGGCATTTCGTATGTCCTGCTTGGAGAACTGTCTGTTCAGGTCCTTTGCCCATTTTTTAATTGGATTGTTTGTCTTCCTGGTGTGGAGTCATGTGAGTTCTGTATATATTTTGGAGATCAAACCCTTATCTGAAGTACCATTGACAAATATGTTTTCCCATACGGTTTGTTCTCTTTTCGTTTTGTTGCTGTTTTCTTTAGCTGTGCAGAAGCTTTTTGGTTTGATGTAGTCCCATTTGTTTATTCTTTCCTTTATATCCCTTGCCTTAAGGTATGTATTGGTGAAAATATTGCTGTGTGGGATACCTGAAATTTTCCTGCCTACGTTCTCCTCTAGAATTTTAATGGTGTCACAACTTATATTTAAGTCTTTTATCCATCTTGAGTTTATTTTGGTGTATGGTATGATGTAAGTTGGTGGTCTAGTTTCATTTTTTTGAAAAGATGGTTTTATTTTTGCATGGAATCTATAACACCTCTCTACACTGTCTCAACAGGGAGTGGTACCCCTTATTTCACGGTGCAGCCTGTAGTGGGCATGGTCCAGCTTTTTTAAATGTGTAGGTTTTCAGAAAGTTTTAAAAGGTGCAATGGAAAAGAAGTAGAAAATGGCAGTATCCTCTGTTACAGGCCAAATGGGTAACCCCCAAAGGAAGATTTTGACATTCATGAATATTTCATCTCAAGGCCTTGATGCTACTGTGTGAGAACAATTTAGTTAGAAAGATCATCAACAATTAGGTGACATCTCAATCACACCTATTACTGAGTTGAAATTTCACTGACGTGAGTAATAAGGGGTCTTGTTTGACATTTAACAGTTTAATTAATTTGTTTCCTAAAGTGAATGATGTTTTACACTGTGATTTTTCAATACACCCTCTCCATATACTTGACTTTTTTTTCTTTTGCTTTTCTTAGGAAACCACTTAGCTTTTCTTTTCACTTAACAAATCACCTACCCATCTTGGCTCTGCTGCTAGCAAGTGTTTGATGGGGCTTAATGGGTGGAGCCAGGGTGGGCAAAACTGGGGCAGTGCAGCCAATCTTTTCTCACTGTTTGGTTTTGGAGGAGACAGCCTGGGAGTACAGAGAAATGGAGAGGAAAGGAATAACACTTTTTTTTTTCTTTTGGAAAATATAGTGCTTTGTTGTTGTTTTTTCAGACCAAAACACCAGTCTGTCTCTTTGACATGTCCGTCTCTAGTCATGGAGGATCATCAAGGGGCCATCGTGCGCATTCACAGCCACCATGTGGCATGACTGTCTGCGCTGTTCCTTATGTGTTACTGACTTTGTTGGTTTCTGCACACCTTTAAGATATGTTGTATACTAATGTGATATCTGCAGTGCTATTTTTGAAAAGCAAACAATGTTCGCTAAAGGTTATATCTAAAACAGCTGCTGTGAAGGTAGGAGGAATAATCCAGCATGACGATAGAAACTATGTCTACTATATATTCTTGCAAATAGAAGTAGACTTTTGAAACATTAGTCAACTCAGATTCTTTACTCTCATTGCACCTATACAAGCTTCAATTTTTTGACCTTAAACTACTTCCTTTTGCAAAGAGTTTTGTATAGTATTATACAAAACTCTAAAATTTTGTAAAGACCAAAAACATGCAGGAAAGCTACTTCTCTCCCACTCAAACCTGTAGGACTTCACGGTAAATGATAACATGGGTGTACTCCAGAGTACAAGTGTCCTTAGCTGTCTGAGTATGATGTGTATTTCTGGTGGATGGAGCTTAGCTGCCTGGATGTGCCCGATGAAATCAAGTGAGCGAGTGCATGTTGGTGACAAATGTGAGTGGGAAGACTGCCTCAGAGCACATCATCTCGAAGAGGCAATGCGGCAGTGTCACAGCTTGAATACTAAAAAGGGGAGGGTAGGCTCCAGATTTGAGGGGAAAGAGAGTCTACTACACTCCTCCCATCTGATATGTTTTTCTGTTTATAATAGTGCCTAGGGAAAACAGTGCTACCACATTTTCTGAGCTGTTTTAGGGCCAAACATGATAACAATGATATGGAACTGATTTTTAAGTATTGAACCTCTGGGTGGATAAACTTTTTATACTATCACAAAATACCATGAGATGCTTCAGCACAATAGAATGCTGGGAAAGTTGAAATTGCTGCTGTTGTGTATCTCAGACTTGTTAAAGCCATTCCAGACCCGTAGTGAAATAGAGTGCTTCCTTCTACTGATGGAAATTAAAGTTTTCCCCCCACACATGTGTTTATAAAGAAACTGGGACATAACATCTTCCTTTGAAATACATTTTGAAGAAGAGATATGTGTTCATAGGGAGTACTATGTTTTACTTAAGTGTTTATTTTCCCCAAACAGCTTGTTTCTAGTTTGTAATTTTGAACCCATATAATTTTCATCATGATTTTCTCCTCTTCTGAACTGAAAGACCATCTAATAAATGAAAATACTTTATGTTTATTTTTATTAAGCACTTTTTGTATTGATATGTGCATAGCAAGGTGTCAAGAATAATTTACTAAAGATAATTAACCAAAGCCTTCAGAGACTTTATCTTTCACCACAATGACTTAAGAAGTGAGCCCTGGCTGGTGTGGCTCAGTGGATTGAGCACCAGCCTACGAAACGACGGGTCACTGGTTTGATTCCCAGTCAGGGCACAGGACTAGGTTACAGGCCAGGGCCCCAGTAGGGGGTGTGTGAGAGGCAACCACACATTGATGTTTCTCTCCTTCTCTTCCTCCCTCCCTCCCTCCCTTTAAAAAAGACATAAGAAGTGAAAGAGTTGAGTCAGCATGGTTTAGTAAAAAAAAAAATATTTGATGTAGGGCACAAAAGATATATACTTACTAAATACATTTCTGTGTGCCAGGTACTGTGCTTAGAACTCAATATGCATTATGTCCTGTAGTTCTAACAACCAGTGAGGTAGTTACTATTATATTGTCTTTATTTTGTGCATGAGGAAACTAAACCATTTTCAGTCACTGTGTCATACTTCCATCCATCAACACTCTACCATTAGTTGGCTATATTATCATGGGTGAGTCACGTAGACTCTCGGGGAAGCAAGCCCTTTACCTACTGTGATGGTCATGGTACCTGCTCTTCTTATTTTGAGAGCAGCATGGTGCAGTGGGAAGAGCTCTCGATGTATAGTCATGAAATATGTGTGACCCTGTATTATTTATTTAATACCTGTTGTTTCTCCAGCATGGACCATGGAGATAATAATACCAGTGCAGCCTGTCTCCACCAGGTGGTTTGAGGACCAAATTAAAAGAGAGATAACGTAGGGGAATTTTGTTTGTGGTAAACCTTATGGACCTACATTTATGGATGCTCACCCCATGGTGGGTAGTGTTAAAAGCACTTCATCTCCTTCTTTTGCACAACAGCCTTACATGGTAGCTACTATTATTATTCCAATTTTATAGATGATGATACTGAAGCATAGAGAGGTTAGGCCACTCATCTAGGATTACAAAGCTGCTAAGTGGCAAAACCACTTGATTTGAATTCAGTGATCTGTCTACAGAGCTCTGGCTTTCAATCATTATTTATATAGCTTTCTAAAAAGATAGGTTGTTTAGGAATAGTTCTCACAGTTAAAAGGCGTGGCTGAAGTAATGTGGAAAGGAGAAGGTGCTCAGGAGAACAGTGGAAGGGAGAAAAGCCCACGTCAGTGAAGCCTGGGGTAGGATTTTTCTCAGCAGATCTAGGCCAATGATTCTTAGTGAATTTGTGGGTTAATTGGGAGGACTTAGGGAATTTAGAGTTATTAAAACTCATGATCCTTCTCCATGTTCTGGAAGAGACCTTGATACTCAATCCTTAGAAGCTCATCATTGAAGACAGACACTGGGGAGGTGTCCTATCATCAGGCGAGCTGAAGTCAGAGATTATTTACAGTTGCCTGCAAACCAAAATAGACTCAAGATGCGCTGGATGCTCTATGTCATGCCATCATGACAGCAACTTGAAGTTGTCTAGGAGCTTGTCATCCAAATCAAGTTCAGGTGTAAATGCGGCCCTCTGATGTGCAGTTTCTTCAGTATGTTTTCTGTCTGAAGACCTGTGAACCAAAAAAGAGAAGTTATCCGCCCACCTTCCCCTACAACACACTCATGTGCAGTGGAGGAATAGGCACTGGATAACTACTAAGGATATTTCTATTCAAAAAGTGGTGGGGGAGCTAGGACACACATGACCATCACTGGTCCATAGCCATCCATCCAGGCATATGTTGCCCATTCCAAGTTCTTTGTAACTGTTTGCCCTGCCTGTGACCCTTGGTTCCATTTTCTGAGTTATTCTTTCTCTCCTGTAAGAAATATCCTGTTTGTAACTGAGTGGGCTTATCATACTGCTTCTTCCTTATAACAAGGTAGGGACCCAAAGGCCTCTTTTCATTTTGTGCTCTATCTATCCCTTTCAGTCTAAGACACATGGAGACAACCCAAATGTCCTTCAATAGAGGATTGGATAAAGAAGATGTGGTACGTATATACTAGGAACGCTACTCAGCTATAAGAAAATATGAAATACTGCCATTTGTGACAACATGGATGGACCTGGAGAATATTATGCAAAGTGAAATAAGTCAGAAAAAGCCAAGAACCATATGATTTCACTCATATGTGGGATATAAAACTAAAAGTCATAGACACATAAAACAGTATGGTGGTTACCAGAGGGAAGGGGGTAGGAGGATAGTAAAAGGTAAAGGGGGCCAAATGTATGGTGATGGAAGATGATTTGACTTTGGGTGGTGGGTACTCAATGTAATATACAGATGATGTATCATAGAAATGTACACTTGAAACCTATATGATCTTACTAACCAATATCATCTCAATAAATTTAATTTTTTTAAAAAGGGAAAAAATTTGGAAAGGGCACAAGAGGATAAGTTGTTTTCTGCTCCATGATGTCTGAGGCCTTTGTTGGTAAGACCTGAAGGGCTTAGGGTTGGAGGGTCCACTTCTAAGTTTGAACTTTTTGTTCACATGCTAGGTACCTGAGCTGAGATGACTTAAAGGCTTAATTGGAGTTGGTTGGAGTACCTCTGTATGACCTCTCTTTGTGGCTTGTGCTTCTTGGCAGCCTTGTGCTGGGTCCCAAGAGGGAATGTCTTGTGAGGGGGCCTCCAGTGTTCAAGCATTCCAAGAGCAAGGGTTTGGCACAGTTCGCATGACTCTTTTTTACTTAACCTCAGGAGTCACATAGCATTGTTTCCACCAAGCTCTATTGTTAGTGATTACAAGTCTGCCCAGATTCAAGGGAAGGGAAGAGTATCAAAGAATTTGGGGTTCATGTTTTAAAACTACCACAGTGATAGTAAAATTCAGAAGGTAGTATAGTCTGGCTCTGTGATCCAGTAACTTATCTTTAACTCCCCCCACCCCATATCCAGGAGTTTCTCCCTCCAGGGTCAAATTGCAGGTTGCACGATATTATTTAATAAAGGGAATTTGAGAAGATGGAGGTGTAGGTAGATACACTTTGCTTCTTCGCACAACCAAAAGAAGGATAACAACTAATTTTAAAACAAAAACCAACCAGAACTGCCAAACTGTCTCAAACTGTATGAAATCAAATCAAACTGTATGAAAGTCTGACAACCAAGGAGTTAAAGAAGAAACATTCATCCAGACTGGTATGCCTGAAGAAATATGACCCAAATGAAAGAACCAATCAAAGTTCCAAAAATAGAACTAAGTGATAAGGAGATAGCTAACCTATCAGATGCAAAATTCAAAACACTGTTAATCAGGATGCTCACAGAAATGGTTGAGTATCGTCACAAAATAGAGGAAAAAGTGGAGGCTATGAAAAGTGAAATGCAGAAAAATATACAGGGAACCAACAGTGAAGGGAAGGAAACCAGGAATCAAATCAACGGTTTGGAATAGAAGGAAGAAATAAACATTCAACCAGAATGGAATGAAGAAATAAGAATTCAAAAAAATGAGGAGAGATTTAGGAACCTCCAGGGCAACTTGAAATGTTACAACACCCAAACCATAGGGGTGCCAGAAGGAGAAGAGGAAGAGCAAGTAACTGAAAACTTATTTGAAAAAATAATGAAGGAGAACTTTCCCAGTCTGTCAAAGGGAATAGACATGCAAGTCAGGAAGTTGAGAGAGTCCCAAAGAAGTTGGATCCAAGGAGAAACACACCAAGACACATCATAATTAAGTTACCCAAGGTTAAAGATAAGGAGAGAGACTTAAAAGCAGCAAGAGAAAAGGAGACAGTTACCTACAGAGGAGTGCCCATAAGGCTATCAGCTGATTTCTCAAAGGGAACCTTACAGGCAAGAAGGGGTGGGAAAGAAGTATTCAAAGTCATGAAAGGCAAGGACCTACATCCAAGGTTACTCTATCCAGCAAAGCTATCATTTAGAGTGGAAGGATAGATAAAGTGATATCCAGATAAGGTCAAGTTAAAGGAGTTCATTGTCACCAAGCCCTTATCATATAAAATATTAAAGGAACTTATCTAAGAAAAAGATCAAAACTATGAACAATAAAATGACAAAAAACTCACAACTATCAACAACTGAACCTAAAAAACAAAAACAAAATAAGCAAACAACTAGAACAAGAACAGAATCACAGAAATGGAGATCACATGAAGGGTTATCAGTGGGAAGGAGATGTGGAGAGAATGGGAGAAAAGGTACAGGGAATAAGAAGCATAGTTGGTAGATACAAAATAGACAGGGGGAGGTTGGGAATAGTATAGGAAATGAAGAAGCCAAAGAACTTATATGTGTGACCCATGGACATGAATGAAGGTAGGGAATGCTGGAGGGAGGGAGGATGCAGGACAGAGGGGGATAAAGGGAAGAAAAAAATGGGACAACTGTAATAGCATAATCAATAAAATATACTTTAAAAAATAAAGGATGAGAGCATTTCTATCCAAAGATGGTATTATTATTGCCGTCTTTTTGCTAATAGTCTTGTTATTTTTCTTATCTTCCTCCTCTTCTTTTTCTTTTCCTTCTCTTCCTTCCTCTGGTTTTCTTCTTTCTTCCTTCTCTCTTATCTTCTTTATCACCAAGCAATGTATATTGGGCATCCTTTAGTATATGTTTTTATTTTGTTGTGTTATTTTGTTTTTTTTTTAACTTCTTTTTGGTGGTTGTTGGCTCTAAAGACCATCTGAAATCTATAACATACCTCAAGCTGTAAACTCTGAAAAGAGGACAAGAACACAATACAGAAAACAAATAGAATAAAAAAGTAGAATGAATGTTGGAGAGCATTTTTATCCTGGGAGTGTACTGTATCAATAAGGAGTCAAATTGAAGAAAATTCTTTTAAAGCAATATATAGTCTCTTGTTTAGACTTCTAGGGAGATAAAGTATGAGAAGCCATTTGGGCTCCCCAGTTTCCCAAGGTACGTAGCACAGGATATTTCTTGTAGAAATGAGAGAAGGAAACTGCTAAACTCACACAGATCTTCTTGCACTGCTGGTGCAAATCGTGTCAAATATGAATGGAACTGGGGGAGGGGTATTGGCCAGGAGAATTGGTGAGTACAAATTCATGGTACCCACATCTTGAGCTCTTAATAGGCATTCGTCAGTCATGCATGCTAATGGAGTTATAATGATACCAATACTCACATATCATTATTTTAGGGTTGTTTTACTTGCTGCATATTATTTGAGCCTATAATAATTTTTATTATAAGGAGTAAACCAGGACTCATCTAGATAGCAGGTAATTAGTAATCAGCTTAATATTTAAAACTTTAAACTGATAATTTAGTTAAATGGAGAAAGATTCTGTATCTTTGCAAAGCATAGGAGAAATTTTAAGATTTGGAGATGAACGAGGTGAGACAGGATGGCTCATTTAACTCAGAGAGATTATCTCACAAAAATCTACAAAAATTAAAAATGTCAATGCAAAATTACTGCCTTGAGATTCTTCTGCCCTATGCTCCCTTAATACCCATTATATGCTCTACTCTAACACTTTGAAGACATTAATATAACTACTTACATTGTCTGGAAGCTCCTTGGGAACATTCAATCTGTAATCTCCCCATATATTTGGTGAATAAATGAACTAGACACCAGGACTTGAGAATTTTGCCCTTTACCTGATCATTGACACTCCATGGTAGTGAAAGATTCCTGATTTTTTGCAGTTCATCATACCTTACTTTATGCTCTAGAAATACTTCGTATATCCTCTGTTAGCATTTATCTCATCATTGGAATTGTTTGCTTACTTCTTTGTGTGTGGCAATAGCCTGGGAACTCCTGGTGGGCAAAATTCATCATTAATCCACCAGGCCTGGCATGGTGCTTCGAATTCAGCAATTGTTTGTAGAATGGTTGAATGAATGAATGATTTTCTCTCTCTGCTTTTCTTCTAAATAGTAGGCATTATGTCTCCTAAGATCTTTTTACTTTAAGCAGTTTAAGAGCCTCTGTATGAGTGTAAGGTATCATAATGAAATAATCAACTTAGCTTGTTAAGGATCCCTTTGTATTATTTTCATTAAATATTCATTTAAACCCTTTATTTTATATGTAAATAAGTGAGATTAAGATATTCAGCATGTATTAGTAGTTTTAGTGAAAGTAGTGGTAGTACTGGAAATATTTTTAGGCATTTATAAAACGTCTCTGGTTAGATGATATAAATATATATTAAATTAGGTTATCATTATTATTGTTAAGTCTGTTCATATCTATCTTGTTGATGACTAAAATTGAATTACAACCATTGGAAAAATTTATCTTATTTTATTTTTTAAAAGAGTTTAAAAATTTATTTTTAGAAAGAGGGGGGAAGGGAGGGAGAAAGAGAGGGAAAGAAACATTGATGTGTGACAGAAACAATCAGGTGCCTCTTGCATGCCCCCAACTGGGGACCTGGTCCACAGACTGGGCATGTGCCCTGACTGGGAATCGAACCAGTGACCTTCCAGCTGGCAGTCCAGTGCTCAATCCACTGAGCCACACCAGCCAGGGCAGGAAAAAATTATTGCAATAAATACTAATTAGATATTCCCTCTTTTTGAAAATTTTGCTACATATTTTCGCAGAAAAAATTATAATTATTTCCATGTTTTAGCATTGGGTTCTTTATCCCATGTGAGGCAATTCATATCATTTATTAGGTAGAAATCATTATTTTATAGACGAGAAACTGAGGCTGAGAGAGGATAACTCATTTGTCTGAGGTCAGCAGTAATAAGTAGCAGAGCCAGGATTCAAACCTGGGTCTATCAGATTCCAAACCTAGCAACATGCCTCTTTCCCAAAATTTCAGGCTGAAATTGTGTTAGTAAATTGAATATAAATGTAAGTGATCTTATGAAATCAATGGTGCTAAGGACATTCACAGGTAATTTTCTGTTTTTTCTACATAGAGATATAAAAGCCCCCAGATATCTTTTTAAAATAAGAGCTTTATCAAGATATTCACATACCACCCAATTCACCCCCTTAGAATGGGAAACCCAATGGTTCTTAGTATATACACAGGGTTTTATAACGAACACCACACCAATTTGCAACATTTTCATTATCCCAAAAGAAACTCTATATCAACATTTTCTATTTCATCCCAACTCCCTTCCCTAGGCAATCACCCCAAATTTTTATAATGTTATAAAGTATTTTATGATTATTTACATGTAGAGACAAGCATAGAGCTTTAAGAAGCAGCAGCATTCTGCATTTGTGCCTCATGTTCATGAGTGTTTTATAGTTTTTTTCTCTTTTAAATAGACTATTTTTAAGAGTAGTTTTAGATTCATAGCAAAATGGAGCAAAACGTGCAGAGGCTTCTCATATACCCCATGCCTCCACCTATGCACAGCCTCCCCCACAGCCCCGCACCAGAGTGGTACATGTGTTACAGCCAATGAACCGGCACGATGTATTATTGTCAGCCACAGTTCACCGTTTACACGGGGGCTCACTATTCGCGTTGTCCATTCTGTGGGTTTTGACTAATGTGTAATGACATATGTATTCACCATTGTAATACATACAGGGAACAGTTGCACTGCCTTACAAGTCCTCCGTGCTTTGCCTATGCATCCCCAATAGACAGAGTTATAGAAATCCATAGTGGAAAAGGATCCAGAGATTATGTAGTTCAATCAAACAATTGGGAAGGTTCTAGTAAGAATTGTCGGTTTCTTCAGCTAAATTTATCTTTGCTCTCTTGTCGACTGTCACAGATATAAATATTTTCTTTCTTTTTTTTTTTTGTAGTCCTTTCCATCTCCTCCCCCACCCACTACAAGAAATGGTCATTTCCTAATTTACAGTGAGCTGGGCAATGCATTTTAAAATTTAACAAGAAAACGGTATTTCCTTAGTTCTTATCTTATGTGTAATAAAAACTTTTATAATAGAAAAATTTTAAAATACACCATAGTAAAAAACATAATGTATTGAACCCCATATAGCCCCCCATTCCCGTTATTAACACACAGCCAACCTCTTTCCATCTACCTTGCTACCCATTGGCTCCCACCACCCACTGAGTTATTTCTAAATGATTCACAGGCATTGTTTATTTCATCCATGTGTACTTCAATATGTATTTATATGATACCAACTTCAAGAAAAAATTAACAGGATGCCATTACTATACCTTAAAATTGTCAGTAATTTCTTGTATCATCAAATACCTAATCATTGTTCAAATTCCCCCTAAAACATCATAACTTCTTTTTAACTGTCTGAACTGGGATCCAAACAACATCCACCCATTGCATTTTGACCCATGGTTTTAATCTGTAGTTTCCTTTTCCTTGTTTTTTCCTTTGCCTTACTTCTTTGTTGAATAAACTCGGTCATTTTTTCTGTTATTTCTCACATTCAGGACTTGCTCGTGGCATCTCTGTAGTACCTAATACATTTTTCTCCTGGAAACCAGTCCTGGAAACCTTAAGAAACTTGATCTGATTCAGGTTCATTTTTGGGGGAAGAACACTTTATTGGTTAAACTCTGAATTTCATCCAAGTATCTGATGGCCTCTGTTTTGTGAAGTCAGTGGCCATTATTTCATTAGGGGTTTACAAAGTGCTGATATTCTAATGCCTTTGTCTTTCTTCATTTGTTAGATGGAATATTCCTATAAAGAGAAACTCTTTCATCAATAACCTGAGGTACAGTTCTTTTAGAAAAGGCAGATAGATTACATGCATGATTTATTTCCCTGTATCTATCAGTTTTCAGAACAATGGATTTGTTTTCTAGCATGCTCCAAAGGAGACCAACCAGGTTGTATCTGGGTTTGTGCATGTGTGTTATTATGAACTTACAGATTTTTAACCTATTTGTTGTATTTCAGTCCATTACAGTTATTATTCTGTTGATACTCAAACTTGAAAATGAACATAAAATTTAAAAATTGAATCAGTTAAGGATTATTACATTACAAATGGTTTTCCTTCATAGAATTTATTTACATAAAAAGCTTTCCTGTGTAGTTACACTTGATTTTTCAGGAATATATCTAAAACACTAGGTGGATTGAACCTGCACAGAGGACTCATACACAGTCACTTAAATGAACGCGTTTGTGTGTATCTCTGGGCCGTACCTGGTACCCTAAGAAGGGATTACATGTCCGCCTTTATAAAAGAGATCCCGAGCTTCTGCTTGAGGCAAGAGCTGTTTCTGAGCAGGCAGCCAGTCTGCAGCGGTCCTTCGGACCTTAAACACGAGCACGGCATCTGAATACATTCTTCCGCTAGGACCACAGGAGGGGAGCGAGGCTAACATTAAGCGATTTGTCTGGTTTACCTGCATTTTCATAGTATTCCTATCAAAGACATTTGTCATAAGTGTCAAATTGCTGATTTTTTTCCAGCGACTCAAAGGTTTCATGGGGACTTCTGTTGTTATTTACATGTATGTGGAGAAAATTGCAATCTGTGAGTAATTTGAGAAATTCCAACAGTTTCAGCAGTAGTCATCCAGAAATTGAATGGGTTTCAAATACAATATTCCCGTGCAGCGCTGCATATATAATGTATGTGCAGCATATGCTGAGGTCTTTTTCAAAATATTTACATTAAACCTGTCAGGTATTTATGAATAGCAAAAATTAATTTCCCCTAGTTCTGCCATCAGTGAGAGAAATGGATTTTCGCATAGAAGACTGTCACTGTTTCCAGCATACCGAAACGGCTCACTTCAATGTCATAGAACTACACCAGGTGGCCTTCTAAGAGTCAGCTTAATGTGATTTCAAATGATAGGGTAGTGAATGTGAGGGAAATTAAAATAGTATCATACTTATGATTTAAAAGCAAGTTAATTACAAGGGCTTGTTAATAAACAAAAGGAAATTCAGAATGTATTGTCTATTATATAGCATATCAATAACAAGCATGATGCTTTGAAAACAAAAAAGTCTACCACTATGTGACTTTGAGATGACTTAAAAATATTTAATTAAATTGGTGACAATTGTGTTAGTCTACTAATGGCCTTATAGCATTTGAAAGAATTTTTAGATATTCATTTTAGCTCTTAAAGCACTTCTAAAAGCATTGTTTAACCAAAAAGATTAGCTACATTGTTGGCATTTTACCTAGAAAATCACAGATGATGTGTTTGATGTGAATGATTCTAACAGCACTGTACTTTGTCAATGTTCAGTCGATGCATTTTCTCCAGCTGAATACTTTTAAGGTCCTTAAAGGGGCAAAGCACATGCAATACCACGATTACTAAAACACGTTTCACTTGACAAATGCTTTGATATTTTTCATGGCCATGGGTGGTATGCCTCCCCAATGCTTTTGTCTTATATATCAGAAAAAAGGAAAAGGGAGGGTATCTGATGTATTTTAAGAAATTATTTCAATCCAGATTTTTTAAAAAATCATTAAAAATTTTTAATGTATAGAAAGTATTAAAAATGTCTACTATTTGTTAACTTTTGACAATGTCATAATATTTCCAGGTCTAGGTTTTTTAAAAAAATTATTCTTCACAAAGACATTAGTTTTAATATCAATAGTTCAGAAATGTGGTGGCCTCCGAGGAAACAGGAGACGATGACCAGGACCTTTCATTTCCCACGGCACGTGCGAACCCCTGGGAGCCCGAGGGGTGTGCAAGTGTGAAGAACGGGAACTGGCGTTCCAAATACATGCCTTGGAGAAATATCATTTTCTAGTCACAAGATAAACTGAGGGTAGATTCTTCCCTCTCTATGTTATACATTAGGTGATTAATAAACCCATTCTTTTAAAAAGTATTCCAAGGAATTTTATAGTTTTTGCTCTATTTTTTTTAAGGTTAAGAATTTAGTCTAATTTTTAACATGTCTCCTTTTAAATAATGGGCCCACTACAACAGGGTTACATGGAGTTCAAATTCTAGAAATATACTGCTCAACTAACACGATGTTTTGTATAGTTTTCCTTTTAAAAGCAGCCCTGTTTAATATGCCATGGTATAATTTGAGACTGTACAACCCTGTTATGAAGGATTTCTTTGTAAAATCCTAAAATCCAGCTCCTTTAAGGTTCTTTAAACATCCTGGCTAACAGCCAAAGACTGCTATGCTCACGTGGATATAAGGGATTCCATTTGAATGAGAAAGACACCTGACGTATTTGTAATTTTTTCAGAGGTCACAGCACTGCTAGTCATGGAAGTCAGTGGTTTGGCTCTGGTCACATGTCCCTTTCCCATTGGGCCTCCTGCTTATGGTCATTGTTTATAAACATCACATGTATCGATTTTATGTAAAATAAATAGTGATACCGCAAATCTCTTTGGTGCATACTGGCACTGATTTTACTTGAGGTTTGTCTATGTCATAGCAGTTTTGGTAAGCCTTTGAATCTTATGTTATACTTGTATTATTTTAGTTACACACAATTTGATTTTAAGAAAAGTATGTGAAATGTTGTGGAGCACATTTAAAAAGAACATAATTTCTGCATTTTTTCGGTCTTGTCATAGTGTTACAGGGCGAGGCCATCATTCTCAGGCATCTTCTACAGGAGTTTCAGGGTTAGAGAAAAATCAGGGAAGGATGTTTTTAGAGACCATTCAACTAACTTAAGTGTTATGTCGTAGTAATTGAGAATTAAGACTTTTGATTCTATTCCTTGAAGTCCTATGTACAGCATATCTTTATGTGCATGCACTTTCCCAATGTGGTTTCTCACTGATTGTGTCATTTTCATCAATATTTTAATCAATTCATCATTAAAAATGGTACAGTGTAGCAAGAGGCTAGTCATTTGCTTTTGAAGTGTCAATATGTTGGAACAATAAGATGTTTTGTTGATCAAAGTTATATACAAATGTCTAAGAAACCACAGTTATTAATATTACTGCATATAGATTGTTTTGACAAGTACGTTGGTGTATGAATTCAAGAGGAAGTGAACTGAGTGGCCTGTTCCTGTACAGAGAAGAAATGACGAAACAGGAAGCATAGGTTGGAAGGAATCCAGAAATGTAAACTTTGAATGTTTTCTCTCATACTGTAGCACTTGATGTACTCTTAGGCTTGTGCCACAAACATTTATTGAGTTTCTACTATATGTCACGTTCTGTGTTTGGTCCATGACACAAACATGACAATTTGCCTGCCCTCAGGGAGCTGAAAGTACATTGGAGAAATCTGGCATACGTAATAGTTGAAACACAAAAAGGAGCAAACTAATTTTTCTATGGGAGCCAGGGAAGGCATCACTATTAAGGCAGAAAATGGAAGTATTAAAACTGAAAAAAATTATGAGGACTTTGTAAGTTCATGTTAAAGAATTTTCTTTTATCCTGATTGCAAGCCATTGAAGTTTTTCTTTCCCTACTGCAGGGTGACAAGATTACATTTGTGTGTTAGAGATACAATTTCAAAATGGCAGAGTAAAGATGATCGTTACCTCCCTCTTTATTGTGAGGAGCAAATCCAATAATCTTATTTTTAATAATGAGAACAGGTGCATAGGCCGAGAACAGGAGGTCTCCTGCAAACTCTTTGCATGAAGTCTTGGGAAGCAGACAGGGTGAAGCGTGTTGTAGGAAACAAGCTTACAGGAAGGCGGTACAGGGGGCTGAGGAAGAGCCACTGTATCCTGGTCTGCTGTGGAGTGCTAAAACTTCATTCGACTCAGGGGAAGGGAAGGCACAGAGAATGTATTCAATCCTAGGTCTTATTAGGGATCCCAATAACTTAAAGGCCTGGACTGTTGGTCTGTTCTGCCCCACCATGAAGCTCATGTAAGTAGCTGGTCTTGGAAAACTTCATCTTGCTCAAAGAAGAGTAATTTTTTTCTAAAAAATGGAGCCAGGAGGATCAATATAGAAAGATTACAAGGAAAATGAAAGAAATAAACAGAAAAAAGTGGCAAATAAATACTAGAAAAGAATTAGATTAGAACAGAGGCAATAACAATATTTGGTTGTGAATTTAAAATAGATAGATAGATAGATAGATAGATAGATAGATAGATAGATAGATAGATAAAGACAGAGAGGGAGGATGGAGGGCAAGAAAGAGGCAGGCAGGCATGCAGGAAGGAAGGAAGGAAGGAAGAAAGGAAAGAAGGGAGGAAGGAGGAAGAAAACAAGGAAGGAAGGAAGGAAGGAAGGAAGGAAGGAAGGAAGGAAGGAAGGAAGAAAACAAACTTTAATGAAGTAGTTGCTTCTATAAAATAAGGATTAGAAAAAAAGATATGGTGATTCAACTGAAGTAAAGGAAACATGAGTTGGAAAAGTTCAGAAAAGAGGGTTAGAAGTAAATAAAGACTATTAAAAATGAAAGCCATATTTGCACAGTTTATTTCTATAGAGTGATTATATAATTTATCACCTGAACTTGAACACTTTGGGGTCCTATTAGTAACATACCAGAGTCACACGCATAAATGGACATGTGCTGGGCAAAGCAGGACCCGTGGTCACTGGTTGTTTTGCCATCTTAGAATTCCTAAGAATATTTTCTTGCCCCACTGATAGCTTGTTTTCAGAGGGACTCTATATGGATGATTAAATCTCTGTAGGCCATTTAGTCTCTTGGGTTCTTGTTTGCATTCTTTCAAAAAATACTTTTGTTTTATGCTAAGGTGACCAATATTTAAATATATTCTGATGCCTTTCCTTTCCCTGGTAATAGATTGTTTTTTCCTTCAAAGTTACGTTCTAACTGAATCTGAGTTTCTCAGTGGAAAATGATCACTGTTTATGATACCCTCCCCAGGAAAGTACTATGCGAGCCCCGTGTTTACTCTCTCTCTCAAAACTTCATAATTTCCCACTTACAGGAAAGTTTCATACCCTTTGCTTGAACTCCTATACTCTTTACTTGGATACACTTATTATTTACATTTTGCTCCATTTACTTTAACATTCTCTTCTCCATATACACTATATGTACATTCTCTTCTCCATATATATCATATATATTTTATATACATGTATATAATATACATATACACACAATGATATATGCACACATACATACATGTATCAATATACATATACATTAATGTATTAATATATAATATCAACACACATATAGGCACATATACATATATAATTAATCCACATATATAATCCACACATACTATATATGCATATAGGATATACATATATAACATATAATACATAAATAAATATAAAATATATAAATAGCCCTCTCTATATACCTTTTATCTTTTTATATCTGTTTCTGTCTGTCTCTATCTATCTTACAAGTTGCAGAGGTAGTATCTCTTTACCCTTAAATATTTCATTGTGAATTTTCTAAGAACAAGAATATTCTCTTATATAATCACAGCACAGTTAAAATCAATGAATTAACACTGACACAAACTATCATCTAACTCATAATACGTATTCATATTTTACCCTCTCAGTGATATTCTTTATAGCTAGTTTTTCTGCACCAGCACCCATTTCAGGATCCTGCATTTCATATACTTGTCATGTCTATTTAGCCTCCATTAATCCAGAACAGTTCCTCATTCTGTCTCATTTGACCTTGACTTGTTTGAAGAGTATAGGCCCATTATTTTGTTAACTGTCCTTCATTCTGTTTTCATCTTCTGTTTCCTCATGGTCAAACTTAGGTTATACCTTTTTGGCAGGCATATCATAGAATGATGATGTCTTCAGCAGTGTGTCACATCAGGGGACAGTGTCCTATTGGTTTGTCCCAGTACTGGTGATGTTGACACCGTTCACCTGGTGATGATAAAGGTGATAATAGGTTTTGATAGGTGATAGATGATAATAGGTGATGATAAAGGTTTTCCGCTGTGCAGTTGATATGTTTTCTTTTGTAATTAATAAACAATTGTGGAGAGATACTTTGAGAAATAGACCATTCCCCATCAAACTTTCATCAGCCAACTTTAGCGTACATTGATGAATCAAGTCTGAATCAATTATTATACAAATTCCTTCTACATTTATTAGTTGACATGCTACTATAAGGAAGAGCTTCCTTTTCCCCTCTTGTATGTGTGTATATATGTATGTATGTATGTTTATGTATATTTATATGGATTCTTGTTTTATTCAGTGAATTAAAATCTTTTGCTTTTATTATTTATTTTGGTACTCAGACTGTCTGAGATTTGGTCAGTAGGAGCGCCTTCAAGCTGACTACCCTGTCCTTTTGACATAGACCTGTCCCTTTGTATACGTTTTTTAACTTTTTGATACAACAAGGTATCCCAGGCTCGTTTTATACTTTCCTGTCCCAGTCATTGAACCAACCAACCCTTCAAGGTACCCTAATTCTGTTTAGTAAAAATTGTGCTCAAAAGTTACTTGGGTTAGTCCCGCTGCCCCCACCCTCACCCCGCAAGCTCCTCCAACACTGCCATCTCCAGTGCCAGGGGACTCTAAACCACACGACCAGCCATATGCTAGGGGAGGAAAGTTTCTCCTGGGGGCTGGGTCCTTGTCTTCCCAGTTTTGCCTGTTGCTAGGCACCCAGGACTTTCTACCCTCGCAGCCTTCTGTGCCTGGCCCGTTGCTCTCGCTTTGCTCATGTCTGTCTAACTGCCTACCACACCTTCATCTTCCATTCGTCATCCTCATTAGCTTTGAAAGCCACACTTTATTTCTTAATATAATATGGAACATGTTTATGTACCATACACTTTCTTTGACGCAAGTTATCTTTTATTAGTTGGCAAATAGAAGAATGAAGTAGAAATAATGTGGATATTTTGTTGATTTAAATGTGATTCCCCCATATTTTACATCAATATTTTGAAGTCATCATGGCAGGCTCTCTCCCAAGAGAAAACCTGAACACTTTTTGAAGGCCTCAAGGAAAAGCTCAAAATCTACAGAAGTGCTTTCCTTTAGGGTCGAATAGTGGCTGATTTAGTGGCTTTAAGAACCTCTGTTCTTCCTACTACAATAAACCATATGTTGTAGCTGCAGGTGCAGATGAAGAGGCTGCAAAGATATTCTTCTGGTGTTAAAACAATGCTGAAGTGAAGAACTTTGTACTCTGGATTATTCATACTTTGAATTTTAATGAAAATGGTCTCTTTAGAATCAAATGCCTTCCAGGACTTACATGTCTACAAGGAGAAAGCATGAGCCTCATCAAGGTTTAAGGCTGCTAAGAAATGACTAAGCATCAGCAGAATGAGCTATGCTAGTATTTTAATCAGATTGTTATTATTTTCAGTTATGCTCTGGTCAAAAAGTCTTAAGTGCTCTGACCCAATCCTATTTTTCTTATAAGCCCTTATTTCTCTTTAGTGCATAATTTTGCAGAATGCAAATAATTTCAGGCAAATCTACATAATTGTTTTTGTAAGAAAGAAAGTTCTAATATGTACCAAATATTTACACAACATAGTTTTTCCAATGCAGTGATTATGTACTTTATTTCTATTAAAATTGTATCCTCACATATGAGAATTCAGAATACTATTTTACTCTAGAGTCTGACCTAATTAACTTTATTTGTTGACTAATATATTTTAAAGTGAAAATCAATGTAGATGAATATTCTGATTGAGTTAGCACTTATTTTAATTTCCATTCAGAGGTTTGGTCAAACCAAAGCCAAGAGGCCAAGGCAGGTTAAATGAAGTTTACGAGATCCCCTAAGTGTGCTAGACAGCATCTGCTAAGCTACTGTCGGGGCTAATAATTTGAAATCGGCATGTGTTTGAAAAGGCTTAATATTTTTAATTTAGCTTCCCCCAAAAGAAGGGTATGAGAAAATAATTTCAAATTAATATTCTTAAAAACATCCTATGTTTATCCTTAAAATCATCAATGAAATTCTCTTCATATTTAAAAGATGGTTTTTATGATTACCTGGACATTTGGGAAACTTAGCAATTAATGTCAAGCATTATTTATTTTATTGCTGGTTCAGAAATGCCTGTTTATATAAATCAAGAGGGATTTTCAGCAGTTTGAGCCTTCTTTTCCTTTTTCTTTTTAAGATGGCAGAGTCAACAGTTCAAGGATAAAAATTCTAAATTGATTGAGTTACAAATGAATACAGTGTTAATTAAGCTGGGCCATTGTCTTTAAAGTGGAGTCAGTACATTGGAAGTCAGATTTCTCTTGCTGTTTAGTCAAACTGCCTCAGGCTGCAACTGCTTCCTTATTAGGTTACCGGCGACAGGAGATGTCATTGTTTGCTGCTGTAGCTAGGCTTTCTGTTAAAAATCACAGCGTGAGGCTTAAACTGCTGCAACCATTATCCAGTGCTAACGTGTCACTAAAGGTCTGCTAATAGAACAAGAGGAAAAATATCAATCTTTAATTTTAGAACAGCTCAGTAACCTGTAGCACCTGTTCATTTTCTCCCATCAACCCGTTTAAAACAAGACGAGAGTGATCCTTTGATGGGCAAGTGATGAGATCCTAACACCGTTTGTTTCTCCTCTTACCAGAGGAAAATTTAGAATTTAAGCGAGACTTCAGGAAAGAAAAAAAATAAACTCGAAGTAAATTTATGTTTAAAAATTTATTAAAAGGGTAGGCTAATCTGATGTTATCCAATGATGACTAGGTTATTATAAATAATTTTTAAAGGATTTTTTGTGTAATTTTCCGAAATGCATTTTCGGGAAGTGCATTGATGGGTCATGATACATGTGCTAAGGACGTATTACAATGGTTAAGAGAGCAAGTTTTCTATAGAAAGCAGGAACTCTTCCAGGCTGTCAGTAGCAGCCAGCTTACACTTACCTATTTAAATATAATAAACAGCATTAGAACTGAGCAGCGGCTAGCTGTCTCTGAGGTGGAGCTGCAGACGCCGTCACGGTATGGGGCAAAACTGAAGACGGCGCTGAGGCCTGCCCTTCGGAGAGGTGAAAATGGAAGACGGCTCCCGCAAACCGCCGTGAGCAGCGCGGGTTCCAAAACTGCCAGCGAAGCTGGAGCCAGTTCCACTCACTTAGCAAATAAATATATAACAACAAAAGCAGCACAGAATTTTGTAGACCTTTAGAGTCTCAAAGTATACCTATCTCTTTAGTTAAATTAACAAATACATGACCATGTATTAGGTGTTGAGAACATCAAGATGGGTCATGATACATGTGCCCTGCTCTCCAGCATGGAACTTGCGATCTGTTATTGATCCTCTCTGTAAAACCCTTTTTGCAGAGGCTGTCAGTACACGCTTGCTTTTTGTTTGGTTTGGGTCTGTTTTTTTTGCGGGTGGGGAAATTGAGGTACAGGTTGACTGTGCCTTGTCTAAGGTCACAAGATAAATAGCAGCACAAGGACTAGAAGAACCCAGTATTCTGACCTCTAGTCCAGGGCTTTCTGTTTGTTTGTTTGATTTTAACTATAGTAAGATGAAGGTACAATTTTAATGGACACTGTGGAGTAACAGTATGGGAGCATTTGATTAAAAATTTAATTCTAATGACAGAAATCCAGAAGTCAGATATATCAGGTAGGGGAAAAGTAGGTTTATAATTGTTCATGTGGAAAATAATACAATAATTTATAAATAATGATACAAGAACGAACTCTGTGTTTTGTGTACTCACAACTGTAAACCTGCTTTTGCCCCACCCTGTATTTTAAGTATCTTCAAAAGGAAATGTCAGTGAAATAACAAATTGCACCTTTTACAGAGAGAGTTATCTTGTGTTTGTAACATTCATTGGCATCCGATCCCAGTCTTTGGGACCTGCCTGTCAGAAATACCGCAGACCGGTGAGACGCTCACACCCCCCGCCCCCTGCCCCCCACCCCTTACGTATACCTTTGACCAATTTCACATCTGAGATGTGACATTTAGCCCTAAAATCTCCTTAGCCCGAAGCCGCTGTTGTCCTTGTCTTGAGCATTCCAACTTTTAGCGTTTTCTTCCGTGGTCACTCGTGTGTTGCATCCGTCCGGAGGTTTATATCAGAGCAGGCTCAGCCTCATTCTGCCACGACCATTTCCATCATCACAAGTACTTGATCTGTTTCACTTTTTATGGAATCGATAAATCTCATCCCTAAAGAGTCCAGCAGGCCTTTGATTCCTGACCTGACATTTGCTAATGCTATTCCTGATGACCTGCCACTCCGGATCTGCGGCACTGCACTCTGTGTTTGACAACACTCATAATATGAATCAATATTCAGCATTCAGTAAGTGAGCTGGGGAGTCATTTCACTGCTGCAAAAGGCAGCCTTGCCCCTGGGCAGCTGTCAGAAATGGGTAGTTATTAATAGCCCTCTCTTTTCACTTAGCATAGTCAGTAGGGGTCAGGCAGGAAATGATTTAATCAGTTTATGATATCTGTGACAGAGAGCACTTAAAATGTAATCACAAAATTTAGGTAGAAGTGTCCCTGGGCTGTTGTAATGTTTTTCTCACTTAATTTTCCCTAATGCTGATGCAGTACAGTGCACACTGAGAGACTGAACGTACAGCGAAATAACGCATGATTTGATGTTGATTTCATTTCTCCCTCTGTAAACTTGCCTTTTTAGTGGGATTGTTCACTTTAAAATATAAATTATAAATCCCTAGGGTAAATAAGGATGAATCTCTTGGGTTGGCTTGCCTGGCTCTGCAAAATGTATCTGGTGTCGAGGGGTCTTGTGGGTGGAGAAAAGAGAATCTGGTTGGGCAGAAGAGGCTCGGGCTCCTAAGTCTCTTTCTGATTCCCATAAGAAAATTCGAATGCACTGGATAACAGGGAACATGCTCCAGGTACAAAAACCTCCACTCCAGTATTGCTCATCTTAATTGGGCCCTTAGCAGCACTGGAAATTAGCGTGACAGCAGCATCAAAGCTGTTCTAGGCTGATGGTTGGGGAGGACAGTCCCTCAGCAAGGACTGGTCAAGTTGGGAAGTCAGGGTTCAGGTAAGAAGAGTGAGTTAGGAGATGGTAGGTGAAAGATTAACCCAAAACTTAATAGGCAGTGAATGAAATCATTCCAATTTAATGGCCCCGACTCTGTTGGATATCACAGAATGAATGTCAGACACGCAGGTGCCGCTCCCAGTCCCAGTCTGGAGTTCTCTGTGAATCCAGAGCCTTCAAAGCTCTGCCACTGCCCTGGACCATTTCTCTCTAAGTGCTTTGGTTTGCACTATTCTTTGCTTATTTTTATGAAGTAGGAAGCTATGGTCTCACATGAAACCATATGTCTAATAACAGGTGTCTCCTGTGATGGGTGTGATTCTGAAAGGGCCCTCATGTCCCCTGGCCCTTGGTGTACTCGCGCCTCCTCCCAGATACTTAGTTAAACACTAACATAGGTATTGCTGTGGAAGGATTTTGCAGGCATGATTAAGGCCCCAAGTCAGTTTACCTTTAAGGCAGGGAGACTATCTGAGTGGACCTGACCTAATCATGTGATTCCTTTAAAACTGGATCTAGATGTCAGAGACTAGAAGTCAAAGATTGGAAGCATGAGAAGGATTTGCTTACTTGAAGATGGAAGGAGTCATAGGGCAAGGAATGTGGGTGACACCCTGCAAAGCACAGGGGGCTGCCATCCTCCAACAGCAAGGAGTTGAATTCTACCAACAACAAGAATGAGCCTGCAAGTGGATTTTTCCCTAGCGCCTCCAGAAAAGAAAGTCTGGTCAACACCTCCATTTCAGCCTTCGATGCCCTGAACGGAGAACCCATCCACACGATGCTGGGCTTCTGACCTACAGAACCATGAACTAATCAGCGGGTGCTATTTTAAGCTGCTAAATGTATTATGCAGGAATAGGAAACGAATGCATCTTTTTTTTGGCTCTTGCCTATTCCACATTAGTTGCCTCCTAGGTCAGAAGAAAACATGACCTTCTTTTTCTATTTTCATATCCTATATCCATTTTGAGGTCATCCATTAAGTTCTTTCTATTGGAGAAAAAAATGTTCTCAGTTCATTTGCAAAGAGATGATTTGTGATCTTATCTTCTGAAGCTAGTGAATGACTAAATCTTGACTAAGTCTTTCTTAACTCTCCAGCTCTGCTCACTTCTCAGGATTCTGTCTGGTGACTCATCACTCAGGTGCCCCCCTCCTCCGACCCCAGCCAGGAAATTAATTCTCTGCCAGAGTGCCCTGATTGTAGTTATATAATCCCCCAAACACTGAATATGTACATTGAGTGGCAGATATAATTTGCCCCAAGGGAAGAGGAGAATCCTTCTCTCACTGCAGGAAGATTCAGGTTTTTTCCCCGTCAGGTCACCTGCCCCAATCTCTTGAGCCACTCATGTATTTTGAATACATTTCTTGGCAGAGGACTATTATCCTTTTATTTATTGGCTTAACTTAACGACCCCAAAGCCTCAAACTCCAGTTAGCCTATTCCTATGTGATATCCACCAACCCCACCTGATCCTGGGCTTTCATCTTAGAAGGAACAATGGGTCTTCCTGAAATTTGACCACGCATTTTTGTCCCAGACCCAGCTCTGTTATGTTAAAAGTCATAGTGTTATGTGGAGAACATATTTATCCTTCTCTTGCTTGGTCTATGGTTCTTATTAACTCTAGAGCCTAAGATTTTTAAAATATGAGAGATTCATTCTCATCTGTCTGAATTGGAACTAAAATTAAAAGGTGGACAGAGAATGGGGAAGTGAGATGTGGGGAAAAGGAATGTGTGTGGGAAATCAGATGACAGAAATCCCTTGCTAAGGAGATGATTTCAGTGTAAAGAGCAAATATATATATGCATATGTCAAATATATATGTCTGTCCCGAAAATATCCAGCCATCATTAATATAATGAGAACGGTTTGTGTGACATTGATGTAACCTGGCAGCCAAGGAGAGTGGACTGAAATGTGCATGCATGAACAATGATGACTTCACTGTACTAGTCAATGGGGACAGTAGATGCCATTGGGTGAGCATGTGTACTGTCTGGTTATTACATTCAAAATGCCTGAATGAGTAAAGCAATGAATCTGCATCAAATTTTGCAAAAGCTTGAATATTCCTCCATGGAAACTATTTGGATGATTCAGAAGGCCTCAGCTATGGGCAACTGGTGATTGGCAGCTTCATCACAACAATGTACCTGCTCATGCATCACATCTTATGCAGAGTTTTTTGGTTAAACGTCAAATCATCCAGGTGACCCAGCCCACCTACAGCCCAGATTTAGTGCCCTGTAACTTCTGGCTTTCCCCCCAAACTAAAATCACCTTTGAAAGGGAAGAGATTTCAGACTGTCGATGAGATTCAGGAAAATACGATGGGGCAGCTGATGGCAATTGGAAGAACTCTGTGAGGTCCCAAGGTGCCTACTTTGAAGGGGACTGAGGTATTATTGTCCTGTGTACACTGTTTCTTATATCATATACCTTATTCACTAAATGTCTCTATTATTCATATTACATGGCTGGATACCTTCTGGATAGGCCTCATGTATCCACACTATAAGTTAGAAACCCTATTGTCCTTTGCTCTGAGTAAATTTATCTGGTTCTAGTATGAATGCCAACATACCACCAAGGAAAGTTCTTCATAGGTACATAAAAGTAAATCATTTATATCCTCAGTTTTCTCTTATGTAAAGTGGGAATGATATGTGATTCCCAGGGACTGTTAGGAAGATCCCGTGAAGAAATGTGGAAAAGCACTTAGCGCAGCCCCTCACTGTGATGTCGCAAAGCTTACTGTGCTGATACCATCTCTATTCTTCCACACAAATTCATCTGTAGTTGCATAACATTTCAACAAATCTTTTCCATTGCTGCCATTTAAAAAGCATTCTTTAGTTTAGAGCCCAGTCAGGATGTTTTTAAGAAAGCATGGCCTCGATGCTAATGGACTGGCTGTGTTCCAACATCTTTTTGCTGGGAACTCTCTCTTGCAGCTGAATGTTAAATGCAGATCACAGGTGACCCTGATACAACTACTCAAGAAGGCAAGCCAGACATCTTCCTTTCTTATGCATAAAACTCCAGGGAGCTTCAAGGTCCATCAGTAATGGCCAGAGGAATACAAAGGGCAGCAAGTACAATTCCCTTCAGAACTTCCAACCCTGCCAACATTATGCATAAGCCACCTGCTTAGAGTCACCTGGATGATGGGATTTTAAGGTCCTTGTGCTCAGGTTTCTGGAGTCAATTTATAAATTCAATTAATGTGACATGTCAGGCGTGCCCACCCACTGCGCGACTCTGTGTGAAGCCCTGCATCCAGTTCTTTGTCAGGACATTCTAAGAGAGAGGAAAGATCTTGCAGATGTGGGTTTCTGCCCCCCCCAGATCTAATAGCACTATGTAACCCTGTGATTAGATTACTGTGCATATTCGGCCTAAACCCTGGAACACTGCCTGGAATAGATGGAATAGTGAAAGGGATAACTTTTAACAAAACAAAACACCACCGAAGACACTGCCTTAAAAATAATTGGCTTTTAGGTCTTGACGTTGTCATAGATTGTGTACAGGAATTTAGGTAGATGGACATTCACCAATGGGAAGTTTAAAACTTTAGCCCCAGGCCCCATCCTCAGCAGGCCCTGTGAAGACATACAGGGAACACTCATATGTTCCCAGTGATTTTGTCTATAATCATTACTCCTTTGGAATTTCTTTAATAACATTCAGAGGAGAAAATTTTTTAAAAACCTCATTTTATTTCTGGCTTTCTCATTGGCAAGCCATACAAACTGAGCTAAATCACTTACTTATCTAGAGCTTGACATTCTCTTCCTAGTAATGCAAGATTTTACGTGGTAAGCTTGCAGTCATTAACAGCTCTAAAATTCTGAAATTTTATACATTTGGGGTCCTTCCACACAAAATACTATAGCAGTGCTCAGAATCTGGTGTGAGGTCTGGACATATTTTCCATTTATTGAGTACTTCTTATGTTTCAGGGACCATGCTAAGCAATTTATATACATCCTCTTATTTAATTGTCACAACTGTCTTGTTAATATTATTTCCATTTTACAAATGAGGAAACAGGCACAGAGAAGCTAAATAATTTGTCCAAAGTTACATGGTCTTGGTGATGCAGTTGAGATGTGAAAACCAGTCTGTATGATCACAAAGCCTGCCTCTTAACCACGGGTTAAGCCTTAGGGACAGAATAACTTTATATAGTTTAGGCAGGACATTTCCCCCCTGATAGCCATTAGAAAAATCTGCAAAAACTTTAGAAGAAAGAGTTCCACTTATAGTTGAGATCCTATGGTATATGTCTTTCACTGCCTGGTTTATTTCACTTAGCATAATGCTCTCCAGATCCATCCAAACTGTTGCAAAGGGTAGGAGCTCCTTCTTTCTTTCTGCTGCATAGTATGAAACTTAATCAATAAAACAAACAAGCAAACAAAATATAACCAGAGACATTGAAATTAAGAACAAACTGACAGTAACCTTAGGGGAGGTGGGAGGGCATAATGAGGGGAAAGAGGGAAGGGTTGTCAAGGAACAAGTATAAAGGACACAAGGACAAAGCCAAAGTGGGTAGGATCGAGAGTGGGAGGTGGGGATGGCTGGGGTGGGGTGGGGGAATGGTGAGGGGAAGATGGAGATAACTGTGCTTGAACAGCAATAAAAAAAATTTAGAAAAATGTTTTAGAAGAAGGGAACAGGAGAGTTGGAAAGAAAGTAAGAGATTTTTCTTTTTAGTCTACATTTTCCTTACTCAGTATAAGGAATATTAATATATTGTCAATGTTGGTAATATTAGTATTAATTTTGGACTGAAATTGTTGTCATACCTGCCATAAATCTTTAGGTTTATTTGCATGTATATGGTCAAGGGTGGTTTTTCTGTTCTTCATTATTCCTCTGGATAGTACTGAGTGTGGACTGCTTGATGCCTTCCATCCATTTCTGTGCATGCAGCATGTAGGATGGCCATGCAATTTATCATCCGATGTCCTTTTGAGAGTGCAAGGACATCTATTAATAATTGTGCTAGAACAATGGCGTGAGCCAGAGCTGTCCCGGGCACACCAGGCAACAGAATCAGTCCCGCAGGTATGTGAGAGTGGGTTTGTGGTTCTTGT
The DNA here is from genome assembly GCA_004024845.1 of Tonatia bakeri. Classification (NCBI taxonomy): domain Eukaryota; kingdom Metazoa; phylum Chordata; class Mammalia; order Chiroptera; family Phyllostomidae; genus Tonatia; species Tonatia bakeri. Next base: position 144,305 of record PVIA01002063.1, on the reverse strand, counting down.
TCTGGTTGATAGGACAGAGACTTTTGGATATTTAGCCTAAATACAAAGTTCTCTTTTGGACTCATGAAAATTTAGTAAATCTTCATGGCAAACACTTGTTGGGCAATGTCCACACATCAAATTCTCCTTGACATGTAGTATGCATGAAGTAAAATCATGTTTATTTAGCTGCAGAGTTCAAAGTCAGACTGATCCCTTGTCACAGAAATTGAGCACTAGACATGTGCTATGATTTAAAGTTTCACAGCACATCAGTGTATTTTGTTGAAAATCTATAATATCTTCAGCAAGTAGCAGACACTATTCAAGCACCTGTAATTGACCAGTACAATACTTCACTATTGGTACTTTGGACCGTTGACCCAGAAGGTATGTGTAAATAGCGCATGAACCTTCTTCATTTTATGCTGCGTTCTCTCACATAAGTGCTGTGATTCTGGTGTAACTATACATAAGTTCTGCTGAGACAAGACAAGTTGATTTTTAACCTTTGTTATATATCATTGTATCCATTAAAAGGACATGGCATCCTTTTGTTCAGGGGTGAGACACAATTTTTTAAGTTACAAATGCACTCTGAGAATGGTATTTCCCCTCTGTGGCCCACCAGAGTTGGATGGTAAGATATTCAACAATTGTATCCTTTTTCTCCCTGTTCTGATCAATGACACAACTATTCTCACAGCTGAATAGAATTTCTAACTATAATTTTACACTAAAATAAAAAAATAAGTTACCAAATGAAGATATTTTAATGAGCTTAAAGTTTAAGACCTCCTCTTACAAAGTAGCTTTCATCTAATAGCATCTTGGTTACTTCTATTGTTGGTTGGGTATTCAGGTTCTGTAAGACACAGAATTCTAAAAACAGGTTCTAGGCACTAATATGAAGTGATTTACAAATAAGGAAGTATGGAGAATCTTTAGAAATTGACACTAACTTTTAAAAGTGTTCGCTTATCCATCGTTACCTTTGTTTTGCAACCTCATTCATTCATTGAACAAATATCTAGTGTCTGTGTACAAGCAGCAGTTACTGGGGTAGCCATTAGACATTCAAAGATGAATAAAATAGTTTCTGCCTTCAAGTAGCTGACTTTGGGGGAGGAGATGGCCAAGAGAGTAGCTAAGCATTGCAATAGTGGTTCGCGCTGGCTGTTGTAGGGCACAGAAATCTTCCTGGCAGTTGAGTAAATGGAAGCTGGGCCCAGGTTACCATTAGGTTTGCACCCTGACTTTGCCACTCTTGGCTGTATAGCCTCAAACCAAGTTACTTGACCTTTTTGTGCTTCATTCTTTTCATCCATAAAACAAGGGTAAATAGTTGAGTTAATATTTATAAAACCCTTGGTACAATGCCTGCCAAATAGTAAGTGCAGCATTGAAGTGTGTAAAATAAGTAAAACAGAGCAGATGAGTAGGAATTAACCAGCTGAAATGAGCTTTGTTTGGGGTAGGAGTCAGGGAGATAGAATAGTTCCAGCAGAGGGGATTGCATGTAGAAAAGGTGTCGGCAATAATTGTCTTGGAACTGCCAAAAACAGCAGAAAGGGGGCAGCAATGAGAGAAGGAACTAGAGAGACAGGCAGGAACCATATTATACAGTATAAAAGCTCGGCAATTATTTGCATTTTCAGGTTCCTGTTTTTACAATATTTACATGGAAGATAGATTGGGGAGGGGGTTAGTCTCGAGACACGGAGACTTGTCAGAGGCTATTGACATAGTTCGGATAGAAAATCACTGAGGCCTTTCACTAAGAGTATTGGTAGTGGGGGTGGGGAGAAAGAGATCAATTAAAGAGCTGTTAGGATTTGGTGACTGTTTGAATGTGTGGGATAGGGATGAGGGGGAAGTCAGATGTGCCTCCCAGGTTTCTGGCTCATTAGGTAATGCTGAAGCAGAGACTACAGGAGATAAGAACGAATTAGGGTAGAGGTGGATCAGGAGGGTGGGTTTCCTTTCAGGTATTTTGAGTGTGTGGCATCTGTAGGACAGTCAGAAGAACTGCCCCAATAGGCCTTTGCCTGTTCAGAAGGTCTAGAGGTTAGGAGAGAGGTCTCAGCTGGAGAAATAGATTTGGGAGCCCTATTTAAATGCACGTGAGTTAAATTCATGAGAGTGTGTGAGATTACATTAAGAAGAGGAAATACAGAAAGAACAGAATAGAGCTTAGGATGGATTCCTGGTGATCACTAATTTGAAGGGTGGACAGTAGCATAAAAACATAAGAAATAGACTGAAAAGGAATGCCCAGAAAGGAGGAAAACTGGGAGAAGGTGTTGTCATAGAAACCAACACAGGAGAAACTTTCAAGAGAGAGAGAGTGGTCAACCATGTCAAATCCTGCAGAGATGTTGGGTAGGACGAGGACAGAAAAGTGTCCATTGAATTTAGCAACAAAGAGGTCATTATTGATTCTGGCCAGAGAGGCTTCCAGGGGGTAATAAGGAGTGGCAGCCAGATTGCAGTGGGCTGTAGAGTGAATGGGAGGAGAGGAAGTCAGTCTTGTCTGTACAGGCAAATCAAGACGTGGGGCAGCGGAAAGGGGAGTGTGGGTTTATAGCTGTCTGTGTCGTAAGTGGCATCTTCATTGCAAAGTGAAAAGGCTATTAAAAATAGATAGATGTTAGGAAGATGTAATTTTATTTCAGGGAGAAAATGTACAGAAAACATCCACCCCGCCCCACCCCCTTGACTGAAACAGCATTCAAAAGTTCTTCTTTGCTCTCGCTTACGTGTTTTGCTTTGCCTCTTTTCACTGAGGAAATGCCTTTCTTCTTATTTTCCTAGTTATAAGATTCATGCATAATTAATGATGCTGTGGTTCGCAGGTATTATTTGTCACAGAAATGTTCAGTAGAAATGACATAATAACTGTTGTTGTGTCCTCTTTTTGGCACCATAGCTCTGTTGAAGGAGGAAAGGAAGGAGCATTTGGAAAGTTTTCTGCTTCATTTTTTTTTTTGTGGGGGTACTGTGCTTGAATGCTAGTGCACTCCCTCATTTGAGGAAATAAGACTTACACATGAAACAAATAGAAAACAATACTGACTTGTGTTTAATAAGACGCTTGATTTGGGGGTACTGGGAGGACAATCCTTTTGTTTGTTTGGCAACCCTCTTTGGAAGATGGGGGATGTTAGTGGCATGGTCTGGAGGCTTGCTCCTGGTTTTGAGCTGAACTGCTGGGATACTATGAACAGGTCATTTAACTTATTTCTTCCCTCCCTCCCTCCCTTACTTCTTCCTTGTGCAGTATGGAAATGATAACAATGGTAATAATCTCTTTAGGAAAGGCTGGTGGGAAAAAATTTCTAAATAATTAACAGAATGGTTGTACCATATTTCTGAGTCATTATCCACTGGTTTGTTACCAGGAGGTGACCACTTAATGTGGAGAGACTATTTTTTAAGGGTACTTTTTATTGTTTTCTAGATTTTTCCATTTCATGATGCTATTTTTAAATTATAAGTGATCAACAAATGCCCCTTATATTTAATATATAGTAATATATTAAGAGAAATAATATGTGAAGGGGTAGGAGGAAGTTGAAGCATTAGATTAGCCATTGCTTTCTGTTTTATATCAATTTAGGTTCCCCTACTTCGACATATCAGTCAATTTAAAATAACTGTGAGCAGGACCCTGACTGGCATTAAAGGAAAACTTACACGATGGATATCTCCTTGAGATGGTCAATTGCAGAATTGTCATTTTTTAAAGAGCTCTTTGGCTCTGGCATAGCTTCCTTGGCACTTGCTAAGTTTAGACTCTGGGATGGGCCAATTTGAATATATGGAAGGATACAGGGAATGCTTTTATCTTATTTTGTAGCCTCAGAGGATGTTTTCTAAGACAAAAGCCCATCTTCAATAGATGAGGCTCAGAGAGCCTCCTTAATTCTCAGTGTCTATAACAGTTGATTGCTTCAAGGCTTAGACCCACTGAAGCCACCCAACTTGAGAGCTGTTGGACTAGGGGCACTCCCCAGTGGTGGTGTTGTCACTGGGACACAGTCTACACAGAATCATGGAATAGTAGCATTGGAGGCAGCTGTACCAGTTGTCGACTCCATCCTTCCCCAGTGTAGGAACCCCTCCTCTAAGAACTTTGTGAGCATCTCACTAAGAGGTTAAACTGTCAGAGGTGTGAGGAAGTGTACCCCATAATGAGCCAAAATGTACCTCTCCATTAAAATATTCATTGTCCTGCTCCCTGGAACGCCACCCTATTTTCATGAGAGTCCTTCAAGTATTGAAGGGCAACTCTCCTGGCTTTTCTAAGTGTTTATATTTTTAGACCAAGAATTTCTATTTTACACAACTACTTATTTTTTTAACATGATCTTCAGAATTTTAACACTCTTTTCTACCAAATCTGTCATCTATTCAAGAGATGTGTCTTGCCCAGGGTCCAGCACAGCAGACTATTATATCTGTGCATTTGAACCTTCTATCCACTTACTGACACCTAATCAAGGAGAGGGTGAGAGAGGACAGCACAGTGCCTGAAATCATTGATTGAATTAGAATTACATAATTGGTTTACAGCAAAGCACTTTATGGCTATTGGAAATCACCTTTATCATTTGAAATGTTAGCAACCTGGGTCTTCTCAAATCTGTATACAGCAATTAATTTTTAGTTTGTTGTAAGATAAACTTCTTTATATTTCTAAATGCCAAATGTCATTTGAATTTGAATAATACTGATTTTAAATATTTTTATGCTAATCAAAATCAATTCAAAAAACCTATTTGTCATCCAGATTATTAACTAACCTTCCTGCTCTGGCTATTGGAAAAGTAACCAAAAAGTTGGCTTTTTAAACCTTTTTCCAAGTTGTTGATACAGTTTTCAAATAGGTTAGATCTGAACACCCCATTCTGGGAGTTTCTACTAAGGCATGTTGATATCCATCGACTGACTTGGTTGATTGTTCTTAATCTTGCCTATAAGGATCTTCCTGGGTCTTAGTTAAATGCTGTCTGGAAATCAAGAGATACTCTGTGGCATTCTTCTAATGATGGCCTGATTGTTTTGTCCAAAGGAAAAAAAAAGTATATGGGATGAATTTGGCATATTTTTATTTAATAATATGTAATTTGTGGGGAGGTGTTATCATTATACTTTTTGGGGTTATAATTTTACCTAATCTTTTACCTTAAAAAAAAAATCCGAGCAAAGCCTCTACTCATATCCATTCTCCTGGCATCTCCCTGCTTGTTGGGATGCCTCAAAGTGTCTAATTTTGATTCTGCGCACTCACCCTCACACTCTTTCCGTACCCTGCAATGTCGTTGGTCTAGGTTTGCAAACTCGAATCCACCTGAAGTGACTTCATGCTGTTTTCTTATCTTCCACCTCAGATGGGCTTTGAGTCTTTCCTTTTGATTCCTGCCTTACCCTTCCCAGAGAGAAAATTAAATCAGAGCAAAAAAAGAATTGATATGCACTTCCTTCTTCCTGTCCCCTTCGTTATCGCCGGTACACTGCCTACCCTGGGCCCGGGCCTGTAACACTCTTGTTTGTCTTCTCCTTCCAGACAACCTCATGTAACCTTTGTCGTTTCTTTCTTTCTTCTTGCAAACCTGAGAATGCTGGAATTTAGCGTAACTATAAACAGGAAGCTCAATTCTTGAAACTCGGTGTTGCTCTTCAGATCTGTTCACACAGAGGTGGTTTGCCATACTGCGTGGTTTTGCCAGATGACAGCACGTGTCTGTGTGTGAATGCATGCATGGGAGACTATAGCCCGGAAATCTGTTGGTTATATTCGATGAGCTAAAAAGGAATGGAAGAGTAGAAGTTATCTGTACCAGCTGTTGAATATTTCCTGTCAATTAAACATTTGTAAAACCCAAGGACAGTATTATGATCCACTCATAACCATTATGAGACTGGCACATCATAGCAGTAGCCAGGGCAGAGGCCACTGTACAGCCCTGGCACGAATCACAATAACCGGGGGTCCCCCTGGACATAATGAACAGTAATATAATGTTGTAGTTATTCTCCTAGCATTATGAAGCAGCAAGCCAAATTGAGTTTCTAGATACATTTTGACATGTGGGTCTTACTCCTAAAGAAAAAGAGCTATTGTCGCTCTGGCTTTGATCCAGGATTCTGCAGAAATCCACACGTTGGCTTATTGTTGTATTACAAAAAGGTACTACAAGTATTTTTTATGAGAAAGAACAAATTGCTAAGTTCAATTAGTCCTTTGGGGCAGATGTGGGATTTTCTTTTCAGTCTGGCTGCTAGATCCTATGCGAGCTATTGTTCGACTCACACAGGCGCAGTCTTAAAGGCCTACAAACCGCAAGGCCACTGTGGGAGCTTCTAGTTGATGGTGTAAGGATCGAGCAGCCGTCTTCTCCATGGCAATGAAATGTGATGTTAACATCACTTAAAAAAATCAGCCATGAAGAAGTTGTGGCAGAATCTAAACAAATTTAGGCCTTTTGACTGGCAGCCTGAGAACTCCACTTGACATTTGTGAGTAGATGCAGTTTGAGGAGTTGTGTAAGAATAATTAGTTCAAGGATGCTTTTAATTAAAAAATGTAAGATAAACAGAAAACGTACATGTTAAAACAACTCAGTTGACACTGTCTCTTATGCTTATGACATGGATTAGTAAATGCGTATTTAAAAGTTTAACTGTGATCTGTAAATACTTCTCAGGGAGACAAGATTCTAAGTTAAACATCTAGGGGTAGCAGAAAGCAGAACCAAAGTGTCAATGTATGGCCAAAGGCAGCAGCTTGAAGGAGAAGGACAGCTACCATAGGGACCGGTATTCCAGGAGTAACTTCTGCTTATGAGTGCTGCCAGTTGACCGATAGATTCCCATGGGGGTTTGTAAAGAGTATTCTCAGTATGCGAGGAATTATAATTATGAAATTTATAACTAACATAGGTGTCAAATTTATAGTGCACAGCTTCTAGCTCTCTATATAAATAATAAGACAAATAACTATAAAAACACATTAAAAAACATGAATAAGCAATTTTCACTATCCAAGTGGCAAATAACATTTGAAAATGTGCTCAAACCCACATTCATCAAGGGAATGCAAAATTAAAAATGGACAATATTACTATTCATTTACAAAAATAATTGAGTATAAAAATTGACTACTGGTAGGAGTATAAATTGTTTAAAATTTTTGGAAATCATTTTGCAGTAAATACTGAAATTGAACACATGTGTAACCTGTCAGTGATCTCAATCCCTGTGCAACAAAACAACTGGAAATAACCTTCATGCCTGAGAGTAAATTAAATACGTAAATACAGTATGCAACAGGAATATTTACACAGCAATAAAAATGATTTAACTACTAAAAAAAAAAGAGTATTCTCAGTGTGGAATTATTGGGCTGATGTGAGGAGGGGCAGAAGTTTCCCTGCAGCCCTTTTAGTAGTACTGGCTCAAGTTTGGGTATCCAAAGAACTCCGAGATTGTCCTAATTAACAGTTATTCAGCCCTTCTGTCAGGTTTATGTGACATGTGCAAACAACCATCCGTCAGTGGCATGTTAAAAATGCCCTCCATGGGACCACAGAGCTGTGGGTGACCTCTACTTGGACATGAGCTTTGCTGAGCAGGAATACTCATGTTTCTGCCCTAAGCACTGCATAGACCAACAGCTAGCAATTGTAATGGAAAAATTAAGTTCATTCAAGAGAGCCTGGAAACATCTTGCTTCTTTCTCTCTCACCTTTCATCTTTGTTGTAAAATCCTGGGGAGTATACAACCCACGTGGTTTTGAGTAACAGCATCTGAGCAAGCGCCCTGATGGAAGTGGGGTCCCATTTGGTGGAAGCTGAGTTTAGGTCTCAGTTTGTTTTCTGGAAGGGAAAGATGGCTGTTAGACAGAGGCAGACATGGGAGGGATGAAAACGGAAAGAAGATAGAAGGAGAGACTTTCTCACTTTAGGCCTCTTCATAGCTATGCCTGCTGTCCTGGCACAGCCCTGGTCATACAGCTTTGGGCAGAATCTACCATTTGGAGCCAGACCAGGCATTAATTGCCTCTTCAACAGCACAGCCCTAGACACTGGTTTCGAAGTCGATGGTCACTGCCCTCTGTGGACCTAGAGTTAGCCATTCAGGTGTTTACTGACTGCTTACTTAGTACTGAGGAAACTACAGAGACAAAATGCAATTCCTATCCTCATGGAGTGCAAGCAAGTCCTGGAGAGGTTAATTGTTTACTTGGAACTGATAATGGTTGTCCTTAGAACTTATAATAAGGAGGTCTAACTTTGCCATGGTGGGGCAGGAGTGGTCAAGGAATGCATTCCTGAGGAAGTGATAGTTAAGCATAAATATAAAGGATACACTGGATTTAGAGGCAAAAAAAGGTGGGGCAGAGTGTTCTAGATAGTGGGAAGAGCATACGCAAAGTCTCTGCGGTAGGAAGAACGTGGTATTGAAGAAATGAAAAGTCTAAAAAGGCCAGTCTGGCCAGAGCAGGTGTGCAAAACAGGAGAGGAAGGAGAAAGAACCAGACTTTGCAGAGCCTCATGGGCCATGGCAGGGGTTTTGGCCTTTCCCTGAAAAGCAGTGGGAAGGCATTGAAGGTGCAAAGCTGGGGGAATGACATGCATAGCCTGGCACTTTGTAAAGAACCCTCTGGTTACGGAGTGTACAAATGAACAAATGACTAGGGCTGGAATGGGGCATGGACTCAGAGAGGCCCCCAGGGAGGCCGCTGCAGAAGCCTGGCACAGAAAACTGAAATGGACAGAGCAGTGGAAGAGACAGAAGGAAGAGAAGTGGAAGCACTCGAGATGTATTTATAAGGTGGAGTGCTCAGGCCTTGCCTTCGATGTCGTGATGGTGGTTGAAATGCCAGTGTTTCAGGCAGTCTCAGCATTTCACCTGCCCATGCTGGCCACCTTACCTCTGTCTCTGGATTGTTTATTTAGATTAATGCTAGACAGGGAGAGCCCCAAACCAAGTAGGTGTTCTGAGAGACTCTGCCTCATGAATAAAAATCACACTCTCCTATGATTTTTATTCATGGAACAATTGTACCTGGAGACAACTCAATAGGAAAAGTATTAATAACTGGTGATAATACCATCTCACTGCTTCAAAATAAATGTTTTTCATTTCCACAAGTTCTACGTTCAGTTACTTGCAATATTTCTGCCTCCATAGCAAAGGTCTATAAATCAAGATGCAAATATCGTAGGCTTCTTACAGCTTATTATAGGAATAGGGATTTTCTTGGAGTTATTTCACTAAATTTTCATATGTAATCAAATGGAATATATTTATGTCAAATGATTTCAAGTCATTTTATTTTTTTCCTCTTTTAAAAATGAGTTTTGTTTAATAACGTTAGATTCACTTTACATAGTATTACTATTATTACTTTCCCCCAGTGGCTCTGTAAAATCCCTTTCAGCTCTCAGATTCCATGATTTTTCCCACCTCTCTTGTCTCTCATTCCATCTCCTCCTCTGTTTTCCGTTTCTCCTTCTTTGTGGATGTAGCAGCTGGCATGACCGATGTGGACAAGCATTTTCAAGGAGTGTAGTTATCAAGGGAAGCTTGGACCTCAGTCATTGCCAGTCCTCTTTCCTCAATTTCCTCTGTGCATTAGCTTCAAGTGCAGATATTACTCATTTAGTCCTCAAATAAAATGCTCTTTGTTGCAATGACATTTTTTCCCCTGGTATAAGGCAAAATGGCATTATCAGTCTGATAATGTGAATTTCATAACAGTGGGCAGATTTTATTTGTGTAGGGAGTTTTTATAGTTGGTTTATAGTTGTATTGGTTACCTTTTTTTAAAGTTGCCATTTGGATCAAGGAGGATTTTATAGGATATTAATTTAGAATTATTTTTTTCCTCTAAATACCAAATTCATAGAGATGCTACATGGTTAATTTTTTCTTTTTTAACTGGATTAGCCCCATATCAGGTATTTCATAAAGCCAGGATAAATGTATTTAAGGGAAAATATCCATCTTATGAGTAATGTTTTTCCCAAGTACAATGAGACCCATTTAAAGGAATACCTGAAATAAAAATAATCCTAATGATAGATCTAATGCATCAGACCCATTGAGTTTCTTTAAACCTTATTCAATAAATGCCTGATTAATAAATAATCCTGTTAAATGAATGAAACCCCAGTGTGCCAAATGGAGACATACAAAGCAATCATGATCAGACTTGTTATGGGAGAATGATAGATGAATAAATCTACTGTGCAATTAATTTATGACTGAATTATGATGAAATCCCTGTGGCAATGCTCAATCTGTTAGAGCAATAGATATATCATCTTCTTTCAAACAGCTGCATTCCAGGAATTTAACAAAATATTATTATCTGAGTCTCCTTGTATCTCTTTATTTAGATGGGGCTAGGCAGTTGCTTCTGTGCAGTCAGGACTAAGTAAATGTTTGTCGTTTTGGGGAATAACCACAGCAGGAGCTGTCTATGGTGGGAACTACTAATGCTGACAGCTCTTCTCATTTGCTTCTGTTTCTTCAAACTTGACCAAAGTTGCCTAATTTTTTAGATAGTTTGGTGCAAATAATTACACTTTTTAAAAGCTTCTGCTTCAGACCAAAAAAACAGGCCATAGGCTATTTTGAACAATTTGTGCTACTGTATAATGTGGTTCCACTTAGCTTATGGAAGCGCAACTTTGGGGGCACGCTTTGAGAGGACCGTCAGAGATTGATAGGATGTCAGAGACTTGCATATTTTATCTTCTACGGACAGCCTATAGTACTTCAGTGTTATTGTCCTTTTAGACAGGCACTGACTGATGCAAAATAAAAATAAAAAATATTTGGAGCTAAAAGATAGGCAATCTGAAGTTTTTGAGTGCTTGACTTCAGAGCATGTTGGCAAAGTTAAAAGAGACTTTGGGATCAAAACCAAAACTGTTTAGTGCAATTTCCCTTTGTGTTGGGGGAACCAGAGCTGATGTTTTAAACTAAGTCCGTTTTACCAATGTAAGGGGATTTAAGAGATAGATCTGAGTAAAAAGGTAGATTGATAAATTAATGTAGAAAGATGTGGACTTTAGAAGTTTGTTTTTTTGTTTTTTCAGATGGAAAAATGAAGAATTTATAGAGGTGAGGTAAAACAGGAGGGATTTCCTTAAAACTTGAAGGATGAAAGAATTTGTTTCACTGGGGTAATATTTGAGGTCATGTTTTAATAGTGTGTTAATTATATTCAGTAAGCACACACAGAGACAGGTCTATGCAAATGAAACTAAAACATCTTCCTACTTTAAATCTACTTTGCTCTTTTCACGGTTAGTACTAGGCATCATAATTTTTAAAATTAATATCTGTATGCAGCAATTTTGTGCATTCTCTTGTTTCTAGGGCTTAATAATAAATGAACAGTTTATACATATATCTGTAGTATGTTTCATGTATAGGCACTATTATTCTCTTTTTTAATAATACATTTTATTGATTATGCTGTTACAGTTGTCCCATTTTCCCCCTTTATTTCACTCTGCCCTGCACAGCCCCTCCCACCCACATCCTCCCCCGCCCCCGCTTTAGTTCGTGTCCCTGGGTCATACATATAAGTTCTTTGGCTTCTGTATTTCCTACACTATTCTTAACCTCCCCCTGTCGATTTTCTACCTACCATCTATGCTACTTATTCTCTGTACCTTTTCCCTCTCTCTCCCCCTCCCACTCCCCTGCTGATAACCCTCCATGTGATCTCCATTTCTGTGGTTGTTTCTGTTCTAGTTGTTTGCTTAGTTTGGTTTTGTTTTAAGTGTGGTTGTTAATAACTGTGAGTTTGTTGTCATTTTACTGTTCATATTTTTTATCTTTTTTTCCTTAGATAAATCCCTTTAACATTTCATATAATAAGGGCTTGGTGATGATGAAATCCTTTAACTTGATCTTACCTGAGAAGCACTTTATCTGCCCTTCCATTCTAAATGAAAGCTTTGCTGGATAGAGCAATCTTGGATGTAGGTCCTTGCCTTTCATGACTTCGAATACTTCTTTCCAGCCCCTTCTTGTCTGTAAGGTTTCTTTTGAGAAATCAGCTGACAGTCTGATGGGAACTCCTTTGTAGGTAACTGTCTTCTTCTCTCTTGCTGCTTTTAAGATTCTCTCCTTATCTTTAATCTTAGCTAATGTAATTATGATGTGCCTTGGTGTGTTCCTCTCTGGGTCCAACTTCTTTGGAACTCTCCAAGTTGCCTGGACTTCCTGGAAGTCTCTTTCCTTTGCCAGATTGGGAAAGTTCTCCTTCATTATTTGTTCAAATAAGTTTTCGATTTCTTGCTCTTCCTTTTCTCCTTCTGGTACCCCTATGATTCAGATGTTGGAACATTTAAAGATGTCTTGGAGGTTCCTAGGCCTCTCCTCAATTTTTTGAATTCTTGTTTCTTCATTCTTTTCTATGGAATATGTTCCTTTCTTCCTTCTGGTCCACACCGTTGATCTGAGTTCCAGTTTCCTTCCCATCACTGTTGGATTCCTGTGCATTTTCCTTCATTTCACTTAGAGTAGCCTTCATTTTTTCATCTAATTTGCAACCAAATACAACCAATTCTGTGAACATCCTGATCACCAGTGTTTTGAACTGTGCATCTGATAGGTTGGCCATCTCTTCATCACTTAGTTGTATTTGTTCTGGAACTTTGATCTGTTCTTCCATTTGGGCCATTTTTTTTTGTCTTGGTACACCTGAGCCATGAAAGGTTAAGTGCCTAAGGCAGGTTCTGCTGAAAGGACTGATGCTCCTGACTGGCTCGGAACATGCAGGTAAAAATGCTGGAGTAACTTGTCCCAGTGTAAAACTGCAGTTCCTTAGAAGAAAGTACATTCTTGGTGGAAGGGATGGATCACAGCTCTCTTCTTTTCAAGTTTTCCACCTGCCGCATTCCTTAGGCACTATTATTCTTTATCAATATTTGTATAGCATTATTCTAAGCTTTCTTTGATATAATCTTGAGTATAAATAAAGAAAAAAAATATTAGTTATAGCTCTTGCAGAACTTATATGAAGGTAACACTAACATGGAATAATTCATTAAACATTGTGTGTGATGTGTCACTCAGTTATAAACCATATTCATGAATTATTGATAAGTAATCTGCAATTTAAAAATACTTTTATGGTGATAAAATATACATACCATAAAGTCTATCATTTTAACCATTAAGTGTATGATTCAGTGGCATTAAATACATTCACATTGCTCTGCAACTATCACCACCATTTATCTCCATAACTTTTTCATCTTCCTAAACTAAAACTCTGTACCCATTAAACAAGAGTACCCCATTTCAGCTCCTTTCAGTACTTGGCTACTATTATTTTTCTGTCAGTGTCTATGAATTTGACTACCTCGAAGACCCTATATACATGGAATCATACAATATTTGCCTTTATTTCACTTAGCATGTCTTCAGAGTTCACCCACATAATAACATGTGTCAGAGTTTTATTCCCTTTTAAGGCTGAATGTTACAGCAGTCTCCCCTTATCTATGGTTTCTCTTTCTGAGGTTTCAGTTACCTGTGATCAACTTCAGTCCAAAAATATTAAATGGAAAATTCCAGGAGTAAACAGTTCATAAGTTTTACATTGCAGCCATTCTGAGTAGTGTGATGAACTCTCATGCTGTCTTCTCCTTTTGTCCCTGGATGTGAATCATCCTTTTGTTCAGCATATTTATGCTGTGAAGATTACTTGCCTTTTAGTCACTTAATAACCTCATGGTTGTGGTTATAAGACTGATGGTCCCAGGATCCCAGTGCTTGTCTTCAAGTAACTCTTACAGGAGCATAGAACTGCGTCATACTGCCTACGTCACTCACCTCACTCTGCCTCATCGTGGAGGCATTATTTCAGCTTGCATCATCACAAGAAGAAGGGTAATACGTTTTGAGAGAGAGAGAGAGAGAGGCCATATTCACAGAACTTTCATGGAAGTATATGATTTAATTGTTCTATTTTATTATTGTTAATTTCTTACTGTGTCCAATTTATAGATTAAACTTTATCCTAAGTATGTATAGGAAAAACACAATCTATATGGGGTTCAGTACTATCTGTGGTTTCAGGCATTCAGTGGGGGTCTTGGAACATGTTCCCCGTGAATAACGGGAGACTGCTGTATTCCATTGTGTGTATTTACCACATATTGTTAATCTGCTGATGGACATTCGGGTCATTTCTTCCTTTTGGCTGTTGTGAATAATGCTGTTTTGAACATGGGTGTACCAATATCTGTTTGAATCTATGCTTTCATTTCTTTTGGGTATATGCCTAGAAGTGGAGTTGCTGGATCATATACTAATTCTATTTTTTACACTGGCTGCACCATTTGAGTACATTCCCACCAGCACTGCACATAGATAGGTTCCAGTTTCTCCACGTCCTTACCTCTACTTATTTTCTGTTCCTTTCCTTCCTTCCTTCCAAAAGAATAGTCATCCTAATGGGTTTGGAGTGGTATTTCACTGTAGTTTTGATTTGCATTCTCTAATGATCAGTGATGTTAAGCATTTTTTCATGTGCTTTTTGGCCATCTATAGATCTCCTCTGGGGAAATGTCTTATTGAGTCCTTTGCCTATTTTTTTTTTAATTATTTTATTTTTGTTCAATTACAGTTGTCTGTATTTTCTCCCCACCCCTCCCCCCTAACCCCCTCCAAACCCACCTTCCTCCCTTGCTTCCACCCTCCCCCTTGGTTTTGCCTATTTTTTTTAATGTTAAAATTTTTTAAATATATTTTATTGATTATGCTATTACAGTTGTCCCATTTCCTCCTTCACTCCCTTCCACCCTGTACACCCTCTCCCACCCACATTCCACCCCTTTAGTTCATGTGTCATAAGTTCTTTAGCTTCTACATTTTTCATACTATTCTTGCCCTCCCCCTGTCTATTTTCTATCTACCATCTATGCTACTTATTCTCTGTACCTTTACCCCCTCTCTCCCCTCCCCACTCCCCTGCTGATAACCCTCCATGTGATCTCCATTTCTGTGATTCTGTTCCTGTTCTAGTTGTTTGCTTAGTTTCTTTTGGTTTTGTTTTAGCTGTGATTGTTAATAATTGTCAGTTTGCTGTCATTTTACTATACATGTTTTTTTTTTATCTTCTTAGATAAGTCCCTTTAACATTTCATAAAATAAGGGCTTGGTGATGATGAACTCCTTTAACTTGACCTTATCTGAGAAGCACTTTATCTGCCCTTCCATTCTAAATGAAAGCTTTGCTGGATAGAGCAATCTTGGATGTAGGTCCTTGTCTTTCATGACTTCGAATACTTCTTTCCAGCCCCTTCTTGCCTGTAAGGTCTCTTTTGAGAAATCAGCTGACAGTCTGATGGGAACTCCTTTGTAAGTTACTGTCCCCTTATCTCTTGCTGCTTCTAGGATTCTCTCCTTCATTTTTACCTTGGCTAATGTAATAATGATGTGCCTTGGTGTGTTCCTTCTTGGGTCCAATTTCTTTGGGACTCTCTGAGCTTCCTGGACTTCTTGGAAGTCTATTTCCTTTGCCAGAATGGGGAAGTTCTCCTTCATTATGTTTTCAAATAAGTTTTTGATTTCTTGCTCTTCCTCCTCCCCTTCTGGTAAACCTATAATTCGGATGTTGGAACATTTAAAGATGTCCTGGAGGTTCCTAAGCTTCTTCTCATTTTTTTGAATTCTTATTTCTCCATTCTTTCTTGTTTGGTTGTTTGTTTCTTCCTTCCTTCTGGTCCACTCTATTGTTTTGAGTCCCAGTTTCCTTCCCATCACTATTGATTCCCTGAGCATTTTCCTTCATTTCTCTTATCATAGCCTGCATTTGTTCATCTAATTTGTGACCAAAATCAACCAATTCTGTGAGCTTCCTGATCACCATTGTTTTGAACTGTGCATCTGATAGGTTGGCTATTTCTTGGTCGCTCAAAAGGATGAGTTCTGGGGCTTTGATTTGTTCTTCTGTTTGAGCCATCTCTCTCTCTCTCTCTCTCTTTTTGGTCTGGTTGCGCCTGTTATAGTAGGGGGCGGAGCCTTAGGTGTTCACCAGGGCGGGGCACCCCAGTCACTGGGTTGTGATGTTCTATGTGGGGGCGGGGTTGAGAGGGAACAATGGCAGTTGCTCTGTTCTCCGTGGGACCTTAGTCCCCCTGCTGTTTTCCTCAAGTGAACTGGGCCCCTCTGGTGCCAATTCCCATGTGGGTGGGCTTGTGCACGCCTTGGGGCCCTCCAAGGACCTCCCCTGTGAGGCTGGGTGTCTCTCCCTGCGCCTCAACTTCCACAGGCGTCCGTGATTGGTGTCCCAAGGCTCTATTTCCCAGTGCTGGGATCCTGAGTTGTGCACACTGCCTTGCTTTACAGTCTCCACCTCACTGGGTCTGCCAGGTGCCACCCCTCTGCCGGGGCCTGCCAGTTGCCACAAGCGCACTCAGGGTCCACTTGCTGTGGTCTTGCACTCCCCAGATGCCTTACACACCCTCGGATGCCTTAAGTGCCCAGTCCCAACTCTGCTGTCCGCACTGCGACCCCCACCCAGCTGCACGACTCTGCCCCTCCTACCGGTCTGGATGAACAGGTCTATTTCAACTTCTTGGTTGTCCGACTTCCATTTAAATCAATTTTCTGTCTGTTCTGGATGTTATTCTGCTTCTAAATTGTTGTTGTTCCTATCTTCGTTGTGCATGGAGGTACGGTGCATCCACCTATGCCTCCATCTTGGCCGGAAGTCCGGTTTTGCCTATTTTTAAATCGCGTTATTTGTTTTTGCTGTTGTTGAGTTATGGGAGTTCTTTATATATTCTTAGTGTTCATCCTTTATCAGTATATGATTTACAGCTATTTTTCCCATTCCATGGTTGCCTTTTCACTCTGTTGATAATGTCTTTTGATGTGCAAATGTTTAAATTTTGATAAAGTTTAATTTATTTCTTTTTTCTTTTATTGCCATTGCTTTTGATGTCATATATATTTTTCTTTTGACTTTTTAATTTAAATAATTGTATTAAAACTATTACTGAGATATAGCAGTTATCACTTCCTATAAATAGAAAAATTTCATAAAGTGACATTATAGTATAGGGATGAAAAATTCTCATCCATCTTGCCTCCTACTCATGGTGTAGATCCCATTTTGGGAAACACTGATGCAGAAGGAGCTGAGACCTGTGGAGAACACAGAAGAAATGACCTAATCTCAACCTCCAGTGAGCCTTAAGTCTAATAGATGAGTCAGGTACATGGAAGACATTATTTTATAATTGTACTCCTAAAATGAACCAAATGGCTATAAAAATGCAGAAGTAGAGGATATTTTCTGGCTTAGGGATAGTGGGGAATGGTGTTAAGATTTCATAGGGAAGGCACATTTGAGATAAGCCTTAAAGGACTAGAAAGTGTTTGACATGTGTAGATGAAGGGAAACATGAACAAGAGTGAGGTATTAGGAAAGTAAAAAGGATGTTTAGCAAGTGGTCAGCCTAATCCATCCTGACAAAATAAGCGAACAGTGGGAAATAGGGCATGGAGGGTCAGGAGAGCCTGTGCCAGGCTTGCTTTATGTGCCCCAGATCTCCCACCACCAACCGCCCCCCACCCTTGGCTATCACATCCTTTAACGTTCTTCATATAGTCCTCCTTCGGGGCCTCGGTTTTTTTGTGTCTTGTTTAGAAAGGCTGTCTCCATCACAACATTATAAAATATTCTTTAAGAGTTTCTTCAAATACTTCTATAACTTTTTTTAAATATTTGGTCCTATGATCCCACCTGGCAATTAGGTTTGCATATGATATGAGGTGAGATTCCAAATTTATTTTTTCTATATGATAGCTCATTTGTTTGAACAAAATGTGTTTAGTAGTTAATTTCTTCACTTTTTAAAAATATCTTTATCATATTCTGTATGCATCCATATATGTAAGAGTGTCTATTTCTGGATGCTCTAGTCTGCTTCACTGATTTGTCAGTTTCTGCTTTAGTCATTATGTTTATTGATATGTTTTTTATTGATTTGAGAGAGAGAGAGGAAGGAGGAGAGAATAAGAGAGAGTGAAACATCGATTCATTGTTTCAGTTAATTATGTATTCTTCGGATGCTTTTTGTATATACCCCAGAGACTGAACTCACAAACTTGGCATATCAGGGTAATGCTCTAACCAACTGAGCTACCCAGCCAAGGTTATAGTTACGTTTTGATTTCTGATCAGGCAGATCCCTCTCTCATTATTGTTCTATTAAAGTTTTTTGACTCGTTTATTTATTATTCCAAATGAACATTTGAATCTTTTTGGTGACTAAAGAAATATAAGTAAGTTGTGTATTAAACTGTACCCAGGATTTGTTTTAATTATGTATGATAAGATATACAGATATGGGACTGATTGTCATGAGGGAAGAAACTTACACTCACAGATTTCTAGAAACAGGAAGCAGAGCATGCCATGCAGGGCCACATAAGGAAGCACTAGGATCAGACGGGAGGCAAAAGGGGAAAGGGGAGAGTATGGCCCAGAGTCTTTATTGGGGTTTTCATGGAAAGCTGTTGGGGAGGCAGGGTAGGTATGTTCAGTAAGCTTAGTATTGGATAGTCAGAATAATTTTAATAATTATTATTATAATAATAATAGTAAGTGTTCTGTTGTAGGGGTGGCTCTGGACTACAGGGGTCCCTAGTTGTCCAGCAGCTGGCTCTGGGGTGATTTAGAGCTGGGGGAACATGAGGGTGTGAGTTCTTGATCGGTTGGTTTGTATGCCAAGGACACTCCTGCAGGGGAGTCATTTGCCTTCTCTGGGAATTAGCTGGCCCTGGGAGGGACAGTCTTTCCAGGATTAAGGCTCCAAATGCCAGACTATCAAGAAAGAATAAATAAATAAATATCGTCAATACAAGTTGTGATTTTGATTGGGGTTCAATTGACCTAAAGAGTAATTTGATAATGAGGTGACATGATCACAATATTGAATGTTTCCATTTAGTTAGGGGTTCTTTCGTGTTTTCAATAGCATATGTTTTCCTTCACACAAATCGTGCTTATTTGTTAGATTTATTCTCACAATTACTCATATAAGTTTTGTTGCTTTTTTTGCATATGGCTTTGTATAGCATGAAACCCTTATAAGGATCTTATTTAATATTCAATTATTTCTTTTTCTAGCAATATTTGTTGACTTCTTTTTTTTAATAGTTTTTAGAGAGAAAGGAAGAGAAGGTGAGAGGGAGAGAAACATCAATGTGTGGTTGTCTCTCATGCACCCCCTATGTGCCCCCTACTAGGGACCTGGCCTGCAACCCAGGCATGTGCCCTAGACTGGGAATCAAACTGGTGACTTTTTGGTTCACAGGCCTGTATTCAATCCACTGAGCTACACCAGCCAGGGCTATCTGTTGACTTCTTGTAAAGAATGTGTCCGACTCTAAGGTACCCACTAAGCATCCCCCTTCCTGGTGACCTACTATATCGAAATCGGGGAGATCTGAGTATTTCCGTGAAGATGCTGAACATAGCAAAGGCACAGAGGGTGGGGCAGGCCTTCCAGTAGATGAGAACAGATGGGATCAAGGGTATAGAGAGGGGATAGGCAGCAGCAAAAGAAGACACAGGAAATCTGAACTAAAGGGGAGAGGAGTTACGGGATATGGTGCTCAGTGGCTTTTTGTATTTAAGTAACTTGGAAAGAAGTCATTCACTAAAAATGTAGGGTCAGAGACAAGTTTGAATGGTAAAAGATATTTATTGTGAGAAAAATAGAAAGCTTGTTGGATTTCGTGAGGGTTCAGCATGAATGTGATCACTGATCAAAGTTAATGTGATTTCGTGACTGGTATTGGCACTATTCATCAGCCACAGGAACAGGTGAGGAGACTGTTGTTGCTCAGATTACCCAGGTCTGGGTGCTAGCATGCTAGGATTAGTGAGAGGAAGGAATCAAAGATAATAGTAAGTGCTCCGTTGATGCTAGTGAGTGCTTTTGATTTGTTTAAAAACAACCTCACTTGCACAATTTAAAAATGCAACTCAGAAGATAATCATTGACACATAAACAACTCCACATCTTGAATAGTCGTCAGAACCAAAACAAGAATATTGCAGAGAACATCCATTCATTCAGTTCCTATGGAAAGAATGCTGGTGTTCAATACTGGACCTATTTTCAAGGAGTTTATTTCTAAAAGATTTACTTTCTTGGGCCATTTGTTAACACCTTTTCTTCAAAGTTGTATTCGGATATGAAATATTTTCTGTAAGCACTCTGGTAAAATGATTCCCCAGAGTGGGCAGATCACTTAGATGCTGGTCATACCAGGGACGTGCCATGCTTTTTAACACCAAGGAGTTGTAATGACGGAACTGGTGAAACATTTTTAAAAGGTTTTATTTATTTATTTCTAGAGAGAGGGTAAGGGAAGGAGAAAGGAAGGGAGAGAAACATCAATGTATGAGAAAAACATCCATCGGTGGCCTCTCGCAGGTCCCTAACTGGGGACCTGGCCCACAACCCAGGCATGTGCCCTTCGCACCAGTGACCTGTTTTGCAGTATAATGCCCAGCCCACTGAGCCACGCCAGTCAGAGCAGTACTGAAACTTTCTGAATGCCTCATTTTTTATTATAGCTTTACATAAGTTCAGCATATGAATAATGCTTGAAAGTAAATTAACATTGTTAAGGCTATACAATAGTATAAAGTACTTAACATTTATGAGACCATTTATTAAAGAAAATGCCACTACATAATAATGGGGCTACTAATTTCATATGGAAATAATACTGTATTAACTTGATGTATTCATACTAACAGTGAACATGATATTTTAAATTTTGCTGTCACATAATTATGCTGCTACTTCATGTAATGTTACACTGTCACCTAGAAAAACTCTTCTTTGAGTGTAGATCTGTGATCTTCAGCTTTAGATGGCAGATTGTAATGTGTCACTGAGGTATTTTTAAGTGAAGAGGGGGGAAAAACTCCTGGCTGAGTCATAAAGCTGAGGATTTTTCTTCCCTAATCTTCTACCTGTAGCAAGGCTGTCTAGAATAACACTGGCCTTTAGCAAAGAACTGAAACACCTTCCTAGTTCTACAAGGCAAATTGGGTGATGTTAGGTTTGGAATGAAAAAATGTCTTGAGGTTGTGAGTCATGGTCTGTGTACTTGTTGCTTTTAAAAAGGAGGCATTCAAAGGGAAAGCAAGAGTTAGAAGGATTTGAAGACCAAATAATTCTGTACTAGTCAGTCAATAGGAACATTACAGTAATGAATGACTGTTTGGCACAGGCCTCTTAACTCCTTGATTCTGTTAAGGAGTATGTTTCTGTAAGGAAAATGAGCACATATATATTTTTTTACATTTAATGAGTTTATTCTTTAAAAATATGAATTACAAGATTAAAGCTACAACACCCTTTCTTTTTTCTTGCTCTGATAAAAGACATCATCTGTTGTTGTTTTTTTTCTGTATCATAAAAGTAGAATGTTTAAGTTCAGGTCTTGGTGTAGGATCAGTGGCAGATCTGCACCTCTGACCCTTCGCTCATGGTGGGATCATTAAATGGACCTCCTCGGCTCTCTCCCCCAGGGGAATTGACCATGTGCAGGGTGCTCTTGCCAAGTAGCTGGAACTCATAGTGCACGAGCTGCTCCCAAAAGCTGTTGTTGGGCTGGATGATGGACTGGCATGACTTGGTCCATGTGTGGGCATGCAGGGACACAGCTCGGTACTTCCTGACTTAGGCGAGGCAGAAGACTGCGAGGCAACTCACACCAGCCTCACAGTGGAGCAGCATATTGCCCTCCTTCATCTCCACGCTATGGATGTGGCCAGCAATGGGAAGCCACATTCTTTGTGGTCAACAAAGAAGTCACAGAAATGAGATGGATGTGTCAGCCACAGGCACGTGTATATGCTGGATGTCCTCATGTAAGGTGTTCACCAGCTGCACAGACACGTTGATGGCCGTGGTGATCTGCTTGATGGAGAGCTTCAGTTTGTTGTTGGCGGCCACGCCACTGTGGATACACAGGCTGCAGGTGATCTATGAGAGGCCGCCGTCTGAGGGCTGTCAGAAGTGAACCGGAAGGTGCATGGAGATGCTGTTATCAGGCTGGTGGGTCAGCGGCCAGTGAGGAGTCAAGGCTGCATCTTTCTGCCAGGCTGTGCCCATGGAAAACCTGTTACCCACCCCACAATCACATGGGGGTCACAGCGGTCCTAGCTGAGAAGTTGGGTAGGTTCAGTGCTCAGCCCACTCCACTGGCCCAGCCCATCTCCACGGCAACACACTGGGAGGCAGCACAGTGGCCTCCAGGGACAGTCCTGCCACATCTCGAAAATGAACACATATTAAAGCAACTGATTAAAAAGTACAAAAGTTGATGCATTGGAATAAATAATGCCTGAAACTTTACTCCCTGATGGAAATGAAAACAAAATGCAAAACTCCATCTTTGGCTGAAGTTTGCTAACATTTCAGGAAGTAGGTTGAAGTGACAGTGGGTGATGCGAAATAGCAGACATACCTTGCGCCGTGATATTTTACAGCTGTCACTGGGAGTGTGTTTTCTTAAACTGATATCAGCTGCTATTTATACACTTAGACAATTTATGGTCAGATTAGGGTAGAAGGTTGTGGTACCCACGTATATAAAATAATATAATAATGTTCTATTTTTTTTGGAACAAATTTGTTACATGAAATGTCAGATGAGTCATTTTGCTCGTGTCAGATATTTGAAAGTAATGGAAAGATGCCAACGTGGAAGCCCAGTAATTCATGCACTGGTGTAATGGAGCAAATGAAATGCAAAGCTCTCGTGCAGGTCCAATTTCAGCACCAAACGCTTACCTGTCAGTCAGCAAAATTGTCCCTGAATAAAAATGAACCCCATCTGAGAGGCAGAGCATTTTAATACACATCATATTCTTTGCCTCTATTGCATGGCAGAAGCTGCTTGGAAAGAAAGAGAATGCAGCTGAAAAAGACATTTAACAGCAACCCCTGAGCATGCTGAAAATCTTGCTCGCACTGCTGCCCACAAAAGGTTTTTGGTTTGGCCTTTCTCTCCTGAGCTATTGACAAACTCTTTAGCGTTGCACCCCCCTCCCCTCTGTATCTCTTATCTACACGAAAAGGTGGCTGATTTCCCCTAGAGTGAGAGATTTGGCCACTCAGGGATGTGGAGACCAAGTTTTAGACAGGTAACTTCATTGCTGCGTGGATGCAGCCAGGGGATGTTTTTATAAAATGACAATTAAAAATGTGTGTCGCACAAATCAAAAGTCAGACATACCCTCGTAGAAATGATTATTATGGCCCAAAGTGACTGCCATTCTTTTGAAAAGCCTTTCATTTTGGAATCGGTTCCCACTTTTCTATATGAACAAGCATTTTACAGAAATGAGGTGTCCTAGATTTTTTTTAGACCCAGTTCCTTGTGGTTTTTAAAAAGCAAATGGGAAAGTTAAGAATTTGTGTGCTCCAGTGCCCACACACCCGGGCTTCTTGAACCCTACCTCTAGGACTCATGATTTGTTCTACCTTTGAAATACCTGTTTTCTGTTTCTGTGTTTTAAGACTCTTAAGTGCTTATAGGAACCCAAGCAGCTATTGAAAACCAGTAATGACTAGATGTTCTAAATGTTAATGATTGGGAATGAACTAGCAATCAGAGCTCAAAAATATAATAAAATAAAGTGTACTGTATTAGAAACGATAATAATTAAATCAAGCCAAGGTGCTCTGCACTCCCAACTGCACTGATGCTTGAAAAATTATGAGTACAGGGAAAATTTACATAAATCCTCTTTAAATGATGTATGTGGAAAAAGGAGAGAAAGAAAACCGTGGTCACGGGACTGAATTTATTTTAATCCCCTGGTTCAAGTGGCCCTAGAAATAATCATACTTGTATCAATCTATATTGCATGACTTTTGTAAGATGTGAAAATAGTGTTTTTCACTAAATTGTCACTTATTATTGTTCATTTAGGGCCACTAACATAGAAAAATTTCTCAGCTACAGTGTCAAAAGAATAGGGACAATTTGATGTTTTCTTTTGATGCTGTTTGTTGATATCTAGACCACTGTAGCTTGATTGCCTAACATTAAACCTATAATAACAGTGCAATCATAGCAGTATCATCATGAATGTTGTTACAATGGAAACAACATTTACACGGCTTCAGAATGGTAATTATCAAACTTTTTGTCATGAGGCGCTTATTTGCCAGCATTGATCTGCCCCGGTCAGTTGTTAGCTCTTCTCATCTGAGGTGTATTGATTGTATAATCAGTAGATAGAGGCTGTGGGCAGATGAAATGCCGTGTTGTTGGGCAAATTATCGGCTGCTTGCCTGTTGACCTGGACCCTGCTGGTTATACCTCAGACACTGGTGGGATTATTACTCATTTCAGTGACCCTGCTTTGCGACAGAGCACTCTGTGTTATTATACAAGATAAATGCCATCCTGCTTGCTGTGGTCGTGGCTCACTACACAAATGTCGGAGGATGGCTGGTCCCCAAACCAGGCAGCATGTTTCACATGAGAAGAAAAAGAGGCATTTTCCAAAGACTTACCTTTTCTGTATTCGTTTGTCTCTCCATGTGAATACAATAATGAAGAGCCTACGTGTACCTGGCTGATGATAGTAATGAGAGCTTACATGTATGTAGCACTTCATCATGTCCTAGGGGCTGTGACAGTCGGTTAATATTCTTGTTTTACCAGTGGGAACACGGAGGCATAGATTAAGCTAACCATGTGGGCTAAAATCGCATGGCCAATGAGCCTCAGAACTAGGTACTAAATTTATTTCCTTTGAATATAAGTCCAGATTTTTCTGTTCCATTGCTCTGCTTTATTAGGTTATCTTACCTGACCTGTAAATACGTGTGTACTGAAGAAATTAATGTTTCGTCCAGCTATATTAAGAAAAAATAAAAGACCTTAATATTATTTAAATAAATTATTGGGTTGGGTAACTTGGGAGACTATTTGGGCCATTAACTATTTATAGCATTCCAAAGGCTAAGGTCTAACATGGGACTATTTTAAAAGAAAAAATTATTTTATATAAAGAGCAATATGAATTTTATAGCTGGTAGTTGCTTACAATCTAGATGTTTCCAGAATATATTATTTATGTGGGAAATTTTTTCAAGGTTATTCCTTTTGCTGTTTCTTACTTCCCTTAGTGTGGCTTCTCTTGCATTTTGGAATCATTACCCTCTTCATAGGTGACTTCAGCGTGGCGTCGTATGCTAATGCCTAGACATAGGCTAACGCCTCGACTGGGCATCTCTGACACTATGTGGAAGCCTATTTTGATATTAAAGTCACCCAAACACACATTTTTAAAAATCTTAAAGTGTTCACAATGGCATATTCACCCTTTCTCTCAGAAAAGGGTGTAGAAAGAGTGTACTTTACTACCAGTGCAATGCCATAAAAATATTAATGCTGTGGGACTGATCATCTGAGTCATAATTTAGATGAAGAGACACTTACCCACTGTTCCACATCTGTAAATGCTCTCGGTTGTGCCTGGTAAGCTGGCTCCCTCTTTCTCTCTCTCAGCCATTCAACCATTGTATTGTTAAGGCCAGTGGTTAGCTGCACATGGCATTGAAAGGCATACTCACAGCAAGTGGTTCTATAAGCAGGTCCAGAGGTACCATTTCTTCTTTGGTCTTAAGTTTTGCCACTGTTGAATCATGATTGGGCAATGATTTTTTTCCTTCTTGAAAACTATTTTTTATATCCTTAGTTTTAAAAGACCAAAGGGCTGATCTCTTACCTAAAATACCACAGGAGCTATATGTGAAAGTGATATGCTGAGGTGGCCGGAGTTGAGGCATTAGCATTTGTATCTCTGTGAAACCCAAAGGAAACAGCTGTTTGGGTATTCCTCTAGTCTTACCTTATCTGGGCAAATAGCTGAAAAGTAACTTCCAGTTTCTGGAATTTCAAGCCTTTCAAAAGAAGCCTTAATTTGTATACATATTCCTTTCCTTTATCTATGGCTGCTGAAATACACACTGGCTACCAAAGTAGTATTTAAGACAAAACAGTTACCTTCCGAAAGCTAAAACACAGGTAATGCTTATATAGTCATTATTTATGTATGGATCCTGTCGTATCGTTAGCTCCTCATGTCTGACATGTTTTAATATTTCCTCCATTGCTTAGTACTGTGCTTTGTGTGTTGATTCAAATATTGCTTAGAATGGACTGAACATTCAGCCAACAGGTATTTATTGAGTGCCTACTGTATATGAGATGCGGTGGGAAATACCAGACACAGCAGTCAGTGAGCACATAATACACACAGCCCCTGCGCCCAGTGCTCGTGATGGAAAAGAGATGAAACAGACATTAAGGAACTAATTACATACTTAATAGTTTAACGCAGTTTTCCCTCCTATATGTCCAAACAAAACTCAAGACATTAGAGCTTGTCCAATAAGACATCATCAGATCAATTTTATACTTCTCCAGTACAGGTGCCTTTAAAAATTAGCCTTTAAAACTCTATTGTATTTTTAAAATATGTACACTTCATAAGTCTGTATTTGGTAAGTTTGGACAAGTGTATAAACATAACCTTATGTAAGTGTAGATCAGGATATATGTACACCTAAGTATGTATGTGTTTAAAGAAGTATATATGTATATATGTATATGTATATATGAGTATGTGTATGTGTGTATGTGTGTGTGTGTGTGTGTGTATGAATGTAAGTATCACTTCACTCAAGATATAGGATCTCTATATCATTCAAAAAAAGGTGACTTGGTGCTCCAGAGTACAACCCATGACTTTCCTCAGGCCCCTAGATTTTTCTTTCCTAGAGTTTTAGAGAAATGACGTCCTAGTGTATACTATTGTATATAAACTCTTTGTATCTGGTTTCTTTTGCTCAACCTGATGTTCAACTCTATTTCTGTCTTCATTCTTCCATTGCCTAAGCTAGGAATCTTGGAATTACCTTGACTTTTCTTTCTTATCTCCTTTATCTAATTTTTCATAAAGTTTGCTGTTTTTTTTCTTTTAAGGTCTCTTCAGTTTGGTTCTTGTGCTTCTCATCACCACACTCTCACCACCTTCATCTGCATTTCTGCATCACTCTCCTACTTGGTTTGTCTCTTTCATCAATCACTACCCTCCATTTTCCCCATGCTGCTGGGTAAATGTGACACCTCATTTTCTTCCTGACACTCTTGAAAGGGAAAGAATCTAGCCCTTACTGAGAACACTCCATTAGTCACTTTTATACATTATTTTGTTTAATTCTGTGAGGTCTCATTAACTTCATTTTACAGTCAACAAAAACTAAGGCCTCCAACAGTACTGGAACTGGAATTTGTGCCTGGGTCTGTCTGCTTTCGATCCCATAGCCTTCCCACTGCTCACCTGTGCAGAAACCCACCGTGGGCCCCTTTGGCTAACAATTTGAAGTCCCCACAATTCTGGTCTTCAAAGCCCAACAGAAATTTCTCCCCTCTCTCTGATCATACCCTCCTATCCTGCCCCTCCCACTAAACTCTTACATTTTCTAGTATTCTAAAATAAGCCCTGTCTCCGCTGGTCAAGTCGGCTCTCTCAGAGGCTCAAATGCCGCACACTGTCGGCCTCTGTGCATTTTCACATAACAGGTGAAATGTTTTTCAAATAACATTTCTGCTCCAGAATTGTCTCATTTCTGCCTAGACATTTGGTCATCTCTGATGGTCACACTGTCCCAAGCTGAAGTTGCCTCGAACAATTGTAAAGGCCTCACCAATCTTTATATTAAGGGATGAATCTGAGAAGGATAAATATAGAATTATAAAGAGACCCATTGCTGAAAAACAAAATTTAACCCTGGTTTTCAGTTTGAAAATTAATAGGGAAAATAATTATTAGTCCTAAGATTAAGATTTAGAAATTTTTATTTTATAGTAAAAAATTAAGAAAAACACCACCTGTTGCCCTTATTGAAATTATTCTCTGGCAAATTTCTGTCCTTCTGAATGGGCTAGGTGCTGCTGCTGGTGGTAGGTGCTGGTGGCCTGAGTATGTCCTAAATCAACTGCACCGTAAAGTGTTAGTGGGAGTAGAATATGAGGAATAAGGAAAAGGAAAATACACTTTTTTCCTTTGCCTAATCAATGGTGGCTCTAAGAGAAAAATAGAAAAGGGAAAATTTTGTGGAGAAAAGAAAGTTGGCCTATTATACCTTACTAACACTTTCTTAATCCCTTGTTCTTTTTTAAAATGCATATCTTATTAATTATGCTATTACAGTTGTCCCAGTTGTTCCCCCTTTGCCCCCTCCACCCGGTATTCCCATTTCCTCCAGCAAGCCCCTCTCCCCGCTTAGTTTGTGTCCTTGGGCCATTCATATAAGTATTTTGGCTTCCCCATTTCTTATACTGTTCTTAACATCCCCCTATTTTGTACCTACCAATTTGTACTTCTTAATCCCTCTGCCCCTTTCTATTCTATCCTTCCCCTTTCCCCTCCCAACTGATAACCCTCCAAGTGATCTCCATATCTGTGATTCTGTTCCTGTGTAGCTTCTTTCTTTAATTTGTTATTTAAATTCAGTTACTGATAGTTGTGAATTTATTGCCATTTTAATATTCATGGTTTTGATCTTCTTTTTCTTATATAATTTCTTTTAGCATTTCATATAATAATGGCTTGATGATGATGAACTCCTTAGATTTACCTTGTCTGGGAAGCATTTTATCTGCCCTTCCATTGTAGATGATAGCTTTGCTGGATAGAGTAATCTTGGATGTAGGTTCTTGCTTTTTATGACTTCAAATACTTCCTTCCAGTCTCTTCTTGCCTATAAGGTTTCTTTAGAGAAGTCAGCCGATAGTCTTATGGGAAGTCCTTTGTAGGTAACTGTCTGCTTTTCTCTCACTGATTTTAAGATTCTATCTTTATCTTTAACCTTTGCATTTGAATTATGATGTGTCTTGGTGTGGTCC
Source organism: Tonatia bakeri (assembly GCA_004024845.1). Taxonomy (NCBI): domain Eukaryota; kingdom Metazoa; phylum Chordata; class Mammalia; order Chiroptera; family Phyllostomidae; genus Tonatia; species Tonatia bakeri. Next base: position 115,315 of record PVIA01002063.1, on the reverse strand, counting down.
TCTTTGGGTCTGACTTGTTTGGGACTCTGTGCTTTCTGGCCTTGTTATGTCTATTTCCTTCACCAAATAAGGGGAGTTTTCTTTCATTATTTTTTCAAATAAGTTTTCAATTTCTTGCTCTTCATCTTCTCCGTCTGGCACCCCTATGATTTGGATGGTAGTACATTTGAAGGTGTCCCAGACACTCCTTAGCCTAGCCACATTTTCTTGAATTTTTTTTCTTCGTGCTGTTTTGATCGAATGCTTATTTCTTCCTCATGTTCTAAATCATTGATTTGATTCTTGGGTTCACCCTCTCCACTGTCAGTTCCCTGTAAATTTTTCTTTATTTCACTTAATGTAACCTTTATTTCTACCTTGTTTTTTGTGTGTGTGCTGTTGCAGTACTCAATGATTTCTTTGAGAATCCTGATAACCAGTGTTTTGAACTCCAAATCTGACAGATTGCTTATCTCTATTTTGTTTAGGTCTTTTTCTGGAGTGTTGTTCTGTTCTTTCATTTGGGCCATATTTCTTTGTCTTCTCATTTTGGAATCCTCCTGTGTTTTTTCCTGTGTATTGGGTAGAGCTGCTTTGACTCCCTGTCTTAGTAGTGTGGCCTGTTGTAGAAAAGCACACCTGTAAGTTATATGGAGTGACGACATAGGTAATTTCCATGGCAGGGTAACCCAAGTCACCCCTCTGTGGCTGTGGTTGGGGGAGGGCTCAGAGAGGGGAGAATGCTGCCGCCTAGTGTTTGGAGTTTTGCCCAGGAGGAAGCTGTCTCCCAGCACTCAACCTATCACCTCTCACTTCAATTTCTCCTGTATGCCACTAGTACCCTCCCGAATGTTGCCCTGGGGCTGAATCCCAGAGTGGGTGAGTCTGTGTGAGTCCCAAGTCCATTGTGGGTCCTTTAAGAGGAGTCTCTTGAGAATTCTGCAGTTTCTTCCACTGACCCAACCCCCACTGGTTTTACAGCCAGAAATTATAGGGACTTACCTTCCTGAGGTTGGAACCCTGGGCTGGGTGGTGTGATCTGAAACTGGGATCTCTTGCTCCCAAGTTATCCCTCCTAATTTTTATCCACCACACTGTGGATATGGGACTGCCCATTCCACATCACTGTGCCTCTCTGTGCCACTCTGTGTCTCTGCACCTCTCTGCACCTTTCTGCCTCTCCATGCCTCCCTGTGCCCACGCCTCTCCGCATCTCCACCCCTCCTACTCGTCTGGATGAATGTGGCTTGTTTAAATCCTTGCTTGTTGGACTTCCATACAGCTTAATTTTCTGATAATTCTGGGAGATATTTGTTTTATAGTGTAGTTGTAATTTTTGCTGTAGTTGTGCAAGGAGGCCAGGTATGTTTACCTATGTCTCCATCTTTACTGGAAGTCTTAATTCCTTGTTCTTGTCTTTGTATAAGCTGACTATCAGAAGTCCTGGAGACTTTTGTATTTTTTTAATTAAAAATTACCAATTTCTGAGCAACAATTCTTCAGATTACATAAGTAGTATTGCTTAATTATAAACTCAAATATGCATATCAAAAGGAGGACATTTTGGGTGAAGTGAGTGGTGAAGGCAAATGAGAACATGAAATTAAATACAGGATAACTGAGATTAAGCATCTCTAAAGAAATATGTTTGCATGGGGAAATTTTTAGAGAGCCTCATCAGGGTTGGACAGGAATCTCTAGTGCACTCATGTTTATGTAATCCCAGGCAGAGCCCTTAAGGACTCCACTTTAGAGAGAGAGGCACAATGACAGCAAAACTCTTGCAAATGTAAGATCCTTGAGGGTTGGAACTACGTCTAACTCATCCTTCTCTCTCTGTGCCTGGAGTCTTGCTTTGCACATAATAGGCCCTAAGAGTGACACGATGGTATGCTGAATAAGAGCCTAGGCTCTGCAGTAAGACAGACAAGGATTCCAATCCCTGCTGTGCTAATTAGTCAGCTTTCTTAGCTGTTATTGTATTTAATCACTTTGAGCCTTAAAATGGAAATAAATATATTGCCTTACATCATAGGGTTATCTAGAAGATTAAAAGAGGTAATGGTGATAAAGAATTTAGCAACATGCTTGTCACATAAATCCTCAATAAAAAAGTGATTATTATTTTTATTGGTAGTTCATACAATTTTTTTTGAGTTGACTTCAAATAATTGCTTAAAAGGTCTTCAGTAATGTTTGTCTAAATCTTACTTGAGTATCTTATAACACATCTCATCCAGTGAGTGAGATTGTGGATTGCATGCTGCTGCCCCTCAGCCTGCTGCCCGTAGGGTGAAATGAGAGTAGGGGTATATTTTTATCTGTGAGCTGTGGATAGGTGCCAGAGGACCTGGGATTGTTGTCTTGTGTTCACCATATATGAATAATGTTGGCACGCATTGAAATCATTTAATTCCCAAACAAAAGTCATCTATAAAGACAAGTCCTACCTACAGAAACACTGTTTCACTGATAATTTATGAATAGTATTAACTGCTGTCTAAGTTGTTGAGTAGAATGCTGAACTAAAAAGTGAGGCATTAAGTTAAAATTAGCCTGACATAGTGCATTGTGGGCACTTATGGAATGCAACAATAATTTTGAGAATTAAAGTTCAAGTTAACAAGACCCTGGCTGTGTAACTCATTGGTTAGAGCATTGTCCCAATATGCCAGGGTTGTGGGTTTGATCCCTGGTCAGGGCACATACAAGAATCAACCAATTAATGCATACATAAGTGAAACAACAAATTGATGTTCCTCTTTCTCTTTCCCCCTTCCTCTCTATCAAAAATCAATAAACTAAAAAATTCAGGGCAACAAATATTTATGTATTCTATACACAGAGCACAGTATTCAATTCTATAAGGCAATAGGAGATAAGCAAGATGGAGTTCCTTCCTTGGAGACCCTGTGGTCTGAAATAGGAAATTGGGTATCTGAATGCAATGATTAGAAAACAGCAAAAATACTTATTGATTAAGCCAAAGCAGTTTTAGTGCCCAGCTTTTTAAAAGGAGAGCAAATTATACCTCTTTTAAGCAGATTAGGTTAATTTTAATACCTTTAAAGCTTCCATGGTAGATGAAATCATTGAACAATCAATTAGTCACCACATAGGAGAGCATGAAGCACTGAGTAGTCACTGTCTTAGTTTGGCAAAGAACCAATTGTGCCAGATTGATTTAATTTCCTTGTTCAAGAGATTGACAGTTAATACAGACATTTAGGACTCAGGATATGTAATTTATCTGAACTTCAGAAAGGATCGTGATTCAGTCACACATGACATTTTAGCACTAACTCAAAGGATGTGACCCAGTCCATACCATGTTCCTGTAGGAAGGGGCCGAATTCACTGACAAGTCACAATTGAAAATGGTGGTTACTAAGGACTTGGTGTCAACGATGAATTTTGTTCTATAAATACATATCCAAATGCTGAAGTCGTTCTGATCGTCTATCTGTGTCTTAGATAAATAATTTAAAATAAACTCATATATTAGCCAAAGAAAGCTCTAATATAAGTACTTTGAAAGATTGTTATAGTTTAAATGAAATGATCTCAAACCATAACAATGAACCATTATGTACTCTATGAAGGGCAAATTCAAAATAACAGGCTGTGCTGACCATGAATAGTATCGAAGGTAGAGAGATACAAGATGGGAACAGCTTGGCTGTAAATAGGACAAATAAAATTTGGGAGTCGATTAGTGGAATCCAATGCATGTATCACTGAGCAATTGTACTTTTTTTTGATAAGCAAGACATAATTTTAGGGTACAAAACATCGATATGATTTGCAAGCAGGAGGATTCCAGAAGTCATTACTCTGCAACTAATCAGTTTTAATCACAACTCTCAGACTATCCTAATTTTATACTGCAGGGAAGCTGGAGGGTCTAGAGAAAACCATTCCAAATATGTAAGATGATGAATAGATGCTTCTTTTAAAGTTCAGGCTAGAGAACAGAGGCCACTCTTCAAATTATACAGAGGCATCATTTAATTTCATAGTCATTTATTGAGTAGTAACTATTGCCATGATAAGTTTATGGAGCAGTTGTTTTGTTTTAATTTTCACAAGTGAGGATATAAAACAAATGAGTTTAAGTGTAGCAAGAGTTTTGTTAGGTTAAGGAAGAACTCTCACTATTGAGGTCATTAAACATTAGAACATGTTATCAAAAGTATTAGAAATATCTCCTTATAATGAAGAAGGCTAGACAAGTACATAGTGTTTAATACAAACCACATTTCCAAAAGAAAAGCACTACATAAGCTATAATAAAATTACATTTGTCTTGGGTAAAGTAACAAAACTTACAGTGTAAGAATATTAGTAGTTGTAGGAAACCTCATAGGAGAATTCGATCCTACTGCTGTTAGTAACTTCCTCAAGAACTAAGAGCAAATTTTCACACAGAACAGTTTTTCTTCTTGGAAGGGACACTAGTTAACAGCAGTAGAAAGAAAAAAAATCATTGGTTGTTTCAAGCTTTCAAAAAATGAATTAGTTATTGCATAGTAGATACCTCAGAGTTCAGTGTTTAAAGAAGCTGGTCTGAAGAAATATATTATTTATACATTGGTTAAGTCTGGGTATTTTCAAGTTTTAGAATTAATTCCACATAAGGAATCAAGTGGAAAATACTGACATTAATATTAGACTTTTCAAATGGCTGTAGTTTTGACAGTTTAGAAAAGAACTAATCAGCAAAGTGCCTAAGTTTCTATGTACGTTTTTTAAAAAGATATGCATAGAAGAAATAAACATTGTACCCCGTGTATAGCAGCCCAGGAGCAGGTATCTTATGAAACACAAATCACACCTCCACCAGTGTGTATCATCGATAATTCCAATATTACATAGCTAATATGATCCATGCCAACCTTAAAAAAGAAAAAGTAAATATTAAACATCTTTCAAATATTATTTTTAAAAGGTTCTTTAGAAGTGAAATGAGAAAAAAGTTTCTAAATTTTTTAAAAAAATATTTTATTTATTTATTTTAAGAGAGAGGAAGGGAGAGAGAAAGAGAGGGAAAGAAACATCAATGTGCCTCTTGTGTGCCCCCAACTGGGGACCTGGCCCAGGCATGTACCCTGACTGGGAATCAAACTGGTGACCTTTCGGTTCTCAGGCTGGCACTCAATCCACTGAGACACACCAGCCAGGGCCGAAATATTTTTTTTGAAAGCTGTTTGAAAACAGAAGAGACAGCCTCAGGTGGCATAGGTAGTGAAGGCTTTCATTTAGTCTAGTGGTTCCAAAATCTGACATTGTCAGGATTGCTTGAATAGAATTTTTAAAACATAGTCTTATTGAAGTATAATTGACCCACTATAAATTGCATATATTTCAAGTGTAATTAGATAAGTTTTGACTTATGTATGTAACATAGGTACCAATGAAACTATCACCATTCTCAAGACACTGAACACATTCATCACCCCCCAGTTTTCTCATGTCCCTTTGTAGTTCTTTCTCCCATCCCTCTCTGTGCAGCCATTATCTGCTTTCTGTCACAAGAGATGCATTTGCATTTTCTGGAATTTAATATTAGCAGAATCAGACTGTACTCTTTTAATCTGGCTTCTTTCACTTGGCATATTTATTTTGAGTTTTACCCATGTCATAATATTTATTTAGTTTCAATCGTTTATTCCTTTTTTATTGCTGAGTAGTATTCCATTTATTAATTGATGGACATTTGGGTTGTTTTCAGTTTTTGTACTTACAAATAAGGCTTTTATGAACATTTATATACAAGGTTTTATACAGACAAATGCTCTTATTTTTCAAGAGTAAATACTTAGAAGTAGAATAGTTGGATAATATGGTAGGTGTATGTTTAACTTTTGGGGAAACTTCGAAATTATTTCCAAAGTGGTAGTACCATTTTACACTCCCATCAGCAGATGTAGGAGAGTTCTGCCAATACTCGATATAATGAGTCTCTTTAATTTGAGGCATTCTAATAACTTTATAGTGATATCTCATTATGGTTTTAATTTAAATTTCTCAAATAACCAAAAATGTTGAGCATCTGTACACATGTTGATTTTCCATATGTGTGTCTTCTTTAGTGAAGTGTCTGTTTAATTTTTTTGCCCGCTTTTTTATTTGGGCATTTTTTTTCTTATTCTTCAGTTTTGAGCGTTTTTATATATTCTGATTACAAGTCCTTTAGCAGATCTATTATTTGCATTTATCTTCTTGCAGTTTGTAGCTTGCGTTATCACCCTCTTAACAGTGTCTTTCAAAGAGTATAACTTTATAATTTTAATGAAGTTTGATTCATTCTCTCTTTTTTTTTTCTTTACAGATAATGGTTTTGTTCATGTCTAGGGACTCTTTGCTTAAGCCAAGGTCACAAATGTTTTCTCCCATGTTTTCTTATAGAAGTTTTATAGTTTAACTTTTACAGTTAGGTCTGTGATCCGTGTTCAGTAATATTTTAGTATATGATGCAAGTTATGGATTAGCATTCTTGTTGTACCTTGACTATCTGGTTGATCCAGCAAAGACTATACTTTCAACATTGAATTGTCATTGAACCTATGTGAAAAATCAGCTGTCCATGTATTTGTGGGTCTCTTTCTGGATTATGTATTCAGTTTTCTTTTTTAAGATCTTATTTATTTATTTTTAGAGAGAAGGGAGGGAGAAAGAGAGAGAGAGGAACATCAATGTTGCCTCTCTCACGCCCCCTACTGGGGACCTGGCCCACAATCCAGGCATGTGCCCTATACTGGTAATTGAGCTAACAACCCTTTGATTCACAGGTTGGCACTCAACCACTGAGCCACACACACCAGCCAGAGGTGTATTCAGTCCTATTGATATATGGGTTAAGGATGTTCTGAAACTCAATTTATAATGTATAAAGAGGGAAATGTTTGTCCTCACACCACCAATCAATGCTCAGGACAGGTATGGCAGGGGAGAGTAGTGGGGAGAAAATGGGGACAGCTGTAACTGAACAATTTTTTTAAAAAGCAGAAAACCATATTATAAAACCAAAAATAAATAAATAAATCAGACGTTCTGACAATGCTCTCCTTAAGTTTGATTAGTGTGCTAGAGGCTCATAGACTTCTTAGGAAATTCGTTTGCCCACTGCATTATAGTTTATTATGAAAGGATAGATAAAGGCTATAGGTGCACCTCCAGATGGAAGAGATTTGGAGTCCAAAGTATGTGGAAATTGCATGGAGCTTGCACACTGTCTGAGCACATGATCCTCCCCAAATCTCACCAACCCAGAAGCTCTCTGAATATTGTCCATTGGGCTTTTATGGAGACTTCATTACAGAGGCACGATTGATTAAATCACTGGCCAATGATGACTGAGTCAACCTCCTTTCCCCTCTTCCCTCTGGCCATGGACTGGTACTGAAAGTTCCTCCCCTCTAATCACATGATTTGTTTTGGCAACCAGCCCTCATCCTTAGGTGACCTTGGGGCATTCCAAAACTTCATCTCATTAACATAACAAAAGACACCTTTATCTCTCCTACCACTTGGGAAATTCCAAGGGTTTTGGGAGCTCTGAGCTAGAAACAGGGCCTGGGATGAACATCAAGCATATATTGGTATTATAAATCACAGTACACTTGTCCATCTTTATATGGAAATCATACTCTCTTGATTACTGTTAGTCTTATCATGTAATATCAGTCTTCCAACTTTGATCTTCTTTTTCAGAGATGGTTTGGCTATTCTAAGTCTTTTGCATTCTATATGCATTTTAGCATCAGCTTGTCTATTTGACTGGCAGGATTGTGACTGACATTGCATTGAATCAGTAGATCCGTTTGCGGAGAATAGACATTACCAATATTGAGTCTTCAAATCCATGGGCATGGCATATCTTTCCATTAATTTAAACTTTATGTTTTAGCAATGTTGTGTGATTTTCAACATATAGGTCTTACATATCTTTTTATCAGATTTATTTCTAATAATTTTTACATTTCTAAATGCTATTATAAATTTTAATTATTTCTAGTATGTAAAAATACAGTTGACTTTGTGTTCTGCAACCTTACTAAACTTTCTTATTAGTTCTAGTACCTTTTTTTGTAGATTCCTTAGAATTTTCTACAAAAACAATCATGTTGTTTGCTAATAATGATAACTTTACTTATTTCTTCCCATCTAGATGCCTTTTATTTCTTTTTCTTTCCCTACTACACTGACTAAACCTCTATTATGAAGTTGCATAACATCATAAAAGTGATAACAAAGGATATTGTCAACCAATGGTTGTTGGCACCAACAATTCAATGCCAACAGGAACCCCCAATTTGGGGTGCAGTGAAGAAGGAAATATATTTAGTGGTACTCTGTCTGTGAGGCAGCCCTGGGGCCAGTCCCCTTCAGGCTAGACAACTCTGTGCTGTTCCTCGATGTTCTGTTCTGTTCTGCTCTGCTCTGTGTGGGTCTGCTTTGCCCTGTTCTGGTTTACTCTGCTTTCGTCTCTTTTGTTCTATGACAGTCTGCTCTGCTCCAGTGAGACATCTTCTGTGTTTCAGCTCAGCCAGGGATTCTCAATAGAAGGGGAAAGTACTCTCTCAAAGCCAGAAGGGAAATGACATATTTAGACAGAAGTCCCCCCACCTATCCCCAATTGGTCCATCCTCATGCAAATGAGGACTCTACATCCTCACAGTTTGGTCCAAAAGGCACTTTCCTAATTGGTTAGAATGGAGCAGCTCTGATTGGTCAGTGAAGATGTTGATGGGGATATAGCTAGCTGCACAGATTTGATTGGATAGGGAAAGCCTCAGTCCTATTTGTCGAAATAGGATTCCAGGAATTCCTATATAAGGACTAACTCGGGTGGCAGAGGCACAGCTGCAGGCAGGCCGGGCAGTGCAGAGACAGGTGGTTCAGTGCAGGCTTCTCTCTGAGAGACCCCAGTGTAGACCCCCATGGCTGCTAGGCTCTGTTTTTTTTTTTGTTGTTGTTGTTGTTATTTTGTTTTGCTTTAATATGAGCCCACTTAGCCACCAGAGACCTTTTCAGTAGGTATATTCTTTCTCAGGGTCTGAAATATTTGTCTGTGAGGGATGTTGGGGTGTAGTTTTCTCATTAAGTCTTTGTCAGTTTTTTTGTATGAGGTTAATGTTGTCCTCATAAAATGAGTTGCATGATATTCTTGCTTTTCAATTTTCTGAAAATATTTGAGAAAAATTGATATTATTTTTTCTCAACATTTGGTAGCATTCACCAGTGAAGAAGCTGGGTCTACTTAATCTCAATCTGTGGGTTAATTCAGAAATCTGTTAGAAAGAAAGAAAGAGAGAAAGGAAGAGAGAGAGGAAGGGAGGAGCAAGGAAAGAGAAAAAGAAAGAGAGAAGGAGAAGATGGAGACGAGACGGAAAGAAAAGAAACAAAAAGTAAAGAAAAGAAAAATCTATTTATACCGAAATCTCCATCTGATTCTGTGGTACATCCACATTTTTGGAACCTCTGATTTGATACAATATGACCTCCTAAAGTCCAGTCCCGTCATCAAGCAGACAGGAAAGTGTCAGTTCTCAAGAGGCAACGGGGTCATTCATGATCAGCCGCTGAATTTTCAGCTTTGAACTGAGCTTGCATCATCAAAGGCCTTCATTGCAGAACTGTGAACTCTCTAAGCAGAAAATTGCATGCAGGAGGTCATTCCTGCAGCATTGTAACCAGTCCAGAGTTTCACTTTTAATTAGAATCATGCAAATAGAATTATATATTTACTTAAATCTGCCACAAAAGCAAACTTTTTAGAGAAAAATTATATATTTTATAAGGCAAGTGAGTCATGCCATGTGGCTGATTAGATCTTTATTAATGTTTGGAATGATTAAAGTCCTTTTCAATAATTGTGAAATTTCCCCCATAAAAGTCATTTTAGAGATTGTTGTTTATGCATGAGGTCCAAGTTAGCACTTTCCTCTCCTGGAGAACAGCTCTCTTTCAGCGGGTGGTGCTAGTAGCAACCCTGTGCTGGCACGTGTTAATCGACTGGTTGATCTATCTGTAACACCTGTGATCACCTGTGGTGTGACTGTTTTCACAAAGGGCCAGCTTTCGGACGGCTTAGTTAACTGTCTTTGTTACTAAGTTCTGATCCTAGGAAGATAGTAGTAACATGTGATTAACAAATTTTCATTCACTACCTGCTTACCTCTATTTGGTTGTCTAAATGTAGAATTATTTTAAAAGTCTGATGTCCATAATTCCTTGCAGTGAATCTATAGTCAATTCTATTTACCAGCCAGTGAAATCATATAGGGAACATGTCACTTTATGGGCACTTTGTTAATCCTAATGAATGCTCCAGTCAAAAATAGAAACATAATATTATGTGGTAGATGGGGTATAAGTATATATATTATAATTCCTCTAACTCAGAGGTTCTGAAACCTTTTTTTTTAATGCCACAGACCCTTTGGCATCTGGTAATGCTTATAGATCCTTTCTCACAACAATGTTTCAAATGTATTAATAAAATTATAGAAATACAAAAGAAACCAATTACATCAAAATACAGTTATAAAATATGTTTAAGACACAGTTGTGATGTAGTAATATATGTGCTTTCTTCTTACCACAATAAAATAATAAGATATAGTTGCAACTCTAATAACTATTACAATTTTTCATTGAGATTGAGCTACTAAGGGGCATTTTGAAATAACTGCAATAACTATAATGTCACATGAAAATATCATTATTCACAGCCTACATTGATAATGGAAGGAAATGATAAATTTCAGTTCATTTAGTAAAAATAACATTTTTTTTCTTTTAAGTTCATGGACCCCTTGAATTCTCTCTATAAATCCTAAGAATCCTTGCCTACATTTGATTCATTTTTAACTCCTAGTTTTTGAATCACAAATACCAAGTTATGCAAAAATAAATTATGAAAGAATATGGGAGAAAACAATGAAGGTCCAGTTTCCTGTGGAATTGGCTGAAAGGCTTTATTCGACATTTGAAAATACATTGTTTTACATTCCATTACTTCTGCTGAAATTAGCATTGTCCTCTTCAGCGAACCACTAGTGAACAGCCCAACGAGTGTGACTTATTCATACAGCACTTTTAATCTGTGAAACCTATTTAGAATATTTGCACAAAAGTATAATGATATAAAGGAGAGAATTATATGCCATAATGAAATTTCAGCTTGGAAGACCTAACTGGCACAAGCCTTGGACCCTTAAAATCAGAAGCCCTTTGGGTTTTGTCTTAGAAACGTACTTATTTAGGGCTCTGGGGGTGAGATAGTGGTGAGAGGATATGAAAAAAAAAACAAAAAGAAAAAACAGATAAGGTCATGTTTTAAAAATATTATGTTCGGAAGAGTTACATTCTATCACAGGTGTTCAGTTCATACGCCAAACCTCATATTTGCAAGTTGCTAACTGGCATTGCATGATTAGATTGAGTAATTGCATGTCAGTAAAAAGCCATAATTACCTAGGAAAAATATATGCATTTTGTCTGGGTAGGGCTCACCCATTTAGCATGTCTTTTAAATTTTGACCAATCATAAATCTGTTAGCAACATAGGGAGATTTTCTGTGGATCCCGACACATGTGGGTTCTTAAATATTGTTTACTAAACAATTCCCTTGAATAGTGAGATGGAATGGAAAATCACTTAAAACTCGTGAGAATTGCCTAGTGATGAGAAGCTCTGGGACTCTGTTAGAAATTTCTGCTGTCCTCCATTTCTCAAACAGGTGACAAAAACTCATCGTTTATTTACAAATAGAAAGTAACACTTCGTAATACCTGCCAGCTTTCCAAGCTAGATCATATCTGTCCTTGTCTGAAGGGCTCCAATAACAAACACCGTTGTAAGATATTTTCTTCTGACCATCTGGCAGTTCTTAGGGACCAATCTCTCCGAATATTTTATAGCCACTGCACTGGTTGCAGCTAATCCTTGCAATGAATGAGGTGGAAAATGTGGATACATCAATATCATACTCTTTTAGAGCCCATTTAGTCCATGCCCTATTATTATTTCGTTTAATAGGGCCATTATCTTCTGTGGAAATGAAAAGTAATTTGTCAGAATCATTTCTTAAAATTTAAAGATCAATCTATGCAAATTTTTTAAATAAAAGAAACCATAGTTTCTTTTTTAAAGAATCTCAAAACACTCATTAAAAATCTCAGAAATGGGAATCTGAGGCTTAGATTCCACATACATCTTTGGTCTTATTTTTTCAATCTCAATTTAGAAGTGTCCAGGCTTGTGTTGGGCCGACAGTGTTCCTGGATAAAGTATATGTTGATGGTGGAGCTGAAACCTCAGCAAGGTCTGTAAAAACAACCGCTGTGTTCCTCTTTTGTTTGCTTTAAGAAGCTAAGGAGAAATTTATTCCAGTGAGAGAATTTTATGAATTTTCCTTCAAAACAATTTGGTACTCAATGAACTTTGAATAACTAATGATTTTTAAATGCCTTATCTTGAGATTTATAAATACAGGTAATGGAAAATGTTTATGATTCTTACTTCAACCTAGATTTTACTTCACACACACACACAGAAAAACGTATGTTGGTTTTAGGCTGTTGTTAGAAAGCCTTTTACTTATTTCCACATTCTGGCATTTATGTTTATCACTGAATTGAAATGAAAATAGTTATTGATCCTTTTTTTAGACTGAGTTTAACACTGTTCACAATACTCTGTCCCCAGTTTTGAGATTCCGCTGCACGCCACCACCACCTTTTCCACAGAAACCTTTTCTCCCTGGGTGCTTTGCACTTTCATATTTAGGTGCGTTAAGGAGGGCAAGCTTGTTTTCCTGTTGTCGGGTTAAAACGCACAAATGCGTGCACACACACACCAGCAAACTCTTCACAGGCTGTAGGATGATATCACTTTGTTATTCACATAGCTGTTTGGTATAAAATTAATTTTTTAAATTTCTTTAGAGAATGCTATGGTGACTTCTGGGATATCTTTTCTTTTTATTTTCTATCCGATGGGGATTAAAATCATCCCAGTGTTAAACAGACTGGGGATTTTGTGTACAGTTTGGCTGACAATTAGATGGCTGTGGATCAGAGTCCCTTGGCCCCCGTTTTTGGTATTCTGGTCTTCTCCCATCACTAGGTTTCTGTTAGTGTGAATTTAGGGAAGGAATGATGTCTCCAAATTACTTAGTAACATCTGGCTTTATCCAGACACTCTGAATATAAATATCAGCGATGCCATTACATCAAAAAAATTTATAAAGCTGGAAGAGATCTTAAGAGGCCACTAACATAGTGTCTTTTCTTGGAGATACTGTTTCCAAGAAGAGCAAAGCTTCAACCTCTGTTCTAGCCTGTAGTTCCTTTTAGTACCAAATACTTCAGATAGCTACACAGACTCTTACTGTTCTCTGAATCCCATTGTCCTTATTTCATTTTCTCTTATTCTAAAACAGAAAACACCATTGTTTTTGTAAACAAGTTCTTTTCAAAATGAAAAATGTTTAACCTCTTAAACATTTTCCCTGTTCTCTTAATTGCTTTAAACATTTTTCCTAATTAAGTAGGGCAGTTTGGAAAACACTGTGTTAAAAGGATATGAAACAGTCCTCATCTAAGAGGTGGCGATGGCACAGGGACTAGCACACACGGAGGCATAAAGCCAGCGGTGTGTCCCTGTCCCTCTTAGATGGTGAACCTGGGGTGTCTTCTGCGGGGGCCACAGTAAGGGGTGACTTAGTCAATGATACAGAAACAAAACATGTTGAGAAACAGGGGACAGGGGTTGATGCAGAAAGAAAAAATCATCATCCTATGTCCAGAGGTTATCATCTAGAAGATGTCTTTAGGTTCTTTTTTCCCTCTATATCTATACTTTTTAATTTGTGTTTTACAAAAATATATACTATTTTGTACTTTGCTTTTTAAAGATTTATCAGTCAATTCTGATAATCTTCTACCCTATTGTTTTTAATGGCTATATGATATTCCACAGTGTAAATGCACCATATGACCCAACCTGTTTTTCCAACATTTTTATTAAGAAAACAAACTATAGAGATAGTACAAAGGGGAGCTCCAGCCAGGTCATCTCTGAGGTAAGAGACAGCAGCCCCCATGTTTTGGGGGGCTGCCAGCACGCTTAATTTCAAGAAAAGATTTCTATTTTATTTATATTTCTATAGCTGGGATAGGGGGCATTTCTCAGCCCACAAAAGTATGTGGGCTCTTAAATGTTTGGGTTCTGGATGGGCAAGTTGGACAAATTTGACCCTGCGTCCTTCCCGCCTCACTTAATACCTGGGGCAGGGACCTCCTCACGCAGTGGGGAATACAAATCACCCTGCCACCTTTTCCTTAGTGGTCACTGTCCAGGCTTCTTCTTTGTTCCTCGCTTGGCTGTCTGACATACCTGCGTGGGTTAACCAGTGGCTGCTGAAAAAGGAGAGTCTAGAAAAACTTCAAGAGCTTGTACAATTAGAGGCAGGGCACATGGAACCGTCCAGTAGCCCATGCATTACTTCTATTTTTGTAGCTCCCAAGAAAACAGGGAAATGGAGACTTATACATGACCTTAGGAAAATTAATGAAATCTTTACAACCCATGGAAGCCGTTCAGCCAGGGTTCCAAATCCAGCGTGCATACCAAAAGAATGGCCTCTCATTGTCTTTGACTTAAAGGATTGCTTCTTCACAATTCCCCTAGCAGAAGAGGACGACAAGAGATTTGCCTTCTCAGCCCCAGCACTTAATAACTCTCAACCGTTGGAGAGGTTCCAGTGGAAAGTCCTGCCGCAGGGCATGTTAAATAGCCCTACCATCTGCCAGCATCTTGTTCATCAGGCTGTTCAGCCAGTATGGACTCAGTTTCCTCAAAGTATTATCATTACACAGATGGCATCCTAATTGCTGCCTCTCAAGAAGAGCTAAAGCGGGTTTACCTCTGTCTTGAGGACAATGTCTCCTCAGCAGGACTAGTCATAGCCTCAGAAAAGGTACAGCATTATCAGCCTTGGCAGTATTTGGGATATGTCTTATTTCACCCTATGGTTAGGCCTCAAATAGTTCAGATCCAGGTACCAGACCCTTTGACACTTAACAGTCTACAGCAGCTCTTAGGCACCATCAGCTGGATCGGTCCCAGTTTGGGAATCACCACCAGGAAATTAACCAACTTGTTCAACACCGTTAAAGAAGATCCAGACCTAAATTCTCCTAGGTCCTTAAGTGATCAGGCTAGACAGGAATTGAAAGAAAGAAAGAAAGAGAGAGAGAGAGAGGAGGGGGGAGGAAGGAAGGAAGGAAGAAAGGAAGGAAGGAAGGAAGGAAGGAAGGAAGGAAGGAAGGAAGGAAGGAAGGAAAGAAGGAATGGAGGGAGGGAGGGAAAGAAAGAGAAAACTATAAAAATGTTGAAGTAACAACACTTAGATTCTATAACTAATATTTTATTGTACTTACTTTATCACATATCAAGGGAACTAGCCCTCTCTCTGTCTGTCAATCCATCTTGTATTGTTATGTATTGCAAACTAAGTTGTAGACATTGGTATACTCCTCCCGCTTTGAGTACTCAAGCATCATTAACCAGAGTTCAGTTTTTTTCTTATGTGGTTAATCTGTATTTTTAAAAATTATTTTACTTTTGAATTGTTTTCCAATCTATTAGAAAAAATATTTATGAATACAATTGAATCAGCTTTATGTTGCCACATAACCCAATATCCGAAAACTTAGTGACTTAACAACAAGAAACTTGTGGATTTTAGGCCAGCAGTACAGGCTGAGCTCAGCTGGGCATTGTCTCTGGTGGGCGCACTGAGATGACTCACGCGGCTTGGCATCTGGCAGCTCTACTGGGGCATCTGGAGCAGAGTGTTCTCACTTGATCAATTCCTAGAATTGAAGTTATATATGAAGTTACACATGCACATAGCCAAATTACCTCCTTAATTATTTAAAATGTTTTTCTTCCCACAGTTTCTTTTTGCATTTTTTAAAAAATTGAAAGTCATTTTAGTGCAGGATAACTTTTTGAGATACTAGCTGCATTTATTTGATTGAATATATTGAGTGAGGTATTAAGAATTACACAAGAGAAAAAAGACAAGATGTTGTCTTAGTTCTTCAGGAATTAAAATCCAGTCAAGAAGATAACACCAACACTACCTATAAAATAGTCAAATTGAATTCTAAGACTTCAGATGGTTGTCAAATTGCTTCTTTCTCCTTTTTGAAAGAAAGGCTAAGTTAATTACTAGGTTAATATCTAGATATTAAAGGCTAGGTTAATATATCTAGTAAATAGTAAATAATTTTTAGTGACTGCCATTAAACTTCAAAGGGGGGCCGAGTTAAAGTTCTCTAGACTAGGGTTTATGTTAAGGAGGTGGGACTTGATTTAGGCCTTGGACAAGAAGTAAAATTTGTTTTTGTGTTTTTTACTATTATAAAAATTTGTTTAACAAAAAAGTTCAACATGAAAATGTCCAACCCTATTTTTATATAGTAAAGTGGGTGCTATGGTGAGGGGACATGTGGAAGATGTTGATTTCTCTGGTGAACACAGCCGTTCTGTACACTCGTTTCAGTGCTTCCAACACCATACTGCCTCCTCGGTTTCCACCACTCCAACATTGCGCTCTGGGCCACTGGCGGCTGTCTCCATGCAACGCACAGAGGGATCAGATCCCTGCAGTATTCCTTGGACATGTCTGCCACCATTTAATTTCAATGACAACTCCTTGTCCATCAATTTTTCTTTTTTACTGGGAAGGGTGAACTTCGTTCATGGTGTCCACTCAGCAAGTTCAAAGAGACCTCTAAATGGAATTCTAGAGGTACAGTTTGGATTAACTAAGGAAAAAATGTATAGATTTATCTATAGAATCATTAGTCTGAAATTTATTTTGAACTCTTCAAAAACTTTATGGTTAGCAGGTACCTCCTTATTTCTCATGAACACAATACTTTTCTGCTGAAATATTTACAGCCTGAGCCAATTAAGGGGTGACCAAAGTGCTGGTTCTGCAGCCACATTTTTATTTCTGACTATCTTTTGTAGTGCAAAGTGTGACAAGAAGGGAAACAACCAAATTCTCAAATTCAGAAACTCTTGTCTGCAAACTCCATGGATTCAAAGTTGGAAGATTTATATCATATTGGAGGAAATATGTTTGGGAAATTCTGTGGGTACAAGCAAGCCTATGAAAGGTCATCTAATTTTTTTTATACATTCACTAAAGTAAAATATTAATTTTAGCACTCTAAATACATGTTAAAAGTTATAATGAGATTCTAAAAATTAAATTCTGAAGAATTAAAGCTATAAACTTTGAAGGTTCTCTATCATCCTTGATTTCAAGTCTATGCTTTTGTCACAAAGGATGCTCATATGAAAAGTTGTTTTCTTTTTCTTGACTGTGATTATCAATCCTCCAGCATTTTATGATGTGGAGTTCCTACCATGGCCCCAGAGACAGATAAAATTGGACATATAAGCTACTTGTGCCTTGTTTTATTTAACCAGTGTGAATAAGTATTTCCCCCCATTTCAGTATATGTTACATCGCCTTAGTTCCAAACTGAGTGCCTTTAGTCCCTGATAAACTCGACTTCCTCAGCCTGAAAGATGAGGAAGTGCAATCCCGAAGCCTTTGTATACTTTTCCTGCTTCCTGGCTCGCTCCCCAGACATTCATGGTAGTAATTCTGCTCCCCTCTACTTGCCCTTCTCTTATTCTATCCCCCCATTCATTCCTTTTTTAATTATTTATGGGATAGGGAGTCTAAACTCTTGAGAATGAAGGAACCATGACTGAAAGTGAAGTTCAGCTAAGGGGAACTCAAAGTTGATCTCAAGTTGA
Organism: Tonatia bakeri; assembly: GCA_004024845.1. NCBI lineage: Eukaryota > Metazoa > Chordata > Mammalia > Chiroptera > Phyllostomidae > Tonatia > Tonatia bakeri. The sequence goes on along the minus strand of PVIA01002063.1, from coordinate 97,479 downwards.
GCAACAAGTACACTGCTCTCTTCATACTTCTTACCTTAGCTGAACTCTGCTGCTGTTGTCCAAAGCATGTTTTGTTACGCCTTTCAAACTATAGCACATTCTCTTGGATGTACTTGACGGCGGCAAATGTTTCTGGAGAGGTAAGGTTTGTTTTGGAAACAGGTACAGGTTGTTTATAATCAATATTGGAGGCTTAAGTGGATGGAATCACACTGGGTAATATGTTTTCCCATATATGCTCACTTACACATAGGATTACAATGACACATATATAAAGTGATCATTGAAAAAAGGTAGTTTCCTAAGGTGCTTGTCGTTTTGTCTGTTTAGGCACTACACGAGAATTTTGGGAATCCAAAGGTCATAACTGAAAAGGAAGCTTAGAGGTTATGAATAACCTGTGGCAACTAAGACACAGAAAGATGAGATGACTCCTCTGAGGTCTCGTGGTCAGTGACTGAGAACTCTTGAGATACTTGTTTCTTCCTCTAGAGTCATGCATCTCTCTTGTGCTGATTTCCTAACATAAGAGTGCAGACCGAGTAGGCTAGCTTGCATGTTGAGGTTCTTAAGACATTATGATGATAATGATAGAAAACAGGTACCTTTATACATAGAGCATCTTTAAAATATTGTAATAGCTCCAAATTCTATTAGTAGAATTATGATAATCTATAGGCCAATTTCCATGTGACTATTTGAAGAATTTGAGGCTACCTTCAACTAAGTAGTTTAAATGATTGTTATTCAAAATGAACCACTCCAAGATCATCAATTTTTGTGTTTTCTGAGTGTTTGGATTCTATCATTTCAAGCATATTATAAAATAAGCTAGTACTACTTTCAAAAATCTGTACTTTTAAACCAGCCTTATAAATACAGGGTCTGGCAGAAGTAGTGCCATTGAGTGTGGTTGGGAGGGTATGTGAAGTCTCTCATGAGATGCACAGCAATTTGAACGTTTCACCTAAAATGTCATATGATGTGCTTGAGTGTGATATTGTTATGTTACAGAATTACACACATATGATTTTGTAATAAAATATTTTTATATAATAAAAAGGGGGCATTATTTGTGCCAGACACTGTATTAGCCAAAAATGATCTCCATTGCTACAATAAACTATATGTCTAAAATACCTATTTTGAAAAGCAATTTGGAAAGGAAAACAGCTGGTGAAGAAATTATATGATAATACATAATCATTCAGAGAAACAGATTGGCTGAAAAATTTGCTTCTCAAAATGACAAATGTCCTTTTTCCATTTAAATAAGCTAAAAGCTCAGCTTCTCCAACATTTACAGAGTCCAAAGATCTTAGCCTCTGTGGTTTCTATTCCATGTTGAAAGAGACTGGAGAGAGTGATGGCAGCCAAAGCTAACCCCAGACCGGTGCTGCCTGGGACAAGCAGTCTGTGGTAGCCCTTCTGCCCGTCAGTACTGAAATGGGAAGAGGAGGATGATGTGGTGAGTTTGTCATAAAGCTGAATATACCCACTTTTTTATTACTGAAATGTCACTTTTTAAATGGTAGTGGTGATAGAGCTTTTCTGTTATTGTTTTTATACTATTCTTACTTAGCAATGTTGGAGCCCCCAAAGTTAGAAAGAATTGTACCATCAGGAAGTTACAAAAATCTGGGTGCCATTGCCTTTGAGGCCATCTGGTTCAGTTATCTACCCTTTTGGAATGTAAGTAAAGTGCCTGTTATGACTTTCTGTTATTTAATAAAAGTGGAATGAATTGCTAACAAGGTACTTACTAGGACCTCCTCCTCAACGTTACTCCGAGGGACCCGTCTTCCACAGTTTACTACCAGTAGTTCCTTGCAGGTGTTTCTAGGCAGTGGTTTTTTCCCTCCCATTTTCCTGACCATCCGAAGCTTTCACTGAAGCTCAGCCTCCTTATAAAGATTCTGAATTGTTTGTCAGTATTACTGGCTCATAGTTGCGATGTGTCACACAGCACCTCTTCCTGTTCTTATAACGGTTCTGTGGTTTTAAAAAGGTATTTTGGTTCCTTTAGCATCAGAAGGAACATTTTGCCTCAAAAGGAAATTCATTCTGTGCAGACAGGCTGCAAATTCCCATGACATGGCAGGCTCATCTGTCAGAAAATATTTTTTATTCTCGTTTACCTCTTTGATTACATTTAAAATGCCCCAGTAATGCTGATGAGATCATTCTAACTCCTAAGAACATTTTCCTCACGTTTTCCATCATCTTCAATAACGTAAAAAGGTTTAATTCACAGTGGAAATGGCAGAGAAATCTCTATTTCTTTTTGGATTTGGAAGGAAGGTTGATATGTGAAGCTTTAAAAGTATTTCAGAAATTAGCGGTACCTGTGTGTATTTCTTAACTGAACGCTAAGCTGCCCTTGCATGCACCATCGTATTTGCATGACCTGTGGGTTCTAGCAGTGAGCATCGCAGCTCTGATGATTTCCAAGAGAAATATTTTCTGGTTTTCTTTGTCAACTCTACCTATAATGTATTGAAAGAACAGGAAATATTGTGAATTATTGATACTCTTTAAAGTGAAAGGTAGTGTTTTATGTACCATAATGAGAACCAAAATAGAAAATGTCTTGGCTATAGTGATTTAAGGACAGAAATGTGTATTCGATGTGATTAGATGCCTAATTGGCATTTCAAGTGAAGTTTGTATTTGTGCATGTGTAAATAATTATACTTTGAAAATATTCTGAATTTTTTATCCTCTATTTTTTTTGTCCAAATCATAGTACTATATTTGTGCTTAATGTTTATTTTTTATTTTAACAACTTTTTATTATGAACCATTTAAAATGTTCACAAAAGTAGTGACAATAATATGAGCCCATCACCCACTTTAATAATCAAGGCCAGCTGATCTGTTTGCACTTACATCTCTGTCCCACTCTCCCCGCTAGACACGCCACATCACATACCAGAGATTTCCTCCTTCGGTATTTTCCCCTGTAAACTGTATATCAATAATACATCTAAAATGTTTTATCTCGGCATTGTCGAGTGTGCAAGGGCATCAAGTTTCCCTCCCTCCCGGTTATCCCATCATGTATATGTACACACACACAGTTTATTCCAATCTGGATCAAATTAGAGTTTACGCTTTGTGTTTGGCTAATATTTTTCCTAAGTTTCTTTAACTCAGCTTTGCTCCTCCTCGATTTTTTAGTTTCTTGTGAATCATTTCTGAAAGAAACTGGGTCACTTGTCCTGTAGAATTTCCATTGTTCTGGATTATTCTGATTATACCGCCTTGAGGTTGTTGCTAACAGGTGCCCCTAAAGTGTTAGTTTCAGTATTTTATTTTAAGATTATCTTCCATCTTTTGCTTTGAATGCAAATCTCAACATGTCTTCATTTCTCTACTTCATTCAAGGAAAGAACTTAATGTACTTTATTCAGTGAAGTCCACTCTCTAAATCTAACTGTTTCTTGCCATACCTGTCAATCACACTTGCAGGTATTTGAGAAGAGAAAATTACCTATAAAAAGAGTGCTTTCACACTTGTTTCTAGACCTCAGAAAGAGAGACTAGTCAACTATAAATTAGCTTATTCTTACTTGTGGGTGGTGTAGAGTTCCACTGAGGGGTACAAAGGCCATGCTAAGCCCTTTAGGTAAGAGTGTTTGCAAGTGATTCCTAATATGGTCATAATTCTTAATTACTAAATGCTCGTTGACCACTGTAATTTTATAAAATTCAGTTTCTGAAATCACAACACTTGTTCCAATGGACTAATTCTCTTCTCTTCCTAATGGTTCTAATTTAGTGTTTGTCTGCTTGCTTGGGGAGGAAGGGGGAAGAATGGACTCATTTCCAGAAGGATGAGTCAGAACCACCCACAGGGATTTCAGTGCCCTGCCTTTCGCTCCACTCGCACGCCCACAACCCGACGCCCTGAGAGTTGAGCACCACTGTTGCAGTGAACTACTGCCTCTGGCGGAGTCTCCGAACATCCTTGAGATGGGCCGGGAGTGGGGCACAGGTTGGAAACCACTCTCAACAGCCTAGTTATGTAAGACCCTCATGAGAACGAAGTTGCTACATCAAGTTGCAATGCACCTAGCTGACTTTCAAAGGCATCTTAGCCTAAGATATTTTCTACCCAGCAAGTAAAAAGGTCAGAGAGAATAATGATCTCTCTTTTCCCACTGAGGAAGGCAGCTGATTTTATATACCTAGAATAGATTGGCAATGAGGATATATTTCTGCCTTGAGAAATGAGTTGATTCATTTACTGGGGATTTATTGATTGTCTACTTGCTGTTGTACTTGCAAATCTCTGGGGGAGAAACAAAATAAAAATTTAAAGTGTCTCTATCCCCTGAGAGCTTATAGTTTAGTTAAAGAGACAAGGCACATAGACATAAAATAGTTAAATAAAAATTAAAGCTCATATTTGATTAAGCATCAGGAACTGGGATGAAAACTTCTAGGAAGCAGAATAAAACTGAGAATAAGAGCCAAAGGATTTCTGAGGATTTTGGAGGTTCTCCTGTTTGGGAAGTGGTAATGTTATCATGTGAAGTAAGGTGATGACCTCTCTGAAAGCTTGTAAGTTTCCTTCATATTTGTCATTCACAAGAAAATTACTCAAATCACCAAAATCTACAGTTCCAGTAAACAAAAACTGTCAGTATAAACAATATATTGTAACCATTTTAATTAAAACTGACAAGCTTAAAATAAATAAAACATCTCAAAATAAAAATGAGATATGAGTAGTAAGCCCCAATTGCATTTAGTTATTTAAGTGAGGGTGAAAACAAATATAGTTGTTAATCTTTCTATGTTGGGGATTCTATGGGGAATTGCTGAAAGGTATAGAGTCTTTCCCTCGAAAAAGACTTTTAAATGTAGAATTTTGCACATATTTCGGGGATTCATGGATCCTTGGAAGCTGATCCATCAACTCCATTTTTGAGAATTCTGACATACAAGAATAAAACCTAATCAACCAAGGAAACAAATGAGCAAAATAGAACCAGAGACATGGGAATAAAGAACAAACTGGCAGTGACCAGCCAGGAAGCGGGAGGGGGAGAATGGGGGAAAAGAGGGGAAGGGACAAGTAAAGGAACGTGAGTAGAGAACTGGTGGGCATGGACAATGGGGGTAGTTGTGGAAGCTGGGGTTCGGGTGGGCGGGACGGGCAGAGCTACTAGGAAAAGGTGAGACAGCTATAATTGAACAACAATGAAAAAAAAGAATAAAATAAAACCAAACACTGTAATCCCCTTAGGTGGCGAGAAGGGTTGTAGGTTTACAAACTTTTAACAAATTTGGTTTGAGAAATAGTGCTAGTAGGCACAGGAAGGAGCAATAGGTCCATAATACTAGGCTGAGTCAAAAGGGGGTGGAGCTTAGGGAGGTGATGGTCCCAGGATATTATTCATATAATCCTAAAGGCATATTCTGTGGTTAGGCTGAATTCATTTAAAAAGTGTATACTTAGGTACTTTAAGGAGAATATGGACCAATTTTGACTAAAATTAACAGTGAAAAATGAAGAAACTGCAAAGTAGGTTACACTACCCTAGTCGATTTAATTTTAAAACTTGGGTTCTGAAGGACCCATAATGAGTTTAAATTCTTTTCTTTAGCCCAGTAAGCCTAGATAACTTTCAAATCAACTCTACGTGATGTCTGAATATTACCACTTATAATTTTAAAAGCGCTTTATTTAACTTTTATGCACTGCACTAGAATTGTGTTTGAAAACTAACAGGAAGCTACTGTCCTTAAAGTGATCAAAAAAGAAAGTTAATTCATGGGAGTGATCATTCACGAAATAGAATAATCAGAGTATTTTGCCACTTTAAAGGGGGAATAGCTGTCAACATACATTATCAATAGTTTTTCAGAAAATTTCTAATATCTCTCTGCCCATCAATAAAAATGGCACTGCATTCAGTACCGTAGCTCTAGGTGTCAGGAATGATGTGCTTGTCGACTGAGGGCAGCACATTTACAAAGCGGAGAGGGGAGTTAACTCCGGGGAAGTACTAACTGTGGAACTTCAGTAGTAGTAATTTCATGTTACTCTGAGGAGTATTACAGTTACAAATGTGTCCTTACTTTTAGGACCAAATACTTACTTGGTAGTTACACAACTTTGAAAGTACAGCACACTACTTTATTAGTTCCTATTGTAAGAGGGTCCATGAATAGAAAATGGCTTACTTGCAACTGGACCAGTCCACAAAAAATCAGTAACACCATTGGCCAGAGGCGGAGGAGAGGTTGACTCAAGAGTTCAAGTTCAAAGTCTATTAAGGAACATGTTTATTGCAAACATGACAGGGCCTCAAATGTGATAGTAAAACTCATTGAGTTGATTACTACTAAGACTATTCGAAATGTTGGTGACCGACTTTTTCCATCTTTCCCTCTCTTTTTTCTCTCTCACCACTCCCTCATTAACATCACTGGCTTTTAAAGCCTAAGTCAAAATTTCCTGAAGTATGACTGGGTCTTTGCCAATCTAATATCCCTGCTGCCTGCATATAAATTTCTCTATACACATTATGTGACAATAGGGTAATGATGGAAAGAAAAGGATGGATTGGTATAAAAATATATAGATTCTTATATAGAAATATAAGAATATGAAGAATCCATGATTCTTCTTTTAAATTGACACAAGATTTCAATGAGTCTATTTGGGAGCAATATAATGTATTTGACCTTATTTTGGTAACATAGCAGTGTTGCCAACATGACACTGTAACTCATGCATTTCTTTTTTGTTTGTATGATTAGTATTAGAGTGTCTACTCGATGCAGTGTGGTCACCTGGTACACAGCAGAGCAAATGTACCAGTTGTTAAAATATTGAAATATTTCTGTACTAGTTGGGAAATTGCACTGCCCTGGGAGCCATACCCCACCTCCCATGCTCTGGGAGTCCTCGACCATCTTCCAGAAACCTCCAGATCTCTCTGTGATCCAGCCAACCAAAGGGAAAGGAAAGGCACAGTAGAAGGTCTTTAGGACCCTAACATCATGCCAAGGCCGACACCATTCTGATTGTTCAGGACCCCGTGCTGCACTAGTGGTTAGAATATTTAATATTTGTGTCCCCCTTGGCGAGATGCAAAGCACTGTGCTTAACTCACTAGAAAACAAAAAGGTGAATAAGTCCCATCCCTTGTTCTCAGGGAGCTCACACACAAATCAGCAATAACAATTACAATGACCGGCATCCACTGAGCACTTACAAGAAGCCTAAGCGCTGCTCTAAGTATGCTTTATATGTCATTTCACGATATCCTTCAGAGCTTATTGTATCTCTTTTACAGATGAAAAACTGGAGCATAGAGGGATGAAGTCGTTTTTCCAAGGTTATACGAACTATAAGTGGGGTGCCGTAATACATATCAGACATGGAGGATGCATGCAGAATTCTAATCTGTGCCTAATTTCCAGGCACATTCAAGACGCTGGAGATACACCAGAGAACAAAACAGACCACACTCTCTGCCTTCATGGAGCCTATATTCTTGTGAACCAGATGAACAGCAAATAAGTGAATGAAATATAGAGTGTAACAGATGGTGAAGGGCACAGTGCAGAAAAATAAGATCAGCTCCAGTTGGGAGGCAAAGCTTGCAAGCTTACATAAGGAAGTCAAGGACAGCTTCTGTGAGGAAACATTTGAATAAAATGCTGAAAGCCATGAAGGGAACAAGTCCTGTGACTCTCTAGAGTGAAAGAATCTTCCAGGCAGAAAGAACACCAAATGAAAACTTCCTGAAGGGAAAGTCACTGGCACGTTCGTAGAGCAGCAAGGCGACAGTAGCAGCAGGTTGATGATGTAAAAGAAAGAGAGGCAAATTGCTGAGGTGTGTGGAGTCACAGTGTGATGGAGAGGATGCAGAGACCAGATCAGACAGGGTCCTGTGAACCATTTTAAAGGGTTTGATTTCGTCTTGATGACTCTGCGGAACCATTGAAGAACTAAGCATGGTAGGGACAGATCTGGCTGCCACGTGGGGGAATGAATTAGAGAGAATAAGCCCAAAGTCAGAGAGACTGTTCAGGGTGGGAAAGGCACGGCAATCAAGGTAAGAGGTGATTTAGCACCTGAACTAGGGCTGTGGTCACCCAAGGAAATGGAGAAAAGTCACAGATTGTGAGTGATTTAGAAGGAAAAGAATCCCTAGAATTTGGTGATTGCTTAGATATGAAGACCAAAAAAGAGTGAAGACTCCAGGTATTTCCCAGCTTTCTGATTCGGGTGGCTGGATGGGTGACAGTGCCATTCACTGAGTTAGATAAAGTTCTGGAGGCTTGCAAGTGAGAGGGTGAACATGGTTTGGGGCGTAGTACGTTTCAGAGGCAGCGCACCTATTCTGGGCGGGGTACAGAATTAGGGTACAGGGTACAGGGTGTGCAGATTAAAGATGGTGACATCCACTTCCATTCTTGTTGGGGTTTCAAGGTGCTGTAATGTGTTTTTATAAATACACCCCAAGATACCTCGTCACATACCAACTTATTTTAGACCTGTAAAAAAGTCGCATTTTCCTGCCGAGCCGCTGTTCCCACGGAAGAAGAGCTGCAGTTGAGTGTGCGTTCCTTTGCTGTCCCTAAGTCTTCCAGTTTAAATTATCTTCACTTGATTTAGATGACTTAAAACATTTTCTATCACAAACCATAACTAATAGGACAACCTTTGATAACATTCTTTTTTGATTTAGCAAAAGGGTGATCATTTCTTGATCACAAGCAGTAACATTTCCTGTTGTCAATTCAACCTCATTATAACTATACATTTGAACAAACTGAGATGTTCTCTGAAATGAGTCACCTCATCCCAGGGTTCAGCTGACAGGAAGAATTGCCTTATTTTAGTTGGGAAACCTTAATTAGATTAGGGTGGCCCTTCTGGACTGCACGTGTCGCTACACACACGCGTTGAAAACCTTGATCTGTGCGTGTCACACAAATCAGGAGAAAACAAGTGAGAGCAGAAATGAACTCATGTTTCCGTATGTGGCTGCTTTGATGAAGACATTTCAAATGGAAACTAGAACCAGAAGCCCAAAACTAAGGAGATAATAGCCAGTGAGGGGGAGAAGTAATTAATTCAGATCAGGAAAAAGCTGCAGAGTTCAAAGAGACTATGATGAAATTATCAGGGGCTGTTGGAGGTATAATCCATATCTCCCTGTCACATACATCCTATGTGATAGTACCGTGCATGTCATGGGCAAAAATGAATGCCTTACAAACTAAACATGTTTCAACTTCATGCAAAATACCCACACGAAGGGCTGATACACATACGTTCTGAGGTGGATGCATTCATCTGTGCAGGGAGACTCACCTGCTACGTGGTGAGGGCAGCCGACAAGCAGGTAACTCAGTCATGTTCTAGCAGAAATTTTTGTTGGTATTGACCCATACCTGTGGCTCTGCAGAAGTTTTTAATGTTATTCTATTTATATGATGTCCTTAGTAATACAATAATGTGTTGTGATAACACATCTCAATTGTTGTTGGATTGCAAACAAAATGCATCCTAAACATACACTCCTCATACAAGGGAAAAGGCCAGATCTGTGATATTCTCTGCTTTGGGAATGAAGTAAAACAGAATTACACAATTTTCTTCTTTAAAAAATCACACAAAAAAGTCCTTGATTAAAATTTAAATTCTTTTGGAATTCTTTATAAAACTTTTTTGTAAACTTGTTTTATTAAAGTTTTTAAGGAGTTTTAGTCATCAAGATGGGAGGTTTGAGTATGAGATGTAAATATAAATATTTCTCTTCTTTTCCCAGTAATCTTTGCAGCTCCCTGGGCTCACTGAGCTGTACTTCTTAATTTTGAAGTTACCTGGAGTTCAACCTAATCTCGCCCTGACCTAATGTATATGGGTGGGTTACAAAAACCACTTAAGTAAAAAGAGTGTTGTGACATTAAAGAATATAATGCATTTTCCGTGAATGAGCATTCATGATTTTTCTGCAGAGAGGTAGTTGACACAGGACAATGGATTACTGTGTTTTGATTGAGGATTGAATTAATGTTACAATACCAATGCTTGGTCTGTACACAGGCAACAAATAAATAACTGTGCAATTCTGAAATGTGAAAATGGGATAAAGGTGGCTTATGTAGGAACCAAATATAGCAGAAACATACAAATATCAAACTTTATTCAGACATCAAGATAGTATCACATCTGAGCTGTTTTTTAAAATCTCATTCCTGTTTCTCCCATGCAACGCTTTATATACACTTTTAATAGTTAAACTGCTTTTAATGGATGCATTTTCATTTCAAAGTAAAAAGAGATGTTCTCTGCTTCAAGCAGCAGGTGTGTTTTTAATCTTTAATAGGTCACCTTCCCAAGTGCAAGCAGGCAAGCTGTTATTGATCCAAGAGGTTTTGTTGGGTAGCTCTCAGATTATTGAGTGACAAACTTTATTGAATTTGACTTAACAGAAGTCAGAAGACAGCTGAAGCACAAGAGCTTGCACTGCCATCAGAGTCATTTTACGACAGCCGGGGAGCAAAGCTCAGAGATGGATACTGAGCTCTTTGCTGGCCCTTGGAGATTAACTGAACAGCCTTCCTACCAATTCCCAAGCCTGTCAGCAGAACCAATTAGATTTTCAACCAGTAGACAAGAAGGGTGGCACTTGGGGACCTTTTTGCTTTAGGTCGAAGGCTTTTCAGACTGCGATGAGATGACATTGATGATGACACGTTGAGCATTGGTTGGTTTTAAGACAAGTTAAATTAGCAGTCTTGAAATGATTCCAACTGTCTCCTGACTTCTCACTGTTGCCATATTCAGTGGATCCTGTCAGGAGCAAGTTGATGACTTAATAGTCTTTCTTGAGTGGATTTGAGCACTTTGGCTGTGTGTTTATGTGTAGTTGTCATGCTTAAAATATTCATATAAAGGTTTGAAATATTTATTTGAAGGCACCTTCTGCAGAGTTCAGCAGTTTGGCTCTCAGTGCTTCTACCTACTTTTTATTTTATTTTCTTTTTTGCTTCTCCAAGCAGTTATTTTGTACAACTACCTTTTATTCTGTTTCATATATAATTGATGGCAGTGCCTCATGTAGTTATCGATCACTTCATTTATGATAAAGCTAACGAGACTTCTTGACAACCTGCTTCTCTCCCAGACTGCTGTAAATTCCCATCTACTTACTTTCCTCTTGGCTTGGGAGCCATGGGGATTGGGACGGGCACCGTGGCTTTCACTTTGTGATCCTTTATGCAAGAAGACTGAGGCAGCTTTGAATGGAAGGGATATAAACACAAGGATGGAAACACAATGTAATAGGAAAGCAATTAATCTTGTCTTAAATGATGGAAACAGGGTATCTTTGAGACTCTTCATTTGTGACCTTGAAAACGTTATGTAGGATACTTGTTTGAGGTATTGAAAATATCGTTGTTCAAGTCTGCATTTATACTTAAAGATTATTAAATAGTCTAATGTCTACTAAACTGTTATGGAGTGTACTTCTACATTCTGTAGATCATTGAGATTTCTAATTTAAAGTTTTTGATATTCAGAGTTACCTGACATATAACTCACTTACAGTAATTTTGAACTTGTTATACCTGACTCTTACATTTTTATACATGAGAATGATTTTAGATGATTATGTTTATGTAGGTGTGTACATGTGCATCTGCTAAATACTACATGTGTGCATATATATATATGTATGTGTGTATTTATAATTCATGTTCTGTAACAAAGTTCTATAGTTTCTACAGTGACATTATGGTGCTATTACTTGGTAATCTCTGACCCCTCAAAAGGAGTGAAAATGAAAATATTCCACATGTATAGTTTCTTTTAGGCTACTAGAGAGTAGTCTTTTGCTGAACTGGACTTAAAGCTTTGTAGCTAGCACCTGGGTGACCCATAGTGGTTAAGTTCTTTCTGTAGACTCTGATTTACAAACAGGCTGTCTTTGATGCATGTCCTTAACCTTGAATTTGGAAATCTGACCTTATGGTTTTATATGTATACATTGCCCTGGATAGCAATTATAATGAGTAGAAAATAAATCTTTTAACATCAGATCATGTTTTCAAATGGATTCTCCTAGATACGTTAAAAGACTAGCCATGTTTGGTCAGAGCCCCTGTAATCATCACCCAATCCCAAGGAGCAACGACCCACGGCCAGTCTCTCCCATCAGAAAGCCTATGCACTGCTTCTCTCGTATTATTTTGAAGCAAATCCAAGATAATCATATACTTTCATCCATAAATATTTTAGTATCTTACAAAAAGATGACTTAATCACAATACCATTAACACCTCTAAAAAGATTTAACAATAATTCCATAATATTATCAAAGACAGAATCAGATGTCACTTGTCATTATCCAGAATTACCAATGGTTAAAATTTTGATACATTTCTTTCCTCTTTTCTAAATGCACTCACATTTTCCTCCTCAAAGCTCTTTTCATATTGTCCTTTGATGTTTATTTTTGACTTCTTCTGCCCACTGAGTTAAGCGTTTCAGTAGCACTCTCATTAGTACCTTTAAAACTTTTATCCTTTGACCTTCTTTTGTGCTTTTTCATCTAATCACCAACCACATATAAAGCTAACAATTGGTTTTCTCAGCTCCTGGCCTGCTAACCGCTGCTGCAGAAAAACGCATAACCGTTGATGGCACCATTACGCATTTATGATTTCCAGCCTCAAATGGCCCCTTGGTACCACCTGGTGGTCATTTTCCCCATTCCCCACAGAAACTATTTCAATTTCATGCCTCTTTCCTCAGTTCCTCACCCTTGCCTCTAGGCAGTCTTATCAGGCAGGATGGATGGATGACTTGGACTTCTAGTTCTGTAAGAAAGGGCAATAGTCATGAGTTATTTCAAATTCCCTTTCTTCCTCCTAACTTAAATGTATCTTTATTCCTCTTTACTTCTTGTTCCTTGTCTCAAAAGAAGGTTCCTTCCTCCAACAAGCTCAGTGTTTAAGGCTGTGGACTCCAACGGCAGGTTGCCCGGTTCAGAATTTAGGGTCCACCCTTCCTTGGCTGTGTGTTCCTGGGGCAAATTCTTCAACTCCTCTGTGCTTCAGTTTCCTCAGCTGTAAAATGAGAATCGTAATAGTTCTTGCTTTTAGGGTTACAAAGAAGATTAAGTTACTTAATTATGGTAAATTCTAAGAACAGAGCCTGACCGAAAACATCACAATGCTGTAAGTAGTAGTTACTGTTGTTGTTAGTATCTTTCCAAGGCTCTACCTTTGTTGCTGATGGTGATAAGTAGCAAAAGGAAATGAGCAGAGGAAGCTTCTTCGCATCAGGTGGTCTGGGAAGCCCTTTCTGGGAAAGTGACAGTGGAGCTGAGATCTGAAGGACTGTATTAGGGTCGGCAGGCTAGTCATGTGGGAAGCTAGGAAAACATTCCAGGCAGAGGAAGCCAGTGCAAAGGCCCCAAAAGAAGGAAAGTGTTCTGTTTGAGGAATGACGGGAGACTAGTTAAGGCTGAAGGGTGAGAATAGGTAAAGATGAAGTTTGGGACATGGTGGGGCCCCATCATAGAGAGAGGCCCAGTAGGCTACCGTAGAGGGTATGGATTTTATTCTAAGTGAAATGGAAGGCCATTGGGTAGTTTTAATGAGAGGAACAGCATGGTCTAAATTTCATCTTATGAAGAAGAATCTTTTTGCTTCATGGAGAATAGATTGTTAGAAGGACAAGAATGGAATAGGGAAAGATTGATGAAAGATTATTACATTATATTAATCGAGAGGTGATGGTGATTGGGATTGTGGTGGTGTCAGTAACCATGGTGTGAAATAGATGAATTCAAGATGCAACGTGGAAATAAAAGGCGATGTGCTGGTTGTGGGGGGATGATGAAGGAAACGTAAGAATCAAGTATGACTTCTCGGTTATTGGTTTGAGCAATAGCGTGGATGGTAGAGTTATTTATATGTCATGCTCCAGCTGAGTCCACAAACTCCAGGCAAAGATAAAGTTAAGGAGTAATCCAACATAAACTAGAAAGTCATTCATTTGGATTTCAAAGTGGCCTTGCTTTCTCATTCCTCATAGTATGATAGATGGCAAGGAAAATTTCCACATATTTGCATCTGGTGCCTATTTTCATTTTTTAAAAATCAACTTTATAAAGGTACAATTAATTTATATATAATGCACTCATTTAAAATCTACATTTCTATGAGTTTTAATAAATATATACACCTGTGTAACCACTACTCAAGTCAAATTATAAAATGTTTCTCTCACTCCAAAAAGTTCCCTCATGTCCCTTGGTGGTCAACCCCCAATGCCAGCCCTAGTCCTAGGAAACCACAGATCAATGTATCGTCACTATAGACTAGTTTAGCCTGTTTTAGGCTTCTACATAAATGGAGTTATATAGTATGTAATCTTTTATAGGTACCTTTCTATTGTTTTTCAAGAGTCATCATTGTTCTGTATCAATAATTCAGTCTTTTTTATTTTTGAATAGTAGTCCATTGTATGTGTATACTACTACAATTTGTTCATTTGTCAGTTAATAAACATTTGGATTGTTTCTGGTTTGTTGCTATTGTGAGTAAAGCTGGTAGAAACATTTGTGAACAGGATCATATGGACGTAAATTTTCATTACTCTTGGATAAAGTACCTAGGTGTAGAATGGGTGGGTTCATATGGTATATATGGCTTATGTTTAATATTTTAACAAACTGCCAAACTGTTTTCCAAATTGTTTGTACTTTCATTCCCACTGGCAATATATGAGTTTCAGTTGTTTTACAGCCTTAACAATGTTTGGTATGGTCAGTCTCTTAAATTTTAGCTGGTGTAGTGGTTATGTAATATTCTCATTATGGTTTTAATTTGCATTTCCCTGATGATTGAATATCTTTTCATGTGTTTATTGGCCATTAGGAAATCTTCCTTTGTGAGGTGTAAAGATTCTGTTTAAATTTAGTGCCGTTTTTATTTTTATTTTTAAATGTATTTTATTAATTATGCTATTACAGTTGTCCCATTTCCCCCCGTTCCCATCTACCCTGCACACCTCATCCTGTTCACATTCCCTCCTCCCTGCCCCCCCCACTTAGTTTTTTGAATGGTATGCCTTAGGGAATTGTAAGAATTATTTCTACAACCTGGAAACAAGTCCTTTGTTACATATATGTATTGCAAATATATCTCAGTCTGTGGCTTGCCTTTTCATTTTCTTAATAGTGTTTTTTGAAAAGAAGAAGTTTTTACTTTTCATGAAAGTCTAAAATTTCTTTTTTTTCTTTTTTATTTAATGGTTACAGTCTTTTGTGTCATAACAGCTCTGCTCACACCAACATCATGAAGATTATCCTCTTATGTTTTCATCTGGAAGTTTTACATTTTTGGTTTTTCTGTTTAGGAATGCTATACATTTGGATTTATTTTTAATATGGTGTGAGGTAAGGGTTAAGGTTCACTTTTTCCCACACTAATATTCAGTTGTTACAGCATTATTTGTTGAAAGTATTACTATAGTTTTCCCCATTGAATTAACTTTGTATTTTAATCAAAAATCAATTGACCATAAATGTTTATGTCTCTTTTTAGAATGTCTTTTCTGTTCCACTGATCTGTGTGCCTATCCTTATGCCAACAGCACATAGTCTGAATTAGATTATGTCTTGAAATTAGTGTAAGTCATCTAATTTTGTTCCTTTTTTTCCTAAAATTGTTTTTGATAGGTCCCTTGCATTTCATATAAATATTGGAATCAGCCTGGCAGTTTTTCCCCAACAAAAAGTGTGCTGCTATTTTAATTGGAAATGTAGTGAATCCATAGATTAATTTGGAGAGAATTGACAACTTAATATTATTGATTCTTTTCATTCATAATCATTTTATATTATTCCATTTATTTAACTCTTTTTTAATTTCTATCAGTAATGTTTTATAATTTTCAGTAAACAGGTCTTAAACATCTACCCTAATGTACATACTTATTCTTGTTACTTGTTTTTTTTAAATGCTATTGTTAATGGTCTTGTAGTTCTATTTTCCAATTATTTACTGCTAATATATAGAAATACAGTTGATTTTTTTATACTGCCCTCAAATGCTGTGACATTGCTAAATTCACTTACTAATTCTAAAAGATTTTTTGGAGATTTCAAATTATCTTTTGCATACAAAAAGGGAAGAATAGAGAAAGTTTTGCTTTTTTCTTTCTATTCTGTATGCCTTGATTCTTTTTCTTGCTTTATTACGTTGGCCAGGACCTCTGATGAACACTGAAAAAGGTTTTGAGAGTAGGTATCCTTGTCTTGTTTGTTATCTCAGGGGAAACTCATCTTTCATCACTAATTATGATGTTAAATATAGGGATTTTTTGTAGATGCCCTTTATCAGTATCCTTCTGTTTCTAGTTTGTTAAGAAATTTAATAATGAATGTGTGTTGGAGTCATATTCATCTAGATGGGTAGAAGAGGTGGAGACATGGAGACAGAGTGGAAGGTCCCACACCAATGTGTGCTTCATAAAAATTTGGAGGTATACTTTGGGAGTGAGGGATCCTAGTCCCACAGCAGGCCACCTAGACTAAAGATCCAGTGACAGGAAGATAAGTCCCCATAATTTCTGGCTGCAAAAACCATTGGAGGTTGGGGTAGCAGGAGAAACTATGGGATTCTCAGGAATCTCCTCTTAAAGGGCCTACAGCAGACTTAGAACTTGGGCAGACTCACTCCCTCAGGGCTCAAGCACCAGGGCAACAGTTGGAAGGGCACCAGTGGCATACGGGGAGAAACTGAAGTGTCTGGCATCAACGTAAGTACTAGGGTACAGCTTCCTCCTGGACAAAAACTCCATAGGCAAGGCTGTGGCATTGTCCCCTTTCTGAGTCCTCCCCCACACAGAGCCATAGAGCAGCAACACCATATTGGAGACTCCATCAACCTGGCTCACACAGGTTTCTGCCCTGGTAATTACCTAAGTCTCCTCCCCATCCAATCTACTGGTGAGCTTTTCTACAACAGGCTATGGCACCAAAACAGGGAGTCAAAGCAACTCTACCTAATCCATAGAAACAAACACAGGGAGGCTGCCAAAATGAGGAGACAAAGAAATATGGCCCAAATGAAAGAACAGAACAAAACTTCAGAAAAAGAACTGAACAAACTGGAAATAAGCAATCTGTCAGATGCAGAGTTGAAAATATTGGACACTAGAATGCTCAGGACTCTCATTGTGTACCTCAACAGCATAAAAAAGACCCAGGCAGAAATGAAGGTTACACTAAGTGAAATAAATAAAAATTTACAGGGAACCAACAGTGGAGAGGATGAACCCCAGAATCAAATCAATGATTTAGAACATAAGGAAGAAAAAAAAACATTCAATCAGAACAAGAGGAAAAAATATTCCGAGAAAACAAGGATAGGCTAAGGAGCCTCTGGGACAACTTCAAAAGTGCCAACATTCAAATCATAAGAGTGCCAGAAGGAGAAGAGAAAGAGCAAGAAATTGACAACTTACTTGAAAAAATGATGAAAGAAAACTTCCCTAATTTGGTGAGGGAAATAGATATACAAGGCCAGGAAGCACAGAGCGTACCAAACAAGATGGACACAAAGAGGACCACACCAAGACATATCATAATTCAAATGCCAAAGGTTAAAGATAAAGAGAAAATATTAAAAGTAGCAAGAGAAAAGCAGATAGTTACCTACAAAGGACTTCCCATAAGACTGTCAGTTGATTTCTCAAAAAAAAAAAAAAAAAAACCAAACAACTTTGCAGGCTAGAAGTGACTGGCAAAAAGTATTTGAAGTGATGAAAAGCAAGGACCTACAACCTAGATTACTCCATCCAGCAAAGCTATCACTTAGAATTGAAGGGCAAATAAAATGTCACCCAGACAAGGTAAAAACTAAAGGAGTTCATTATCACCATGCCATTATTACATGAAACGTTAAAGGGACTTATTTAAGAAAAAGAAGAAGATCAAAACTATGAACATTAAAATAGCAATAAATCCACAATAATTCAGAATTGAATCTAAGAAACAAACTAAAAAAACAGAACAGAAATAGAATCATGGTGATCATTTGGAGGGTTATCAGTTGGGAGGGGAAGGGGAAGAATGGGGTAAAGGTGCTAAGAATTACAGATTAGTAGGTACAGAATAGACAGGGGGATGTTAAGAGTAGTATAGGAAATGGAGAAGCCAAAGGACTTATATACACGGCACATGGACATGAACTAAGGGGGATTCCTGGAAGGAATGGCGTACTGGGTGGAAGGGAGGGAAGGGGAAATTGAGACAACTGTAATAGCATAATCAATAAAATTTATTTTTTTAGAAAGAAATTTAGTTAGAGGTCATCCCACAGTGATTTATGGAGCACCTGCAATGTGTTAGGTACCCTACCAGGATCTGAGGATACAAAGGAATGCTAGAGAAGACAAACGTGTATTATAAATAACTAGAAAGCTGTAGCCCAGCCCACAAGAGGACATAAGTAAGTATATGGTGGGGACAGAGGTACTGCTGGAAAATAAGTCTCATTTTGTAGTTGTTCCCCTGGTTGGGGGCTGGCAGGAAGGGCATTCCAAACAGAAAACACTAAACGGAAAGGTGCAGAGATATGAAATAGCACAATGTACTTTAAAAAGATAGTTTTATTAACTAATCATTTATTTAATAAATTTAGTGTCTCTTAGATGCTGTGCAGTGTGCTAAGTGGTAGGCATCAGAGGGTAAGATGTTTGTAATTCCCGTCTACATAGAGCTTTTAGTCCAGCAGTCCCGTGTGAGTGGAGCATAGGGTGCACAGATGGGGCAATATTCGTGGGTGAGATAGCAGGAATGGAAGGTTGAAGGCAGATTGCGAGCTACCTTTAATGCTGCTCTAAGGGGTTAGTCCTTGTCCTGGAAGCTATCAAATGTTATTTGCATATTTATGCCAACATACAGAATGGGGCAAAAGTAAGTTTACAGTTGTTTGTATGGAAAATAATAGAATAATTAGTAAATAATAATACAAAACTAAACTCTGTGTTTCATGTACTCACAATTGTAAACCTAGTTTTGTCCCATGCTGTATGTATATTTGTTTATTAATAAACTACATAATGTACTAATATGTTGATATATATACTATAAAATATATGAAAAGGAAATGTAAATGAGATAATATAAATATAAATAGATATTCTAGTATTCTCTTTTTGCACTCCACAATTTATCTTGCACATCCTAGGTTCATACCCCTCACTTGGTAGACCAATAGGCAATGGGAAGTTTTCAAATTGATCAGAATTCTGTTTTGTGAAGACTCTGTACATAATTTTTATTCTAGTCATGTTAAATAATGCTTTTAAAAGCAGAGAAGAAGCTGGACTAATATCATTCCTTCCAGTCGCAGGAGTATATAGCTGGGGCTGCTCCATAAAAGAGGTGAGAAATCTAACCTAGTGTGGTTGTTGCATTATTAGGATGCAATACAATAGACTGGCCAAGTGACTTAAAGTAGCAGAATATCCGATGCAGAGCTGGCATCCCCTGCAGTCAAACTGTTTGTGTTACATGCAAGCCATCACTTTACACTTCACTCTTTGACAAATCACTTTTTGATTCACCTGTATTATGCCGAGAAGTGGAGAAATAAGGGCTGGACATATCGGAGAAGAAGCTGCACTCCTGAAGCAAAGCTAGGTAGTATTGGCGGTCCCAGAATCAGTGGTAGAGACAAGTAGGCAAACTGGAATCGGGGCAGCTAAAGACATCAGACAGAGTGAGAAACCAGATGGTTGAGGACAGTAGCCAGGAAGAGAGAATTACCAGAATTAGGACTCAGGAGGGCTGCAGGAGTTTGGGGAATGGATGTAGAGACCCAGCTCCAAGGAAAATGTGAATGACTTGAAGAGGTGGCTTGCTTTGGTTTAGCAGTCTCTGTGCAACCACTGAGGCAGTCTGTATGTGTCGGGGCAGGAACCTAAGCAGAGCAGAGTTTTAGAAGTCTAAAAGAATGATGTTGTGGAAGCGGTGCCCCAAATGCGTCCTCTGTTGAAACATTCCTATTGCTTATTCCTGACTGCTCAACAATTCTATTTATGGTTATTGTATATATATAACCATATATATATATCTTATGGATATATGGTTATATATGGCTATGTATATATATGGTTATATGGTTTTATATGGTTTTATATATATACATATCAAGAATAAAAAAAGTTCTTCCTAAATCATATGAGAATGGTTGATCATATCATTCTCTATACACTTTCTGTCGGTCCAAAAGCAAAGATATATAAACTTCTCTTACAAATTGAGAAACCATATCCAGAAAACTTATGTGTCAGGTAGGAAAGAATTCAGTTTGCCTTTTCCAACTTTTCTCCAGCTTTTTGTTTCCTGCGCAAATAATTATTGAGACAAACCTATCTACCCCTGGCTCCGTTTCACCTAGCCTATCTCAAACAACTGAGGTAGCATCACACCTCTCTTGAAGCAGAAGCCAAGAACATTTTCTATTACGAGTTGACTGGGTAGTCGATAGAAGAGCACTTCAAGTTCACAGGCATTGTGGTAGGTAAGAAGGAAAAATCAGGTTAACCAAAGTATTTGACACGTCACTGTTGAAGCTGTCCAGGCTTGTGGGTGTTTGCTAGAGCCAAAATGGGCCAAGTCTGGGGGCACCTGTAGAAGTGTTAATTGCAGGCATTTAGCTGTCATTCATTTTTTTAGTTCTAATTGTTGTCAAATACTTTGTTAGTTCAGAATGTGTTTGCTTAAGCCATTTCAGTAGTAATACCTTCCTCCAGGAGGCAATTAGGTATTCTTCATTTTACAGCCCTTGCATAGCAGCTGAGAAAACCGTAATTGCATAAGCAAAGCACAGATAAACACCAGATTATCACATTAAAGTCCTTATTAGTCTGTCAGAAGAATTTTTTTCAGAATGCTTTTTTGTTTTTTATTATTTATTTTTTTAAAAAATCAGGATTTTCCCAATGTCAGTTTAGTTTTGAAGAAATCATTCAGTTCTCCATTTTTATTAGGAAACTAGTCTTTTCTCTACCCCCTCCACCATGTTACTAAAATAGCAAATTTCGCCCTGGCTGGTGTAGCTCAGTGGATTGAGCGCGGGCATTGCAGGTTCGATTCCCAGTCAGGGCACATGCCTAGGTTGCAGGCCATGTCTCCCAGCAACCGCACATTGATGTTTCTCTGTTTTTCTCTCTCTCTCTCTCTCCCCCTCCCCCTCCCTTCCCTCTCTAAAAATAAAATAAATTAAAAAATCTTTTAAAAAAATAGCAAATTTCCCTTTAAAATTTTTACATGTATGTAAGTTGTTTTAATTCTTTTTTTGAGCTATCCAATGACCTCTTTACCTTAAAACGTATTAGAAAAGGTAGACCTCTCCCTATCCCAGATTTGACTGCAGCGTTAAGAAGCGTGTTAGTAATCCTAAACCCAGAATGGCAGTGGTTATTTAAAGTAAGACTGTCTCCCATTTCTTTCGTATTTGAGAAGCCATCATATTAGAGTGTTCTTAATTTTCCATATGTATCTATATGTTTGTGTGAAACTGTACATACCTTTATTTCAATTATGGTTTCATCTTCTGGAAGGCAGAAACGTTGCCTTTGACAGATATTTCTCTTCTGTGTCTTTCAGCATTCAAGGCAGTGTTGTGAAAGTTAGGCTCTCAGTCAATATTGTTCATTTTCTACTTGATATAGGGTGTTTTTCCCAAGATTTGAGGAGAATACACAGAGCTCCCCCTTCTGCTCCGCACGCCCCCATGAAATCTAAAAGGCTATCTTCTATCGCACTCAGCAATACAGGCCAAAAACGGGAGGAAAGACACTAGTTACCTTAGTGGGTCATGAGAAATTACTGTGGCGGGGGTGGGGAGGAGTGGTGGGGGAAGAAATGCAGACAACTGAGCTTGAACAACAATAAAATAATTAAAAAAAAGAAATTATTGAGAAGTCTGAAGTCCTGCCTTATGCTTCCTATGAAAGCTTTCCTAGTGAGAATCCAAGGCAGAACACTGTCCAGGCATCTCAAGGGAAAGGAACTACTCTTGTAAAATAAAACGGTAGTGTGCGATAGAAATTGTGATTTTTTTTTATTTGATAAAATAATTGCGTGTTATCTTAGGCATCTTGATTGCCCGTTTATTAACTGGGCAGGTCCTCTCCAGAGGACTGTCATTCGGCCCATGAGAGGAGTAGAGACGTAGGAGACACGTTCTGCTTCTTTCGATACCAGGGGATTAATCCCCCCGGCACCCCCCCCCCCGCCATTTTCTGACCGCTGGCTCATCCAGCACACACGGTCAGCGGCAGAAGCCTCGGTCGGCCAGCTTTGCTGCCTGGCCTGGCGGGGGTAAAAAGGACACATTTGTCGTCCCTGGCGTGACCAAGCCCCCAGGGGGTGAAGATGATCTCTGGGTTGTCTGACTGTGCAGTTAGCTCCCAAATGGTTCGTTCCACAGCAGGTTTGATCTTTTCATTACCTCCTGTATTACAGCTGTTTGGCTTTTTGACATGGGGAAAAAAAAAAAAAAACCCCAAGGCAGCTTCTTTGATATTTAAGGAATATTCCAGTCAAAACTAAATAGGCTGGGTATAATAACAAAGCCAACTCGGAATATTTACAAAGCTAATTCAGGTCAGGATGTCTGACTAAAGTGACTGACTAGTTGATGGGTGAGTTGTTCGTATATTGTGTTCGTCTGAAGTTCCAGTGTGTTTTTATGATGCTAGAGGGTAGTGCTAGATGATTTGATTTGCTTATCGCACAAACAGGAATACCATTTTGCCCTGGATGTGATTCAGTTCCTATGGACAGGTTGGCACAGTGGTTAGAAGTACAGATGCTGGCGCTAGACTGTATGGGTTTAAGCCGTAGCTCTGCCACTTACTAGTTGGGTAGATTGGGGCAAATGGCTTAATATCTGTGCTTCAGTTTCATCATCCATAAAATGGGAATAATTATGATATCTGCTTAATGAATTGTAATAAACAACTTGATAAATATCATTGCACGTATAATAGTGCCTAATACACAAAATGCACATATAATAATACCACAAATGTAACTATAGCAATGTTATGCTGTATGCATGACATAAACTTTCATTAGGATAACTTTCAACACCAGCTCCTATCTTCTGTGGTTGGATATTTGGATATTGATGATATCCTAAATCCCCCTGTTCAACTGTACCCTGGTAAGTGGGGAAGGTGGATCACCCAAAGGTAAGCTTAGTTTTTCTATTTGTAGTCCGTCAACCCTCAGCAATCCAAATAAAGATTACCCATTTTGAGAACTATACATAGAGTATTTCAATTCTGGTATATTTTGCTCTGTTCAATCTTTTTTAAGATTTTATTTTATTTATTTTTAGACAGAGGGGAAGGGAGGAAGAGAAACATCAACATGTGGTTGCCTCTCATTTGCCCAAACTAGGGACCTGGCCTGAAACCCAGACATGTGCCCTGACTGGATATTGAACCAGAGGCCATTTATTTCGCAGGTCAGCACTCAATCCACTGAGTCACACCAGCCAGGGCTGTTCAACCTGTTTCTGAGGGCAGGTCACCTAATAGAAGATGATTGGGTGCTCAGGGAGTACAAGCTAATTTTATGAACTATCTACAGATTGCAGGGTAACTTAAAAGCTTATAACACATTTATAAATATTTAGGATTGATGTATTTTGAATTGTCTAAACAGCCAGCCCTTAGCCCAACTTAAATGACCCAGGGAATGCATGTGACTTATCCCTGTCCTGGCTTTTTGCCCTGTGGGAGGCATTTACCTAGTACCCATTTCCCTCCTGTTGAAACCTGAGCTTTCCTTGGGGAATACACATCCCTCCACTTAATACCTGTATTTTGACTAGTCACATTAAACATCAGACAATTTAAAACTCATTTTACTATTGATCATCAAATAGGCAGTACAACTCTATAACTATCAATAATAAGACTTTTGGTAAAATGAAATAGAAGAAGTACTTTAAAGAGAACTATTATAAAAAATGACCAGTGGTTCATATTTTTTTAAAAACATATTTGTAACAATGTAATACAAAGAAATATCTCCTATGATTTTGTTCCCCTTTTATGTAGAATTTTGTTTTAAAAGGTACCAACCTGAGTATCTGAGAGCCTGAGCTCCTCTGCCAGTTTAGCCTCCACGTGCAACACACAAAGCGTAAACACACATTGGGGAGCACGTAATTTAAGAGCATGTGCTTAAAAGGGTGCTGTTGCCTGGCCTCACAGCCTGTTAGCTTTGCCACTCACAGACTCCACGACTTGTGCATGCTACCATCTCTGTAGACCTCAGTTCCTCCCACAAAATGTTGGAGACACTATCCTCACGTTTTGTGAGAATTAAATGACTTGGTAATGTAAATAAAGCATACCATTCAGTGCCTGAACCCTACTAAAAGTTATCTGCTGCTGCTGCTACTGTTACTATGACTAATGATGCCATTGTTCAAGTTAGGTCCTTGTCCCTAACAGAATTACCAAGAAGAACTGTGTAGAGGGCAAAGTTTGCTCCTGTGATATTAATCTTCAAAAGATTAGATATATTTCCAAGCTTCTTTTGATATCCTATGTTAATCTGTCAACCATGAATTTTCCCAAAACTTTTTTGTACTTCTGAACATGTCCTGCTGATGCCACCTCTTGGAGGAATTGGCTCCATAAGCCTATTCTGAGCTGTGTAACCTGACAGTGACCAAGGCCACTCGTTCCAGCTTCACAGAGTGGTGCCTGCCTCCTTCCTTTTATGTCATAGGCTTGGTGAGTGTATCACTTTTGATCTCTTCAAAGACTCTGATAGTGACATTTGTAAATCTGAGTGGCCCCTTTTACCTCACACAATTTGTTTTCTAAACCTAAGAAATCTTTCAAGTAATGGTATGAAAATATAAATATCTTTTTAAATGTCAGCTTTTCCCTCTGTAAGATCACATTTAAGAGTAAAGCTGTAGTTATTTCTCTATCATCACTTCTACTTTTTCTAGATTCTAGCGTAGGTCATTCATGCTTTCTACATTTTTTTCTAATGTTGATCCTCTTAGGCTCCCGTAAGAATTATCTAGAAAGAGGGTCTCATGAGCCCATTCAGTCTGGTTCCTTACTTGGGCAAACGTGACTTTTCATGCATGAGGAGCAGCAGTTTTTCCAGCTGAGATGATAGCATGGTCCCTGTCTTGCAAAAACAACCCCAGACCAAAACCAGTAGACTCAAATGCATACATCCGATCATCATTTATCATTCCTGTTATAGGGTCAAGTTTCGTTGTTCTGAGTTTTTGTAATACAATTATACCTCGGTACTCGTTGGCTTCAGAAGTTGTCAAACTGTGTACTTGTCACATTTTGATGAGAAAAAAATGTTTTAGCACTTGGCACTTACTCAGGACTTGTCACACTTGCTAGAACTTGTATGAATCACAACGCTGCCCTGCAAGAGAAAATGCTTCATCGTTTGGTATTCATCAATTTCAGCACCTATCATGGGTTCCAGGACAAATCAATGATGAGTACTGAGGTATCACTGTATTATATTTTTATTTGACCTCAGACACAAACTAGGCTTTAGAATAGAAGTAGCATCCTGTGCCAAAGTTAACTGTCACCTTCCCGGAAATTCCTGAGCTATCCCCACCCATCTTGGCATCTAGTATCCTGAAATTTGGGCAAAAGACTTCACTGGCCTAGTGTTCTTAAAGTGCTGTTTCAGAAATCTTACTATAGTAGTTTGTGCTTTATCATAAAGACATAGTAGTATGGTAATGATACACTATTTTGTATTTTTCTGCCTCCTATGCACAAATAATTAATGAAAAATATTTATAAGGGAAGATAGTTTTGCTCTTGTTGGCTAAAGATCATCTTGAATGCCAGTCTGAATAATGCCATGCATGGGTGGTATAGGTAGGGCTCAGGAGTAGATGAGAACAAACCTAAAGAAAGAGCAAAGAACAGACAGGGAGAAAATAGGGTGTGCAGGAAATAGAGGCTCATCTGGTCAGAAGGAATAAAGTGCCCTTTGATTTGTTTCAGATGCTTTCTAGTGTCATTTGTGGCATAAGGCAGCTGTGTTGAGTCTAAACTGAGTGTCGTCCTGATCTCCACCTGGGGCTGAAAGGGGACCAGGTCTGTCATGCGCATTTATTATAATTTAGGGAATGAGTGCGGTCAGTATTTGCAAAGACTGGTCGTCAGGAAGTGTTGCTTCTGCTTCCCTGCACTGCGTGTCAGTGAGTCTGTGTGTGACTCTGTGAAAAGCCTCTGACCTTCTCTTTACACCGAATCTCTTGTTTGTGAAATAAGACATGCCCTGATCCGAGTGTTGGCAGGCCTGATGAATGTGTCTGGACGACTCCGGAGGAGGATTGCGGAGTGGGCTGGGGGTGGTCTGCCCTTGAATCCACTCTTCCTACAGCGCAGAAGGAGGCGGCACTCTGGGTTGCACAGAGGCCCAGCGAAGGCTTGGTGAAGGATTCCATCTAGTGTGTGAAAGCATTCGTTTTTCTTTATTGAGTAGACATAGAACATACAAATTACCCATGGATGATTCACAAGCAAAAGACTCATGTTGGGTGTCGGTTGTGTTCATGGCATGCTGGGGAGCCTAATGGGTTAGAAGATAAGAACGCTAAGCCTCCCTTTGGAAGGACAGACAGTAAGGTGGGCAGGAGAGACGTACTGGCAGAAAACACTAGGGAACGTGCGTACATAAATGACTATTGATAGATCAGTCAACAACATGCCTTACTACCTTTTTTTTAAACATCCACCATACTTTTCAAAGAATTGACAATTACATTATTTTCTGTGAGTATATTGAAGGTGGCTCTTTTGTTTAATTTGCAAAATTTAGGCTATTTAGTATTCGTCAGGGAACACTAGTGAAAATAAGATATTTCAACCAGTCAAGTAGGATTTTGAGCACTGGGTAAGGCATGGAGAGGGCAGGAAATGAGGGAGCTCAAAACACTCATTTAACTGGGAAGTGAAAGCTACCTAATAAAACAGATAGTACTGTTTTACGAACAGTAATACAAAAGAAGATATCTAATTATGGACTAATATAAGGGATGGACTATATTGGAGTTATTCAAAGGAGAATGATGTTGTTATGGGCTGGAGAACTGAGGGAGGGCTTAATGGAGGAAAAAGTCTTGAGTGAGTTCCTAAAAGATGGGAGGAGCCGGGCGGTAAAGAGGGGAAGAGAGAGCTTTCCTGCTGTAGGAAGTAATAACTACCTGGAAAAATGCTTTAAAAACACTCAGAAAGCCATGCTCAGTTTTTAAATTTCCTGGTGGGAAGGGGTAAAATATTTCTAGAAGAATTTAGGAGTGTTTAAGTTGTAGATTTTTAGAATATTTTTCTCAAAAAATCAAATAACCTATTTAAAAGTACTCTTGAACCCTTCCGGTAGGATTCAGAAGTGTTTCTGCAATTGAGCATCACTGTCACTCTGTAGTCATTACACCTTTTCCTCATGAACCTGGACAGATAAGATACTACTATTGTACCTGTCCTCAGTCAACCTTTCTATATTAGGTAGGTATCATTGATATGAGTACAATAGGCTCAAGTAGACTAACTAGAGATGGTGACCAAATGTTGAGATGGTGGCGTTACTTACTGCAATGCCACCTCTGCCCATTTCAGGAAACTTGCAGCAACCCTCTGTATAGTGATTACTTCTTGTGACAAGAGAGAAAATGTGCACTGAAGTTTCTTTTCATTGCTTTGCACTATTAATACTATTCTGTTTTTGGTTAGCAAATAAATATTTTCAGTACAATTGGCACAGTTACTGTATGCACATTGAACAGCTTTATACTGAGCTTCGTGTCATGTCACATTTTAATGCTGGTAGGTTTCTTAAGATTTTTTAAAATCGTGTGTGGAGTTTTTTTGAAATATAGAATTACCAGCTCAGCCCTGAGTTAGAGAAGCAGGAGTTCTGTTGCTCTCAAACAGTCTGGCATTGAAAGACACAGAGAGGCTTGTTTTCTTCTAACATTCTTTCCCCATCCATAAAAGTAATTAGGGTCTGAATGCTAATATTATTATTACTTCTTCTGCAAGCCCAGCCTCACGTTGTTCTAGTTGGAGTTCAAGCAAACACCTGGAGCTTGGTCCAGATTTGATTTGGCAGGAACCAGAAGGCTGGGGGTAGGGCACGGAAGGGAAATTAAGAGGCCAGGTAAACACGGAAGGAAGCAAGCGCGTGGTCAACCATCAGCTGACCATCAGCTTTTCCCTCGAGGCCTGCCTTCGCGGAGGCGCGGAGCTCAGCCAGAAGGTGTGAGATGGCGGAGCTGCTCCGGCTCCACTTTTTCTTCATGTTCAGGCCACTTATAACCCCTAGCAGAGGGGCTCGGGGTGATGGTTAGTGTAAAGGTGAGCAAAGGAAAAGGGAGAAAGTAGCATAGCTCTGGGCTTCAGGAAGTTTTGGAGAGGCATCAGACCGGCTGGACAGAAAAGAAGTGTTAAACAAAAGCCAAAAATGAGCGGGAGAAAAGTCCTCGTTAATAAAATCCACCAGCAAACAAACAAAAAGCCTAGAAGGAGTTAGAGGATGAGTACAAAAGGTGAAAAAAAATTTGGATTCCGTACTAACCCTCCCTTCCAGAGTGAAGGGAGTCCGGCTGTGATGAAGAACGCTGCCTTGCTGAAGGGCCAGAGAAAGAAATGATCTCTGCTCAGCGTCAGACTATTCTGTGGCAAAGCACTGCAAACGTGCCAGTGACACTTACGGTTATTGTAACCCTACATGTGTTCCCATTGCACGGTTAAGAGTTTTTCTACTTTAAAAAGAGGTTGAGAGCCAGACTGAGAAGGAAACTGATTGTAGAGCTGTTAGAAGGCTGCATGCTAGTCAACATCAGTGGCGACATTACACTCTGCCTAAACTGTGATGAAATCATTGGAGACATCAGAGCCAAAAGCGAATCGCGGGGAAGCCATTAGCAGGTTAGCATGTCCAGTTTGTTTGAGAAGACAGATGCCATCTACCACCAGGGAACAGGTCAGCTCAGAGTGAATGGCAGTATCATGGCTTTCTTCTCTGTGCCTATCACTTTACAAAGTTAGGCATTGTGAGGCACTTTTTGGTTTTGTTTTTAAATAATACTAAATCTGTGATGGCTCCAAGAGTCATCTCAGTAGAATGACTCCTTCACCTGCCTCGCAACCTTATGGAAAAATCAGGGGCTGAGCGGAAGAGAGATATCACCAAACTTCTTATAATTCCACCTAGTGATTTAGAAGCTGAATTGGTACCAACTGCAGTAAATCCCAACAGAGAACCTAAAATCTTCACTACGGAGGTGTATGAAGTCCTGTCAGACTCCCTCCCTCAAGTCTGTGCACTCTTTACTGAGAACACGCACCCCACTAGCTCTTTAAGCTAGCCAAGGACACCTGTCCATGAGATACTTTCTGCCTTTTTTTCTATAAGTATGGTATTTCCATAACCTTACATTTATTATAATTTGAAGACTCTCTACTCAAATTCTTTTAAAGAAAACCAAGACCAAGCACCAAGGTCCCTATTGAGAAGACTTCAGAAAAGATACTGGATTGTCGGGGAAGGTATAGTTGTGCTTTTTAATGTTTTAGAGTAAAGACAGGTGAAGACCAGGGAGCCTGTGCTGCTCTCCAGCTGGGAGGTGAGAGGAGCATGGAAAGACTACTAGAAAAAAATATCTTTCCTTACAAATGGTCCATTTCAAAAATATTTCTCAAGCTCTCTTATACTTAATTGTAATGGAAGGCTCACTTACACACATATTACCACTTCACGCTTCTTACTGTGAATGATATTTACCAATGGATTTTAGGTCAGGAGGATTATCAGAGCTTTCCCGTTCTATCAAGAACCTGAGCTTTGGGGTCAGCCAGATCTGAGTTTGAATCCTAGAGTGAATCTGACCTTGAACAAACACTTAGTCTGTCAGAGCCTTACATTCCTCGTCTAGCGAAAGGAGAAGATAATACTAACTCAAAATGTTGTGGAGAGTTTTAAACTAAATGACATTTATGTGAGTACTTAACACAGTGCCTGACTTCCTTTTCATTCAGCCTGTGAACTTTGTCGAGCACCTACTCAGTGCCAAGCACTTGACTAGATGCCTGCCATGGGAAAGAGCACCTCATCCAGCCCCCTAGGGACTCACAATACAGTGTGAAAGGTGCTGTGACCAAGCAGCATACAAAGTGAATGGAAAGGAGGGGGCAGTTTCCTTTTCTTGGGAAACCGGGGGAGAATGCACTGAAGTGATAGACAGGCTGGGATTTGAAAGGAGTGAATAGGTGGAAAAGGAAGACAGACATTCCAGGCAAAGACACAGATTTAGGAAAGGGCAGATCAGTTGGGGCTAAAGTCTGTGGTTTGAGTAGAGGAGTACATAGAACCAGTAAGCGAAGAGGTGTTTTGGACCTGATGTGTCGTGATTTTTCAGTGAAGTGACATGGTCAAACCTATACTTGGAGAACTCCCTCCATCAGCCATATGGAGGATAAGTAACAGGAAGCCCAGCAGGGGAATGTGGGTGAGGAGGTGCTCGCCCTTCCCCAGAGTAGAGGTGGAGGCCGGACCAGAAGCAGGAGTGATGAGAATGGAAAGGACAGAGTGGATGGGTGAGAGTCTCAGAGGCAGAGCCTAGGGAGCTTGGTGATTGGCTGGGGAGGGTAGGATGAGGAGGTAGGGGTCACAGATGATACCAGCTTGGTGGCTAGAGATGCCAGTAGTTTATAAAGAGAATATAGGAGACTCTAAAGGGAAGATGACTTCAGTTCTGAACTAGTTAAATTTGAGCAGCTCAGGATCTACTGGTGGAGATGCCTTAGGAATACTTAGAAGTTCTTGGTCTGGAGCTAGAGACAGAGCTTTGACCTGCATTGATAGTAAATCATAGCCCCTGCCTCTCATAAATCCACCCCTGCCTCTCATTAGCTTCTGATGGTTTGTCGGTTATCTTTGGCGTTCCTTGGTTAAGGAGCGGCACAACTGCAATCTCTGCCTTTTTCTTCACAAAATCTTCTGTGTCCTCTTTGTCTTCGGGTGGCCAATCACGTTGGATTAGGGGCCTGCCCTACTCTAGTATGACCTTATCTCAACCTAGTTAACGATACCTGCAATGACCCTATTTCCAAATAAGGTCATATACTGAAATGTTGGGATTAGCACGTCTGTTTTTTGGGGGGTAGATAATTCAATTCACAACATCAGTATTTTGCACTTGGTGTGTAAATAAGAAATCTCTATTTTAAGATTATGTTTCTTTATACCTAGGTTTTATAATGATTTTTTCTTTTTTATTATTTAAATTATATTTCATTGTTTTTGCTGTATAATGGACTGTTAAAAGCCTTATCTTTATTCCTAGTTGAATTCATTTTATTTATAGCTTATTCCAGTTTTATAGTTAAAATAGTTAGAAATTTAAAATAACTATAAATAGTTAAAATAATTCCTAATAAAATAATTAGAACTAATTCTAATTATAAAACTATGGCAGTGTGAAAGATTATTTGATAAATAGTATTCAAATGACTGCCTACAAATTTAGAAAAATATTTTAAATTCATACCTAATACTGTATGCTAAAAAATTCTAATGTGTTAAAGAAGTAAATATTTCCTAGAAATGCAGAGAAATAAAGAAACCGATCTTTTAAATATTTGCATGTTTATAAGAAATAGTAGAAATCATAAAAGAAAAGATCCATAAGTTCTAACTATATAAAAATGTAAAGTATTTTGTGAAAAAAAAAAAACAAACTCAGTGGGCTGCTGTGGTTCAGTGAATGGAGTGCCAGCCTGTGAACCAAAGGGTTGCCAGTTTGATTCCCAGTCAGGGCACATGCCTGGGTTGGGGTCCAAGTTCCCTGTAGGGGGCGCACAAGAGGCCACCACACATTGATGTTTCTCTCCCTCCCTCTCTGAAAATAAATACATAAAATCTTTAAAAAGAAAGGCAAAAACTCAGTGGGGAAATACAGATTGGGAAGCATTACAACAGGTGATTCAGACAACAAACACAGTCCACTACACAAACAGTTCATATCACTGTTAAGACCACGATGGATTGATGGTCAAAGGACGTGACCAGACAGTGTGTGAAAAGATTTGCTTGTTAAACAAACATATTGGAAAATGTTTAGAAATCATTAAAAGTGCAACTTAAACTGCAGTGTAACTGATACATTATTACATTGCTGATAGTAAAAGAAATTGATACACTTTCCTGCAAAAAGCATTTGGCAAATACATTGAGAGCTATAGAAATGTTCATACAATTAATATTTTTGGAAATGTAACCTAAGTAATTAGTCCTAAAGAAGAAAACAACTGTGTTCATGAAGTTATTAATCACAGAATTATTTGTAGTATGAAAACCTGGGACCGGTCAAATGGTCTGACTGTGGAGGAACAGGTGACTGAGTTAAGCTGCGTGCTTTTGTTGGGCTGTGCATTGGAGGTGTAATGATGAAGACGTGTGGTGACAGGAAGAGATGCTTATGGTTTAAACATATGTGGTTTTTAAAGCGGTGTGTTTCATTGCAATAGTGAAAACTGAAAACGTGCATATGGGAAAAGTTGCCAACAGTGGGGTGGTGGGATGTGCTGAAGGTGTTAGGGAGCATAAAGTTGTTTTAAGGTGCCTGAGTAATTTTCCAGATGTTTTTATACTTTAAAAAATATTTAAGCATATTCATGTTACTATTTGGTTGAAAATCCTCCTGTTCTTCTTGCAGCTTAATGAAACCATTAGGAGGTAAGGAAAATTTAATGAGTTTACTAGGAAAAAATTTTTTTGCTCACAGTGGTATTGTAAATCACACCTGATGTTTTTCTTTCATTAAATAAGTCTTGTACTAAGTGGTAGGCTTATTCTGATATGAAAAGTGACATTTAAAGAAAGATTTTTTAATGTAGTATATGTGCATTATATGATTAATGGTGATGTTTTTGAATGGCGAAGTAATTATTTTAATCCTGTCTCATGATTCACTTTAGTTTGGGTTTTGTGGCTGAGATTTAAAAGCCATACTTTCAAAGAAAATAATTTACCCATAGGCTGGAGAAAAAATAGTTTTCCTTTCACTCTGACAAATGATCTCTTCTGACTTTTTAGCTATGACTTAATAGTGTGGATTTAATTCCAGGTGATCAGTGCAGTTGACACTATTTTAGCAATCTCTTCATTTGCATTCTTGTAAAGAGGCAGTTTATAAGAACTGAAAACACGTGATCATTTGCCCTGTTCCTTGTTCCTGCTGAGATGTACCAAGCACATTCCCTAGGCTTGCTGGACTGCCCACTGTCCCTCAGGGAAAACACGCAGCCAATTCTCTTTGAGGGTGTGAGAAGTAACTGGGGATGACAACCCCTTTGGGCCATCCGCTGTCCAGGCTTGATTAGATTATGCCTCTGTGGTTGACTAGGCTTTGAATTCACTACCTGAAGATAAAAGTTAGTGGTAGTGCATCTCACTGCCTCCCCAAATATCACACACACCTCTCACGTGTGCATGCACATATGCACGTTCATGTACACAGGCTGGGCGAGAAACAACCAACTTATGTTTTTCAGGAGAAAATAGTCTGGTTGGGTGATGATGGAAAGGAGTTAATCCTGTCTCCAAAGTAAAGACCCGACAATGGGGAGCCATGCAAAGCAGTGCTGGACAATTGACATCCCCTGGCTCCCTGGTGAAATGCAGCCTGCCCTCAGTTATTCAGGGGCCGATCATCCACAGTGTGGATTATCCAGGCCATATGCTTCTCCCCCTTTGCCATCTGGCTGGTTGCCTGCTTCCTTTCTTTTTAACAGGGAAAATAGTCAAAATGCCACAGTCCATTTCTGCCAAACCATTTCTATTACCTATATTGAACACTCTCTTTAAACTTATTCAAAGCGTGTTTTGGTCAAATCTGGTCACTTGGCATATTCTGATCTCTCACAGGACACACTGGTTAGTTTCTAATGTACGATCTTGTGCTTGTTGATCCTTGCCCTATAATAGGCCTTTAGTCATCTCTCCGATTTATCATTTATCACTTCAGCTACCTAAGGAGCTCCTTTAAAGTAAGGAGCATCTTCTCTGCTTTTCATATCCTCTTCAGTTGGCCAAGAGAGCCCCTCTTCACAAGGTGGGTGCAGGATGAGTGTTGTTGGCTAAGTACTATTCATCATCATTGCAAACAGACAAGTCATGTGAACGTCACAACAATAAGGAGGAATAAGCAGAAATGCCATTTGCTATAAAAATCAACTAAAATAGAACCCTAGATGTTTAGAATTGAAAGGAGCTCTAGAGATCATTTCATCTTCTTGATAGAGAAACTTGAGCCCAGAGGAGTAAAGTGACGTGTCTTTGGTCCCCCAGAACATTTGCAGCACACTTGGGACTGGAACTGAGGTCTACAGAGTCCGTTTCTGTCATTCTCTGGGTTTCCGAGGGTTATACAGAAAATGGAGCTGTGCGGAGGTACGCAGAAAAGAAGAGGCTTAGATTACATTGCTGGGAGAAAGTATTTATCAGTGACAAGTAACCAAGATTAAAGATAAATTTTATCCCTCTTGTATCCATTAATCTTTGGGGGTTATAGATATCATAAGAAAATAGCAATTTACTTGATATTATTTTTATTTGTTTTTAAAGACTCACCCAAAACAAGATTTGAGAAGATCTCATCCCAAGTGCTTAGAACAAATTGACACAGTAGGGTTCAATCAAAAATAGTTGAGTGAAAAAATGACACCATAACTTCCTCATTTTAAGGACTTCAGAGTATTTATTAGTTCTAACATTATCAAACTCATTTATGGAGAATATTAGAGTCTTTCTTTGAATCAAGAGTTTCTTGGTTTTGCCGTATATTTTAATGGACTCTGGACAAACAGTTCAGCCACAAATTGTAATGAACTTATTAAGCACCTGTTTGTAGATGTCATAAATTACCAGAGAAAACTAGTGCCCTGTCACTTACAAATGAAATGTCCACTGAACATTTTATGACCTTAGTCTGAACCTTTCAGATATGGTTAATGTAAATTTCCAATGTGAATCTCAAACATCAGATTACATTTCCAATTTCAGTTTGGGGAAGAAAACTTTATGTAATTTTACAGCATATTTCAAGTTTAGAATTCTATAATTCATAAACCTTTACATGAAGGCAAATTTGATTTATATTGTTTTCCTTAAAAGTTCTTTACATTACCAAATAATACATGTAGTATTACATGTAGTTCATTGTAAAAAAATTAGAAAATATAGGTAATCATAAAGAAGAATAAAACCACTATTAACTCCTGGAGGCAAAAATTAACTGTTAACTATTAGCTCTTGTATAAAAATCTAGACCTTTTTTTATGAATGTTCATGGGGTTATATATTACATACTGTTTTAAAACTTGACTTTTTTATACTTAATGTCAATAAATAGTTCTAAAACCCATTCTTCATGATTACACAGTGTCTCATTATGTTCAAGTGCCATAATTTAATCCCTTGTTTTTTGAAATTTACATTTTTCCCCATTTTTTGCTATTACAGGCCTTGCTGTGGCAAACTTTCTTGTTTATACGTCGTGACTCCCATATTCAGTGATATTCTTAGAATGGACTCTGAGAAGTACAATTGCCAAATTTAAAATATACTCAGTTGTAAATGTGGAAAAATGAGTTTTTAGATGTCAAAGAGATTGCCTTCAAATGGACTTTGAAATTCAGAGACTAAGACTTTTTTAGAGACTCAATATTTAATTTTGGTTCTTCATGTCAATAATAAATACCTTGCTTATTATGCATTGATTCCACTTTATTTGACAAACGATAATCTCCCAAACACTTAGTTCTAGAGAGTGGTCAAATATTTAAATGCTTAAATGGTGGTATTCTCTTAGTAGTAGAAATAAAAATTATCCTGATTAGTTTCCCCTCTTTATTTTCAAAGACTGAATGCTTTGTTTGTCTGGTTGACGTGAGGCAGCTTCTTGCTGGAGGCAGAATGTCATTGGACCATGCACTAATCTTTTTTCCCCTCTGATTTTACCCATTTCCAGGCCGATTATATAAACAATAAGGTGTTGTCTTTTTAATTAAGTAAAAGTGACACATTACAGGTGCTTTTCAATAACCTGAACTTATCTCCTAAATAGGTATTGCATTATCTCTACCCAAATGATAATATGATTGCTTAGGTGAGGCCACTGTAGAGCAGTGCTTAAAGTAAGGAACACAAGAACCTCCTCCCGCTTGGCATGGATGGGATGTGAGAGCAGCACCATCCAATCAGGACGAGAGGAGGGAGACACAGGGGAGGCAGGGGAGAGAGGCTGCACTGACTGAGCTTGTTCGACTTGATGACATTATGATTTTCATGATAAAGTCTGCAATAACCTTTATCTTTTTATATTTAATTTAATGGCCTTGGAATCTGGAGAAGCCAGCAGGCCTCATTTATCATGTGGCAAATATCAGCCTCTTCTGCTACAATTATTTTTGTGCTAACTACAAGAGACATGAAATTAAAAATAGGTCAGAAGGCTTTCCATTTGAGTTTTTGTTGATATAAGTGGGTGGTGGGGGAGAGAGCAGGCAAAACATTAGTTTCTTTTAAGTGATATTATGGAGAAAATAATCTATAATGAGCAAAAAGAGATTAGAGCACTATGAGAACACTGAAGATTATGTTTTATGAAATGTATTCTTTCTAAAGCATCAGAGAAGTATAATTACAAAAACTATTTCAAGTTGCCTACAAGTGGTTTTGCTTGAAGAAAGTAATCTTATTTATTTGACATATTTTCATTTATCTTTATTTGAGGCTGGGATGGAAGAGGTGAAATGTGTGTTTTACTAAATTAATCATTCATTCATAAGACAATAAATTGACCTATGAGAATTTTTTTTCAAAAGGAATTATTAGTTTTTTCTTTTTTAAAAAAAGCAGAGCAAAATTCATGGTACTTCTGTAAGTATGTTTGGAAGGCCCTGGCTTATCGGTAAGAGTGAGTGACGAATGTAGATGCTGAGACGTTACAGTTTTTCTCAGGAATATATGCACATGTTAACTTTTTAAAAATAGTTGTTATTTTAAACACTTAAAAAATAAAATAATACTAGTAATTTCTTTCTGAAAAATATACTATCCAAAAGCAATAGTTCCTCTTTGGGAATCTCTAGAAGGCCTGTGCTTAATAGTAGGCATGGATAATCAATGCGAATTCTGGGACGTTATTGCCTGTGGCTACATTACTTTCGTGAAATGAATCACAGAAACACAAACACCCGTAGCTGTTGAAACCTAGGTGAGCTTTTGTCTCTTCTCTATTCTCCTATGACAATTGCTCTGAGTTTCACCGAGTCTCTCTGAATCCCATTATGTCCTCTAATTATAACACTAAAGAAGGCCTCCAAAAAAGGCCTTTTTTTTTTTTTGCCATTAATACTCCTCTGTCCTCTCACCATTACCCTCAAAATAAGGGGGGAAAAGTGACAAGAATCAGAGTGGGCAGAAATAACCCTCTGACAGAAAAATGTCCTACTTTAAGTGATATAACACACTGAAACTTATATTCAAACAATTTGCTAGCTTTCAGATGCACTGGATAAATACTTCTCTGTCCCAGCAAGCAGGAGGGTAAGCATGCTCTTCTATATGAATGACACAAATGCTCTGAACAAGCAATGGAACCCTTCTGGCTAGCTGTTGTCAGAAAGAACCACAAAATTAAAATGATCAATCTTTGACAGGGGCATTTTGACATACAGATGGGTGACATTAATGTGTTTAACAGGTTAGCTCTTTCCGATACCTGAGGATGCAGGCAGTTTCTAATTTCTCCTAAAGTGCTGATGAGGGTGCGGTCCCACCCAGAATCCCATGTGTGTGAGAGCCCCACGGAGGCCATCCTGCTGTGGAGGTCAGGGTCTCTCCAAGTGGAATTTGAGAGGGCGAATCAGGCCCATCTGACGTTTCGCAGCTTCCTAGTATTAAAGAACTGAAGAAAGGCCAGAACAGGGCTGCAAAACATCTTCATTTATTTTGTGTGTTTGCATATAATAAATCAGTGATTTAAACATGCACATTCAAAATGCAAGGACTGCATGACCCCCTAATTCATCTGGAGAGAGCATTAAGTCATCATTGAGGTTTTTCATGAATCTGAAGTCTAGACCAAAAGGACCACTCCACCCTCCCCACGAAAGGATCTAGCAAGTCAGAAACTTGGTTACAGGTGCCATCGAGATTGCTGGCCAAGGTCTTGCCTTCTGTGCTCTGTGTTGCATCAGTTTGGATTTGAACTACCTTATTTTTCATACTATAAGACGCACCCCTCTCCCCCCCAATTTGGGAGGAATAATGGTTGTTAATGCTGCTGTTGAGTTCTATTTACATTTACATCAGTGAAGTATTATGTTGTTTATGTTATTAAATATTTTACCACATTTTTTGCTTCAAAATTTTTTTCCTATTTTCCTCTAAAACCTAGGTGTGTCTTATGGTCCAAAAATACAGGTAAGTCCTTAAGCATGTGAGTAGATGAACGTGCAACTTTCCCTGAACTAGCCATGCCCCTGACTGCAGGTTTTCCCAAGGCCACTTCTGAAGGTCGGCCACCAC
Organism: Tonatia bakeri; assembly: GCA_004024845.1. Taxonomy (NCBI): domain Eukaryota; kingdom Metazoa; phylum Chordata; class Mammalia; order Chiroptera; family Phyllostomidae; genus Tonatia; species Tonatia bakeri. The sequence continues at coordinate 58,792 of PVIA01002063.1, read as the reverse complement.
TACCTTAAAGCAGAAAAGCAAGGCAGTTCTGTTGTGCAGGATATATTTTTGCCAGCTTCATAGTTGCTATTCTGTAGATTCTTAAAATGAAAATAAATGACCAGATAGATAAATAAATAAACAAATAAATAAAATCTTAGCTCAGTGAAACAGAATAACTGACCATGGGGATTCCCACGTGTTTCTAACCAAAGAACGAAAACGAAACTGTACTCTTTAGAGTTGGAGTCCAAACCAGCGTAGCAAACTCCGCATTTCTTTAGGCCTTACGTTTTACTTTTTAAATTAGCATAAATGTTACATTCTTCTCCAGACTCTGTTTTTATGTAAAATAATGGTGTCTCTTCCCTCAGTCTTCGATTACATTTGATTCTCCTGTGCCCTGTCTGATTCCGTGGTGCGGCATAGCCCCAGCAACTACTGTGTATGTACCCCTGAGGGGGCGTGTGCTCCAGTCTGAACTGCGTGAACGTCGGGGATATGTTTACCTTGTTCCCAGTGGCCATCCCGACTTCATCCCTGTTACATTGAATTATTGCACACGTGCCTAATCTGAGGTGCCTCTAGAGGTGGTGAGGCTTCCAGGAGGAAGTTACGCATGAAGCACGTTCCGTTCTTCCAAAGTAATCCGTTTTTGCTTTTTAAAATTGACTGTGTGTTCCCCTGTGTCATATTAGGCCTGGAGAGGGTGTTTATGGTGGCCCAATTCACGACCACAGGAGGCCTTATGTAAAGTTCCAGGTGAGAGTTCCCAATGAGACTTTAAAAGTCTGCAGTTTGCCGCACTCCGTTCCCTCTTCCACGTGTCCCTTCCTACTGAATTTTGGGTTTTCGTCCCGCGTTCGTTGTCGGTCTTACTGTTCCTGTGCTTTTATTGTGAGCAGTCTCAAATCCTTTTGAAAGTACGTAGAATATAAATAAACAAAATAAGAGCAAAGTAATACTGCTCCATTTTCTTTATGGTACTTTGTAGTGTTTATTTCTGTAGATGGAAAAGTTCCTTAATTTATAGTGTTTGCTAATGATAGTATTAGATCTTTATTGTATCACTTCCTTGGGAAAATATGGCAATGCTAAGATGATATTTCACCAAAAGTAATTATCTATAGAGTTAGTTCAATATATATTATTTAATTCTATTTTCTTAGCAAAAGAATAATACCCATTGCTGTCTCTCACCGTGTTACTATAGAACAGTGATTCTCAAAATTTTAGGTCAGGACCCCTTTGCTCTTTTATCACTTATTGAGGACTCTGAGAATTTTTGTTTGTGTAATATATCTCTCAGTACTATGTTAAACCTATGAAATTAAAAATGAGAAATTAAAAAAATATTTACTTATACATCACTTAAACCTATTATATATTAACTCATTATATTATACTTGTTATATAGTAACATAAATAACATAATTTTTAATGAAAAATAAGTATATGTTCCAAAACAAAAACATTTAGAGAGAACAGCAGTGTCATTTTTGTAAAACTATTTAATACTTCTCTTTTATTTTCTATTATTTTTATTGAGGTATAATTGACGTGAAATGTTATATTAGCTTTGGGTGCACAACATGATTCACTATTTGTGTGTATGATATTGAGGCATATATTCATGCAACATGAAGCATGGAAAGCATGGAAATAAGTCTAGCTAACATCCTAATGTTTGCTTTAATGGCAGTCAGCTAGATTTCCCTATCTGGTTCTGCATTCAGTCTATTGCAGTATCGCACATCATACCTAGCGTCATGATAAAGTGAAGGTGAAGAGGGAAGCATGCATTGTTATTAAACTAGCTTGCACTTTATGAATGCCCACAAGGGTCCGAGGATGCTTGGGGCCCTGGGTCGCACTTTGAGAACTGCTGCTTCAGAACTTAGCCAATGAACATGGCAATGCTATAAGAAATGGAAATAATATTTTGCCCACATTTCAATTTTTAGTAGTTTCAGTGAGCTACTAAGTTTTTGAAAAATGTACCTCTTACCCTTCTCCCAAAGTTCATAGAAACATTAAGGTCAAACTATGATTGACAGGAATGTTTAGGGTTTTTTGTGCAAGATCTGGCCAATGTAGTTTGAGAGCTACTTGCAATATATGGAATCAGTCTTATGTTTTTGGCAGTAGATTTCTAAAAATATGTGTATTGAACAGAGATAATCCTTTTAGTTGTGCCATATAGGAAGACTTAGCTTTTTACCCTTCCAATCTATAATAGTAAAACTAGTTTTATTAAGCCATTCTTTTTATTTCTGTGTGTTGCTTGTTATATCATCTTTATACCATTCAATAACTGGAGTAGAGCACATTGATTTATCTTATTCCTGCCGTGAGGTGGTTCATAATGAAAGGTAGATGGCTTGCTTAATTTACAGAGTGGCATTTGGTTCAGAATGCGTTAGTGCAGAAGAACAGTGTATTTTATTTTACTGTATTTTACTTATTTTTCTTTATTTAGGTAATAGCAATCATGGTTGTGAGCAAGCCCGCAAGCCTTTGTATCGCTGGGAGGATTCTATAAGGATATTGGCTCCGCTTGAAGTGGGATGGAATCCCCGTTACATGTGATGCAGAACTAGTTCCGGGACTTAGTTGGGTTTTCTGTTTCTCTTTCCATGCAAGGTTGATCTTAGCCTCTCAGGTGTTTCACCAGGAGGGTGTGGGGCTACCAATGTTTAACTTGCCTGATAGTGACATTAGAATTTGGTTTAGGATGTTCCAAGTGGCAGAGGTGATAAAGCAGTTTTCTGCTTATGAGATACATCCCGAATCTCTACAGGTTTCAGATGCATAATAAAATAAACATGATTTGAAAAAAAATAAACATGGTTAAGAAATGTCAACCACTACCTCCAAATGGCAGCAGTAAGTACTCCCTCCCTGTGGGCTGAGTGAATCACCTTCATGTCACATCACTGGACCTTTCATAAAAGATCAGATTATGCCTTCATCTAAAACATAGGTTGCACATATACAGGGTCCGGCAGAAGTAACACCTGCTTGAGTGTGGTTGGTAGGGTAATAATATGGGTGTAATAATTTATAGTTTTAATTTGAGCATTTCACCTAAAATGTCATATGGTGTGCTTGAGTGTGATATTGTTACGTTACAGAATCACATGCTTATGATTTCGTAATTAAAGAGGGGCGTTATTTGTGCCAGACCCTGTATGTATGCATATAACTGTCAGTTAAGTACTACAGCCTTTCAAGATTAAAAAGGAATTTTAAAGGTGATCTGTTTCAACTCCCAACCCTTGTTTAAGTTATTCTCAGTGTTTTATAGGAGTAGCTATTCCAGCTTCACTTGAATACTTCCAGTGACAGAAACTCGTGATTTCTAAGGCAAACATTTTGGACAGCTCCAATTATTTTGAAAGCTTTTTCTCAATCTGACCCTAGACAGATACCTTTTTTCACACTATAGCAACTCCATGTTTCAGTCGTATATCTTCATGAGCCTTTTCTTCTCCAGACTCAATCAACTCTATCTGAAAATTTTGTCAGCCTCTTTCCTACCCTCATTCTCTCTCCTGTTGGCCTGCCCCAGTTTTCAGCATTCATCTTCTAAGTATGAGACCCAGAATGAGACTCAGTGTTCCTTGTGCTGGGTTACCATGGTGCAGGAGAGTGAGGCCATGTGCTTCCTGTTGCCATTACCTGCTAATGGATCTGAAGATCTTCTAGCTTCTTTGACGGTTGTGGGAAGGATGTCTTAGACACATCAACCACAAAGCTATATTTTCCTCTAGCATGTATAAGTGGGACAAGCACTTTCAAAAATCAAACCATTAAAATTTGAAGGGAAGGTGATCTTTCTTGTTTTGTTTGTTTGTTTTTCATGGTGGAAATAAATTTTATTTCAATGCAATTTTAAGTCTACAGAAAGATTTCAAGAACAGTGCAAAGGATTAGTATCTATCATTTATTGAGATTCACCGCTTGTTAACATTTTACTCCATTTGCTTTATTGTTTAAATTCTCAAGGTGGTTCTAATACGCAGGCATGGCTGAGAATTCCTAGACTAAAGTACTGCCAAAGAGACAAGTTTAAGATCAGGCAAGAACAATGTTTTGGGGTCATACTGTGGAGGTCCCAGCCCAGGTTAAGAAGTTAGACTGTAATTCAATGAAGTCATTGCCCTTGAACAAGGCAATGACAGCTTGACCTTTTCTGGACTTCCCAAATGGTTTATCAGACTTTGAAGCCATTTGTTACTAATGTTCCTGTCCTCATGGCATTACGGTGGTTTGGTTATATTTCCTATATGACCTAAAAGCATCCTGAGGATGAAAAGAGGGTTGTACTTACTCATCTTTCGATCACTCTCAGTATTTAGTATTGTCTTACATGTATATGTATTCCAAGTAAACCTTTGTTGAGTGAACTAATTAGCTAAGGATTGGAGCTGCAGTTAGATTTGGGGTCCACATGTCATATTGGGCAGCTCTTGCGATCCGCATGAGAACTCTGGCTGCAGGAGGGAGAGAAGAGACACATGGGAGCTTCTGCAGAAGAAATGATTCTCTTTTGTCCTTCAAAGGGGCCAAATCGCTCAGTCATCAAACTGACTCAGAGTCCAAACAGGCCAGGAAAAAGGTGGAGGCAAGGAAGAATTAGGTGAGGCAAGTGAGTTCAGGAGAAGAATTTAAGTTTAAATAACTTGCATTGAAACTTCAGAGACACATGCAGATTGAACTGTTTCTCAGGCATTTGGAAATGCAGTCTTGATCTTTGGAAAGAGGTTAAGAGATTTAAACTTACCACTTTAAGTATACATAAGGAAAAAAATGAAATGTGATGGGAAAAATTGTCCAGCCGGTATTAGGGTGGTGGAAGGCAGTGATTCTGAGCAAAATTTTAGACAGTTTCATTAGGTCTTTGATTGTCTAAGAAATAAATATGGAAATAATTTGGGGCTTTCTTTATCCTAAACTTGATTAAATTCTGCTACTTTTCCTTTACCTGTTTCCCACTGCACTGCCTACTCTCAGCCTGATGAAAGGTCTAGGGCTTCTCCTGGGCCTCTGTATCCCAGCGTGTGACAAACAAACTAAGCCGAGCCTGGTGTTCAGAAGCGTGCCATCCTGCAGACAGAGCAGATAGCTAGAGCCCAAGGTCCAAGTTCAGGAAGGACAGAGCGGGTCCCATCACACTCTCCAGTCCAACTCTTTTGATCTCCTTTTGGCTCCTGGTTTCTGATCTCATTAGTGATCAGAAGGATCTGTGGAGAGGCAACAAATTTGCCTACCCTCACACTTTCTGCACTTACAAACTTTAGGCCTTTGTACAGGACATGTACAGAGTCTGAAGATATAAATGGACACACTCACCTAGGTATTTCATAACATGTTCTGAAGTGGACATTTCAGCTGTGGGAGAATCGAGACCCCGGAGACCTGCGTCAGTTAGTGTTCTTGCAAGGAGAGCCTCTACTTCAGACCACCCTCACTGCGAGCTCCAGGATCCAACCGTTTCCTGATGGCCCTTCCCTTCTTCCAGCTTTAATGGGAGCTGACACCCCATTTTTCTCTGAGGGACTGTGTTGACTAATTCCATCATGACCCACTCCCCTACTTGCCTCTAGCCCCAGTGGAAGACATCCCCGTTAGCTCTCTCAGGACCCTGCTCCCTTGCAGCCCTCTCAGAAGTTGGTGGTTGATTCTCTGCCTCTATCTACCACTGCTCCACACCGCTGTTTTCCCACTTCTCTCTCCTGTCATCATGAAAGCGTGTGGCGATATTGTTCACCTTAAGAAGAGGAAAGTCCTCTCTTGACTGTAGTACCTCTAGCTATCTTGTTTCTCTGTTCCCCTTCACAACAAACAGACAGACTGCTTTGCTGCACCGTTCCTGATTCAGTAGGTCTGGAGAGGGGGCTGGGAATATGCATTTCTTGTAAGTTCCCAGGGGTTGCTGCTGACCCCAGAGCCACACTGCCTCAATCCATTCAGTCTTTTCCACACCACCTTTAGCCAGTCCTTCCTCCACAGTTTCTTAGAGATTACACTCTGTGTCTAAAACATAGCTAGCCCACCTCTCCTGCACACCACAGCTTTTTTTTTTGGGGGGGGGCGGTTCAAGGAAGTTCTTCACCTATCTTTTCCAAGCCCTGGGTCACCTGAGAGAGAGGTGACACCCCCCACTCCCAGAGACCTTTGCATCAGCTTGCGTTCTTGGAAACACAACACCCTCTACCAGGCTTCCCCAGTCCTCGGTGCAGATAGGGAATGTTTGCAGTGTTGGTAATAAATGCTGCTGTTTTGTTGAAAGTTACCGTGTAGCTTCTTAAATGTCTCAGTAGTATTGATTAGCTGACTTTGTAGTGACCTTTAGGAGTGTACTGTGTGATGAAGTTATTTTGATACACTATTAAATCATGAATCAAACTCAGTATCTTGTCACCCTGTGGTCCCAAGTCTTCTCACTTAAATTTAACTTAAAATCCATATCCTTTTCTGTCACATTTGTCCTCCACCTGTCCAGCCTTATCTGTGCCCCCCATGTAGTTTTCTAGGACATGCATATGAGTCTCAAATATCTTAATAGTAAAGCCTCAAATGGGTAATAGGTATACAGAGTAAAAGTCAAATACAAATAATTAAGTTCCTTGTGAGTTTATTTAAAGCAAGATTTCTGAACACTGACGCTGTGGACTTTTTAGGCTGCATAATTATTTGCTGTGTGGGGCTGGTTGCCGTGGGCATGAAGATGTTTCGCAGCATCAATGGACTGCACTCACGATGCCAGCAGTGTCACACCCCCACACAGCACGACAACCAAAACGGTCTACAGGCATTGCCAGATGTCCTCTGCTTGAGAACCACTGATTTACAGACACCTTACCTTTTTGTGGGTTTTCTTTGTGTGTGAAATAGATCTGCTGGTTTGGACCTTTAAATTTCAACTCCCGAACTTTTTAAACCTTCTCCATTTCTTTCCTATCCTATATTTCTCTTACATCTACAGTGAAATAAAGGCTTATAGTTTTGTGATTGTTTTTAACTGATCCTCAACCATATTTGTCCAAGACAAAGGCAGCCCCCACCGAACACACAGAGTCAGAGCCCAGGACAGACTTCATGTTCTTTTCCTGTCCTTCTGCAAGCATTAATCTCACCATAGGATGGGGATAGTTGCTGTGATTAATATACTTTTAACTGTAATGCGATTATAGAAAATCATGCCAAAATGGCTCGAGCTAAAACTTGACCTGCCTTGACGGGATGAAGAAAACTCAATACCATTTTCCCTGACCCTCCCCACCCCCACACTCCCCGAATAGTCTTGCTTCTTAATGAGTAAGAGTAGTTTAAGCTGCAATTATTTCCTCTTACACTGACTGTCCTTTTCACCCGGGTTACTCTTTGGATGTATAATGGGGAGATAGCTGCTTGCAGGCCAGCGAGGAGGTCTAGTGAATGGCAGCAATACACACTTGGGAAGAGTGCATTCCTCTCTCAGCGCAACCTGCCCAAACTGAATGCAGCTCACAAGTGGAGTGGATGGAGCTTTTTACAATTTCGATTTGAAATGCCACTTTTCTAGCTTCTGTGGCTAAAACAGTAAATAATTTTGTGGGTTTTTTTTCCAGCTGCTCTTAATCTGATGTTTGCTGAACCCCTCTTGAATTTACTTTTGCAGAACAAGACAACCATTTGTGCCATTAAGGCGCTGCTTGTTTTTAGCTGAGTTTAGGGACCGTCTTCTCAAATTTAGTCTCTTTTGACATGAGCAGAACATCTATTCATTAAAAGGGAACACCACGACACAGCTGAAGAATACGCTTCGGGAATGTGGAGGGCGTTGCGTCTGTGTCTCCCAGTTTCAGGAGCTCAGAGTTCCTTTATTTGCCAGACTATCAACCAACCAAGCTCTGGGTTACTGGACACTTTTGTACATTTATAGTTTTGTGTTGACTGAGATAATAACAGCTTTGAAGCATTAGAAGATCCACAAGTACCTTGTGAGTCATAAAAAACATCTAAATAATAACAGTGTTATGTATAGTTTGAGATTTTGGTGAATTTTTTATTTATTGGTAGCCATTTATTTGAAAAGAACAGTTATTATAAATAGACATTTCATAACCACGTACTCAAATAAATCAGTGCCTCAGTTATCTGTAATTTTCTCTTAAGGCAACCTCAGACACTGGAATAGTGCTGAAAAAGGAATAGTAATCTTAATTAATTGTGTGTTTCTTGGCAGATGGCAGAGAACCTCCATATATAGGATCTTGTTTGATTGTAAAAACTGACACTATGAGCAAAGAAAGAACCCATGCAGTGAATGGCTTAAAAAAAATAGCCAAAGTCCTAAAGATTATTACCTGGGCAGTGTGGCCGGTTGGTTTGCTGCAAAAGGAGAAGGGTTCTGATTCGGTGGTGGTAGCTGTATGAACCAAAGCTCTTGCTGTAGAACCCCAAACAAGGAAGAATGACAGATAAAGGACCCTGGCAAAATGACAGCCAAGGAAAGAGGGAAGGACGAAACATGTGGAGGGAGGGAGACTGGAGGATGCTGGAGAGCCCTGGGAAGGGAAGGAAAGAATTAAACACTGATGTGAGCAACTGAGAAAAGCGGGGCGCTCTGGGATGCCTGCCCCTCGGTGCACCGGGCTCGCGGAGTGAGAATCCAGCGCATGGTTGGCTCCAGGCACCTCGGGGCTCTGCACACCATCCCGGCGCAGCGACTGATCATCGTAGCAAATCTTCTTCATGACGAGAGAAGAAAAGTTTGAATCATGTTGGCTCTTGCTTATGTTCCAAACCCTAAGCATTATCTAAAAGAAGAAAAAGATGTTACTGAATTTTCCCCACGAGGAAGTCTGTATGGAATCACTCGTCTCATAGGGCTCACGGCAGTTTGACGTGTCTGCCAGGTTTATCTGGTACGGCATTTCTGTGCTGAGTGGTATGGAAGACTTGACTAAAATACAGTCCATTCATTATTATATGAATTATTTAAGATGGGAGGAAAGGTGGAGAATCGAAGATGGTTCTGCAACCCAGTGTGATTTTTACTTGGTTATTTACATCAGTGTTTACGTTGGCGTTGTCCCCTCCTGCTCTGTGTTACAATGGCCTGTTTACATCTGTCTTCTCCACCAGACTCGCAGTGACTTGGCCGCAGGGACCATCTTAGCATGCGAAACCCAGAGCACAGTCTCTGGCCATGGCTGGTGTTTAGTAAGTGTTAGTTGAATAAATGATTGAGGAAATAGATACATCTGATCTGACACTTCACCGTGAACAAAGTAATGCCTCTGCACAATGGCAGCACAGCAACACCTGGAAAGCTTAACTGCTCGCCTCTCAGACTGCTGTGAAGCCCCGACCTCCACCCGAGTGCCCCACGTAATCTTTCCCCAGAACAACAGAAGTGGTTAAGTGTTCAGGTGTCAAAATGCTGCCCTGCTGGGCTGAGGGCCGCACACAAAGTTATATTACATTGAGTCTGAAATGCTAACAAAGCAAGTAATTAAGCTGAGTAAGTGCTAACTTGCTTGAAAGCAAGATTTGAAGCTGATAAACCAAAATGCTGATAATTAAGAGTTGATTATACAGCTTTGTTGTTTCTCTACCCTGCTAATAGCCTCTCATTCTTGGCATGTAATGATTTCTTCCCCACAAGGGGGAAAAAAACCCCAACCATCAATCTTCTCCACCTCTCCTCTCCCATTCTGAGTAAGGTGTGACTCCGTCCTTTCATAAACTAATCCTCCACCTGCAGTCTTGATCCTTCTCTCCTTTCTTGTCTGTCTCTTGTATCTTTTACCTCTCCCTCTCCAGTAATTTCTTCTCTTCTGTTTACAAACACACTCAGGGGTTACCGTCGTTAAAAAAAAAAAGCAAGCCAGCAAATGAGAGTGTGAGAATCTTCCCTTATTCTCCATTCCCTTAAACCTCTACCATGCTGCTCCACTACTTTCCCTAAACTCGTAGACAAGGGATCTGCATTCCTTGTGTGCTCTGCGTGATTGCTGATTACCCCTTATTCCCCATATACGTTTCTCCTGGTTTCAGCATTCTAATGAAGCTCCTTCAGAAGTTATAGATATATTCTTACTTGTCAGATTCCCAAATCTTTTTTCTTTCTCCTTTACTTTTCTTTCTTTCTTCCTTCCCCTTTCTTTCTTTCTCTTTCTTTCTTTCCCCTTCCTTCCTTCCTTCTTTCCTTCCTTCCTCTCTGTTTCCCTAATTATCTATCTATCATCTATCTATCTATCTATCTATCTATCTATCTATCTATCTGTCTATCATCTATCTATCTTTCTCCTCACCTGAGGACATGCTTAGAGAGGGAGGGGAAGAGAGAAGGAGAGAAGCACCAATTCAAGAGAGAAACATCGATGGGTTGGTTGCCTCTCCTCTGTGCCCCAAACAGGAACCAAACCCACAACCCATCTGTGTGCGCTGACTGGAATCGAACCTGAGACCTTCACTTTGCAGGACGATGCTCCACCCAACTGAGCCGGACGATGCTCCACCCAACTGAGCCACACCAGCCAGGGCTCCATTTTCCTTCCTCTTGGCATCATTTCATATGGTTGGCCTGGCCCTTTTCTGAAATGCCCCTTGGTGACTTCCATGACATCTGACATTTCTGATTTTCTTCTCGCCTGTTTTATTACTTTTTCTCTCTTTCCTTCTCTTCTTTCCTTTTTTCTTTCCTTTCTTTTTTCCTTTCCAGTAATAGAAGAAAGAGAGAAACTACTATTTATTGACATTTAAACTAAATCATATGCCAGAATTGTACCCAATTTTCAAATATTATCTCCTTTTATCCTCCCATCAACCCTAGGAGGTGAATATTATTATCCCCATTTAAAGTGTTTCATTTACCTATTTCTTTATAATTGTAGTAAAATATGCATAATATAAAATTTACCACAGCAATCATTTTTAAGTGTACAGCTCTGTGTCATCAAGTACCTTCCTGCTGTTGAGCAGCCATCACCGTCGTCTTTCTTTGGGATTCTGCTCCTCGTGGGAAACCGAAACTCTGCATCCATTCAGCACTGACTCCCCATCCGTCTGTTGCCTCCTTCCCCCAGCCCCCGGCAGCCCCCCTCCCCTTTCTGTCTCTGTGAACCTGACCACGGTAAATACCATACATAAGTGGAATCTTATAGAATTTGTCTTTTCACAACTGGCTTATTTCACTTAGCATAATGTCTTTAAGGTTCGTCCATATCGTAGCATGTATCAGAATTTCCTTCCTGTTTAAGGCTGAATAATATTCCATTGTATATATGTATCACAATTTGTTTATTCATTCATCTGTTTACTATCCTCATTTTATAAATGGTGAAACTCTGGCTCACACAACTGAAATGATTCATTGAGGTCACACAGCTTTTCTTCTAAATTCTAGCCTTAGTCTGTTCTCTCTGTCTCTGTCTCTTCTCTCTCTGCTCCCCCTCCCTCCTTCCTCTTCTCTTTGCTGTTTATCCCACATTTTAAATTGTAATCCCCAAATAGCTCTCAAATGTACATCCTAACTTTAACTTTGGTACTGAATCTAGTCCCATAGTTCTAGGAGATCCTCCACAATGTTCCTCTGATGCCTTTGACTCACCAAGCACGAAAACAAGCCCATCGTCATTTTATCCTGAAAACAGACTTGTCAGACTGACACCCTCATCGCTGTTGATGTACCACAGACTCTCCCCCTTGAACCTCACCCTCTGACTTATCCTTGAGCCTCTTTTCCCTCCACCCCCCAAAGTTAATGTCTGAATGTTCTGTCAGGTGTGCCTCCCTAATGCTTTTCACATCCACCCATTCCAGCCTTGCTGACCCTGGAAAAGACGTCCTATAGTTGGGTGGGCCTCAGAGCTTGGGTTGGGCTCAACCCCCAGTTCAGCTACTCCCTGGCTTAGAGAGGAGAGAGTGTCAGGCTAGTCACCTGACCTCACTGAGCCTCAGCGTCCTCATCTGTGTGAGAAAACCCAATGCACAAGATATTTTGATCATTAAATGAGGTAATATTTGTAAACAGCCCAGCACAGTGCCAAGTGTATAGTAGATTCTAAATAAATGGTCATTCTTTCTTTTCTTTTATAATTCTATTGTACAACTTCTAGTTCACAAGCCTTCTTCCTTCATAGGATTTTCCTCTGAGTATATGAGAGTCCCTTGCAGGAAACAAACCCCTAAATTTTAGCACTGTGTTTTATTTGCAGTGTTACTGATTCTGCATCCCAGTCAGAGGACAGTGAGTGTGTTCAGGGTTGGCCCTTCATATTTGTGCTCAGGGTTTGATTTGGCATTTAGAATTCCTAAAACAATCTTGGAGGGGATTTCTCTCTCTTAGACTGCCTCCTCAAAGTTGTCTCATACAAAATAAGTGAAGCTGGCATGATTTATTGAGCCCAGTCTTATTTTCAAAAAGACTGCTATGAAGTCAGCGAAGTGACATTTCCATGATTAAGATCAGTCGGCAGGATTAATGGAGAGGCAGCACGAGCTGTTCCGTAACTTTATTTTGAGTGTGCCAAGAGTTTTAACTGGGATAAGGGGAGTCAGCAAATACCCTCACTTCCCTCTCCACCTCCCTGCCCCCCACACACCAAAGTGCAATTCGATAAGAAACAGACCAGCTTGTGCGTTTTCAGCAGGAGGGATACCTGGGCAGAAGATTGTCTTCAGTTCTTGGATGTAAGCTCCTGTAGGCAAATTAAACCCCAACTTCTGTTCAGCAGTCTGCACTCCGGGGAGCTGTCCAGAGTAGCCAGGTGACATCGGCTGCCTTGAAGATAGAAATTCCATGTATTGGATCCTGAACTAACTGTGCTCTTTACCCAGAAGGGTTGCTGGGTCTCGGAAAATCCACTACCAGCAACAACAAAACCTCCACACAATCTCTATGTGTAGTTTGGAGGAACACATTTAGCAATGACTAGGTGTGGAAAAATCAGACTTGCGATGCAGCACTTCGAATTGATCCTTTCATGTTCAGAACGGGGAGCAAGTAGGGAGTGAAGATGAAGTGTCGTGAGTTCCCTGTCTTGTGCTAGACGTGCAGGTATCATCATATACACAGTTCTCCAAACTGAGCATTCCAGGGGGCTGCTGCAGAGCCTGCTGGCAATCACAAGGCCACTCGCTCATCAGTGAACAGCGTGACCACTCTTGGTACCCCACTCTGTAGTTCAGGCAGGTCTAAGATGGGCGATCTACCCAAACACTTGCATTGGAAGCATGACTCCCGTCTTGTTTCTGAAGTAGATAATCAAATTCTAACAACCAACTGCCTCAGTGTTCTTTTCCTTTCGCCCCGCAGGTTGTACTCGGCAACAACAGACAACACTGCTCAATGGGTAACTTAGCAGCTCACAAGCTCCCCTCTGGTGCTTCGTGTTTCAGTTTCCCTCTCGTGAGCTAGACTGTGAGTGTGAACGTTTGTCTGTCGTCTTCTGAGTTTTTCTTCCCATGGCCGCCTTCCTGTCTCTTCTCAGCCTTAAACATGGCATCTCCAGTAGTCTGTGTTCAGGCTTTTTGGAAATGGCAGACTCCGCTACTCACTTTTATTTACTATATCTGACTATCTTGCCCCAAATCCTGCTTTTTAATCATTCTTGAGGATTTTGGCCCTCTGGCCTCCATATTAAGTTGAAAATCTCCAGGAATTTTAAAACCAGGTTTTAAATTGGTTTGGCCCAAACTGAACCTTAACAAAATCCTCCTTCCATTCCTTTATGAGTCAGATTCTTCAGACTCTTTGGAATGAACCATTATGATTTTCTCTGAGCCGGCTGTCAGAGTCACGTCATGGAGTTCAGAATCAAAGTATAAACTCAAAAACTCAAGCTCCAGTTTTTTGGGCAGGGGAGTGAGTGGGTGAATAAACTAAGGATATTGTAATGATTCATTTAGCGATTCTCTTTGCCTTTGCCCCAGCACCCTAACATTGCAAAATTAAATTTTATAAATGTGGTTCAAGATTTGACAGTTGCTGTATTTGACATTGGGCCACTGCCGCACTCTCAGCCAACTCCCCCCCCCCCTTACTTTTTTCCCCACTCCGTGTACTTGTCTCGGAGCAGAGGGTTCAAGAATAAATGTATTGCCAAATGAAGGAAAGCAGTCTTTGAATTTCAGAGTGAAGAATTGCAAAGTGGCCAAGAGTCTGATTACCAGTCAGACTTCTAGATGGTTCATTAATGAAGCAATGCAACACCCACAAGGGGAGAGACATGCCAGTAGTGTTTTACCCTGGGCACGGGCATTGCTATTTAAGGAAAACTAAATGCATAGCATACACCATGTTAGAAAACTAATTTTAATGTTAACAATGTATTCGGTGTTATTCTTGTGGTGATGAGAAAATATTCCAGCCTTCATTGCCTTCCACAAATAAGTTGGTGGGAGTAAACGAAGTGTGCTATTTCAGGACCAATGTAGCAATACCTCTGCTCTATTATCAGCAACATGCACAGTTGGCTCATGGCGGAATGCACGCACTCTCGTCTGTGAATAAGCATCAGGCTGACTGTGCAGGATGATAATTGCTCTCCCTGCACTTCCTTTGGCACCTACTGATGTCTGCTAAGTGGTTAGTAAAACATTTTTGTAGGAATGTCAAGCACTTCTAAAAATTTGAAGGACTTCGTTTTTGATTGTTCTTTTTCTTATGTTTAACTTTGAGGGAAAGTTCACGCAAAGCCATTTCACTGCTGCTATTACTGCTGGCAGATGTCTTAAATAGTAGGGTTCCAGAGTGTCTGCACTTAGCATCTTTTAATCAGTTGTGGGTTTTTCAAGTTACAGTGTGAGACGGGCTGGATGTGTCGGGATATCAAGTAACGGACTTCAAATGCATGGCAAATTCACTAAAGTGAAAATGATTGTGGGGGCTCCCACATTCCCCCTGCAGTGTATGTAAAACTGACTTTTAAAGTGTTTAGTAGGTAATGGATCATGTAAGGTCAGTACTAGCCATGGCGGCCACGGCTATTATTTTCGCTTTTCATGGGAGGGTGCTCAGCAAAATGAGATTGTCACACTCTTTTTTTGAGAGGACAGCGACAGACAGTTAAAAGCCTCTTCATGTAAGGATGTTATTTCATAAAGACACCAGCACTGGATTATCCCCTTCACTTTAAACTTCTGCCAGCTTGTACAAAGAGATAAAACAAAATAGCCCTGGTCCCAGGGGTGGGGAAGTGCTGGCCAGCTCAGCCTGGGTCCCCAAGCTTTCATTTTGATTAGTCAGATGTGAGGAAAATTCACTTAGGCTGAGAGGTGAATTTAATACCAGTCATGCCCATGCTGTTCATATCACAACCATTTTCACATGATGCCACTTAATTCCCTAAGAAGCAGAAAGGTAAATCGGTGGCCGGCCGGCAAAGGTGTCACAATGCATTAAGACCGGGACTCGCTGCAGGGGATAATGGTTCTGATTGCTGTTGACTCATGTCCCCACCAACCGCCTCATGTAAAATAAGTGACATTTAAAAGACATCAAGATGTGAGAAGAGGGAAAGGAGAGGAAAAGGAAGACAGAGGAGGGTAAAAAGTACAGGCAACTAAACTTGCCACCTGAACGTGCAGTTGCTTTCCCACCCTAAGTGGCAGGAAATGATAACTCAACATGCCACGGGTGACCTGCTCTAAGCTTTTAACTTCCTGTCTTGTGTTTTGAGAGAAAAATCTGTAAAATTGCTTCTGGGAACTGCTCCAACATGTTATCATTTATTTCCAATTTAATTTTTTTTAAGTTTTATTCTTTTGCCCTTGCATATCAGTCTATTCATCTCCTTAAAAGCTTTAGGCTGAATCAAGTTCGGCAACGGGAGACAACAAGAGGCAGTCTACTTTCTGAAGGCCCATTTATGTCTATTTTTATAAAGAGAATCAAATTCCAGTTTACAGTAAGCATATGCTTTAGTTGACATCTGTTTCTAAGACTTGGACGCTTTGTTTGCATAACAGTCGCCAATAAATGGCCTTGTTTTAAGTCTGCTCACTGAGTTGTATGTGGGCTGTTCAGCTGGGGATTTTAGCCGCAGCTGATCCCCTGCCGCTCATAGCTGATAGGAAGGGGGAAAATCCGAGGAGCCCAGTCCTATTTATTAATGCAGATTTTAACATTCTCAATGAACCACTTATCCAGTGTGATTCTGCAACCAAATCCTTATTTGCTCAGGCAGAGGAGGGGGGGTTCTTCAAAGTGCTGAATTAAAGCTTACCAGCTTTTTTTTTTTTTTTGGAGGGGGAGGGGATGGTGAGGAAGGAGAAAGAGCAAGGCCCTCTCTGTAGCCAGTCTCTGAACATTCAGAGTATGATGAGGTCGAATCTTTAGACAGGATATTATAAACCAAGCTTATGTTTACCAAATTTATTGTTAACCAAGAATAGCAGACATTGGCAGATTACTGCTACTTACTTACATTGGCAGATTACTGCCAGTAGTAGCAGACTACTCTCTAAATATAGGCCTTTTGTGCAAACTCTGGATGCTTTTTCTTCAATAGCACTTAAACATCAGTTTAGAGTGTGATAGAACTGGGTTATTTCCTTCAACCATTTGATTTTGTTTCATTTTAAAGCATACCCGATTCTTCATGCATGGGAGATAGGCACAATAATCAAATATGTCAAGGTGTGCCTATGACTATCTTCAGGATCATTAATGCTAATTAAAGAAGTTTCTATTTGTGTTAAGTGCTTTAAAAATGGAGTTAATCCATAGTCTCCATAAATCTTCCCTTTCTCCCCCTGTGCCCTGAAAGGCGTGCCAGCAGTTAAAAATATTAACAGTGTAAGGATGGGGTCTCTGTGCCCTAGAAAGCAAGCCTGATTAATGGAGGGGTTTGCTTTAATTCTCTTATGTATACAGAAGAGAGCTGACTCTAATGTATTGGAAAGCGTAGTGTTCATTGACTTTCACATACTGAACTTTTCCCCCTGAGTTACTGTGTAATACTCAGTAATCGTTTATGAAATGTGTAACATTTTTAAAGGGGATTTACATATCAACTTTTCCTAGTGGAATCAACAACAGTAGCATGAAATGTATCTACTCCATTTACTCTTATCCAGTGCTCCTACTTTCTTTTCCCTTTAATTTTTATATATGGTAAAAATTTCATTGAAGAGAGATTTTAGATGACAGGACTGTAATTTTAAACCCAATAGAAGAGGTGTAAGCAATTTGAGCTTAGCTGAAGCATAATCTTAGGTTGTCAAGAAGAAACCCATTCTCCCTATGCTAATCAATCAGTGTATCAACCAACCAATCATCTCTTCAGCTTAGCATATATCCTAAGGTTTGATATATCTATTAACTGCCCATCATGCAGCTGGTCTGTGGATGATGAGATTCCCCCTATCTTGGCATTTGGCGGCAGACGACTAAGCTATCACAGCCTCAGATAAATACCCAAGTGGAGATTTCAATCCTGTTCCTGAGTGCAGAGACAATCCAGAAATGTTGAAAATATTCTTTAGAAGAGAATGTACAGAAAATTACATTTCTCAACACCATGGGATGTGTGAAAATTGTATATATTACATGATTTCCCCTCCCTAGACACAACAAGATAAAATGAAATTACTCTTTTATTATGATTGGAATGCTGGTAATCAAAATAACTGCTGAAATCTGCTACAAACTCTTAATTGCAAGACAAATTACATGGAGGCATTTTGAGTAAGTAAGAATAATGACCATTTAGATGATGAATTCCCTGAAAACAAACAAAAGCCCAATTTTATAAAGCAAGGCACATAATCATTGTAATTCGGGAGAAAGGGGCCCCTATTTCCGAAGACTGTACATTGTTTCCTGGCCTCGATTCAGAGGTTCTGATGTTAGCTTAGCTGCAGCCGAGTGCATCTATAGCCCCTTCCACTAGGCAGTGTATCGGGGCACGATTTGGAGATAGTGAGTGCTCCTGTGAAATTGTTTATTGAGACATAGAAACCCAAAGGACTTAAAAGCAAAAGGGCTTAAATTTAACGGCGAAGAGTCTGTGAATATGTTGCACTGCAATGAGTGTGATGTGTGTCTTCCAACACTGATTTCCACCTGGAAACTGAAGTGCACAGTGTGCACACTACAATCATGATATCTCTCCTACGCCATTGCTCAAGCTCCTTGCTCTTGAAAGAGAACCAAGGTGAGGTATTAGTGAACTGCGATTCAGCCCAAGCTCAGCCGCTGGGTCTTAACTTCATTAAGTGGTATTTTTCTGAAGTGCCCGTGAAAAATAGTTACTGGTTAGTCTCAAGATGTGTAAACACTTTCGTATTGTTCCAAAAGGTTACTGTTTTCATGGCAATTACAGTGTGAATTTAGACTTCTCCTACAGTATTTGCTCTGCCAAAATCCTTTCAGTGCTATTGGCTAACATAACCAGGAGAAAATTATATTTCAGCCTAAATACCACGGTCTGGGTTTGAAGCCATTAAAAAAAAATTTGTTTATTTTTTAGATTTTATTTATTTATTTTTAGAGATGGGGAAGGAAGGGAGAAAGAGAGGGAGAGAAACATCAATGTGTGGTTGCCTCTCATGTGCCCCCTAGTGGGGACCTGGCAACCTAGGCATGTGCCCGGACCGGGAATCAAACTGGTGACCCTCTGATTCACAGGTCATCACTCAGTCCACTAAGCTACACCAGCCAGGGCTAAAGCCATTTTTCCCCCATCATTTGTTGAGGGTGGGGCCCAGGAGGAGGAAGTATGGAGTCCACAATAATATTAAGTCTTTGGTGCTGAAGAGAGAAGGAAGTCTGTTTTCTGCCCTGAGAAGTCCAGCATAAGTCCATAGGGACCATGGTAATTTCTCCACTCTCAACAACTCAACCCATGCACTTTGGTTTCAACTCAAGAACTCTCATGTGTCCTGCTGTGAAAGGGCCAGTAACAATGTAACAGCTCTAGGATTTTTCTCAACAGAAAGATAATTGTGGTGTCAAGTTCAGAGCAATAGTTCAATTTAAATAGTATATTTTGAAGGCCCTCCTCAAGCAGTGTGATTCTCAGAGAAAACACTTGCTATATGGGTTAAGGTTACAAATTTATTATAGCAAAGAGAAGGGCCTCCTCCTGCCTCCCACCACCACCCCCCCCCCACCCCTGCCAGAAAAAAAAGAAAGAAAGCACACAGAGAATCATTTTCTCTGTCTCAAGTCATTTACAGGGCCCATTCTGGGACTCATTCCAGGCTACTATGATTAGAGACCTGCGTGTTTATTGATATTCACAGATAAGCCCCAGACATGAACACCCATGACATACGCTCTGTGCAAGGAGGCAAAAGGATTGATTTAGAGAGAGATGGCCCACTGAATGTGGATTTTTTGTTGTTGGCCTGGAAACTTGTAAGGATGCAACTCTCAGGCCCAGGACGGACTTACTCCCCAGAGCCTCTATCCTGTCTTCTGGTGATAATTGTCCTGACAGTTCTGCAGATTGTGGATACAGATAAGAGAGCCAGTGAAAGTGGACTGAGTGCAATTAGAAACTTATCCGCACAAGAATTGACCTGTGATTGCATTTACAGGTAGAATCAGCTCCTGAGAAGATAAATCATATAAAGCTCAGCAGATGGCTCTGGCAAAAGAAGATTCATTTTTTTTTTAATTGGCGTGAGTTCCAGGTTTAGAATGTTTTGCTACCATTCTACAGGAATTCAACATGCTCTCACATGCACCATGTAAACATGCCACAGGGAAGCAAAGAGTTCACTCCCTGCCCTCAAGGAGCTTATGGTCAAAGACAACATAAAGAAACAGACCAAAGTATCTCTATGAAATTTTGCAGGTGGTATCAGTGAAATTTCTTTATCAGGCAGAGTATGATTAATGTTTGCTCTTCCATTCTGAATTCTTTTCCATGCGAAAGGCTAATACTGTGGTGAAGATTAAAACGAAAAGTAGGAGACAAGACAAGATGAACAGAGGAGAAACTGAGGGGAAGGAAGGGAAGAAAGTAATGGACAGAGTGCCCGGTCTGCTCTGTGGGTCCTGTCTACATCTTAGGCAAGGAGGTCTTAGACTCTACTGGGGCTGGGGAGAGGGTATTTACCCAGACACCAGGTACCAAGGGTTGACCACTGTCTTGTTCTACTTGGGCTGCCTTAACAAAAAGCCATAGACTGGGTGGCTTCAACAACAGACATTTATTTTCTCACAGTTCTGGAGGCTTCAAGTCCAAGGATAGGCCAGCAGCACAATAGGTTTCTGTTGAGGTTTCCCTCTCTGCCTTGTGGTGGCCACCATTTCGCTGTGTGCCCATGTGAGCTCTTTTTTGCGATCCCCAGGTTGGATGAAGGGTGCTGGTTACTTTCTGGAGTCTCTTATAAGGACATTACTTCTGTCATATCTGGGCCCCACCCTAATGACCTCATTTAACCTTCATTACCTCTTTATAGATCCCATCTCTAAATACAGTCATACTGAGGGATGAGGGCTTCAACATAGGAATTTGGGAATACACAGTTTAATCCACACCCTCCACCAGCTGCAGCTAGAAGGAAAGTCCCCACAGTCATCTTTTCCAACCTACTGTCGGAGAGACCACCATTAACCAGCACCTAGGCCATGGATCTTTGCAGAATTCTGGAAGTATTGTGCCCAGCCATTAAGTGGTGGAATAAAGGAAGGAAGAAAGCATGCACAGAAAGAAAAGGGTGCACAGTTAGTGCTTTACAAATACTCCAAATGGGTGAAGAGTAGTGACCTCTGACTTCTTTGTGATTCTTAACTCACGCTGCTGCAGACTGGTTATAAGGTCCACATCACACTGTGGTATGAAAGCATTAATTGAATATGGATGATCAGAATTTCTATGTGAATGATGGCTGGAAATAGTCTTCTGCCTGTTCAACAATGGAATGGGGGACCAAGTCTTCACTTGGCTGCACAATTCTCTTGATGGGGTCAGTGTTTTTTTTAAACCCTGAGGTATGTACATTTTACATCCTGTTTTAACTTTTAAGTCTAATGGGGATTTCTTTAGAGTAACTTAAGAAGGAGGAAGAGAATTAGGGGAGGAAAGATATGATAGGTGCTAGAACTGGCCTTTAGGTTGAATTTGTGACTTTCTGACAGACACTGTCGTTAGCCCTCATCTCGAAGGGTAGCGCTTCCATTAGAAATGAGCCCATGAATATGGTTCATGTTAACATACCAGTGTCAGTTTCTTGGTTTTGACAAATGTAAGATGTTGACGATGAGAGAAACTGGGTGAAGGTCATCCCGTGGCTCTCTGTGCTATCTCTGCCACATGTTACATTTCTGTAAATCTAGAATTATTCCCAAGTAAAAAGTTTCTTTTTAAAACCCAGGTGCATGTGCTTTACAGTAAACATGTTTAATAAGAAAGCCTGTAGCTCTACATTTTTGGGAGCGTTTTCTCAATGTTTCTGCAAATAAATGCTGGTTTAAATTAGATATCTGAGAAGCTGGAGGCTAACCCCGCTTTTGCAAACATCATCATCAGACCTATAGGTCCCTATAGGGTCATACTGAAATGCTCACTCATTTGATACTAAATCAGAAAAAGGAAGATTTAGAATTATTTGACTTTTTAGACTGTCATTTGGTACTAAAATAAAGCAAAAATAATCTCTTGGTATGTTTACTAGACAAAGCGTGTGGTATGACATTGTAAGTTGCTTTAAAGTTTGTGTTTTCTATTAGGCTTGCTATGTGGTGCATTCGTGACCATGTAAAAGTATCTACTGGCCCCTTTAAAGTCAGAGGCTGTCTGAACAAAACTTAAACTCCTAAAACTTTCTCTCCAAAGTGTGCCAATTCTTGGCTACACTAGTAAACAGTTGGGCATGTGTTTAAATACAATGCAATTTTTAAATTCAGGTTGTTTTTTCCTCAAGTACGTGCATCTAATGCATCTGTGCATCTGTGATGTGTGTGTATAATAGAGGAGACAGTATTTGATTTTTAATTTTTATGTTAGTTTCCACTCTGTTCTGTGGCTGTTTGAATTTAGAAAAACAAAAAGGTAATAGAAAAATGTGTGTCTGTATCACTGTGCTTACTGCCGTGTGTCACTTACGGTTTTGTGTCCATCCTTTCCCCCGAAGAGTGAACTCATTGAGAGTAGGAAATGTGGCTTCATTATGTAGCCCAAGTCAGTATGTAGTAATGATTCAATAAATATCTGTTTGAACGAGCAACTGAATGAAATTACATTCCAATGAAGTACTTCCATTTTGAAAGGACCCCAATACCTGCCTCTTGATTTGCTGTCTTCATGGCCCTTGTTTTAGGACGGCCTCACCATTTGGACCGTCACCGTCATTCAGCTACGTATACACTAACCTTTCAAATCTCTAAAAAGTGTTTAAAAGAAAGAGAAATTGTTCCTGTTTCAAAACCTATTGTAATGCATTTTCAAATATGTCATACATATCGTTGTTAAAATTAAACCAGGGATTGGTTTTGAGCGAATAGCCCTATATCCTTACAGATGCTGTGGATGGATGCATCTAAGCTGCTTATTATATTGATGGGTTTTGCTGCTCTGCAGCAAATGAAAACAGGCAGCTGCTTCCTCCATCAAAGCACGGAACAGCCTGAGTTTTTATTAACTGAGTGTTCATTTCTTCTATTGCCAAAATTCTTACACAAAACAAAAGAGCAGTTTTAGCACATTATTGCTTAACTAGACATGAACAACTGACAGCAAGTGATAAGCCTGTCCGCTTTTCACAACTGGTAATCATTTTTGGAATAGATGTTTTAATATAGTTGAATATAAATTTTGTAATTTACATCTACAATGGTACGTAAATTTATAGATCCAGCTTGTTGCAGAAGAATGAGGCTATAATCACAAAAGGCTTTTCCCAGTGTTGTTTAATTTTTAATGACTATTTGAAAAACTGGGGCAAGAAAATGAAATCAAATTAATTTCTTTAAAAAAAAACACGAAAAGGTGCTAAAGATAATCATACAAGTTGGTTGGAGCCATTTGCACAGGACCCCGGTGCAGCAAGGCCGCTGTGTTTACAGCCAGGACGTGCCTCGCACTCCGTTTCCCCATTAGTTGCAGGGTGCCGCCCAAGTTTGTGCAGCAGCAGACATTTCTGGAGAGCCGACTGTCGTGTTTCCTTTGCATCAGTGCATGATAATGAGCAGGGAGAAGGAAGAACAGAGCCCACCCTGGTCATTTTGCACAGCTGAGATTCTCAGCCAACTCTCATCCTTATTTTTTTAAAGCAATCTGAATATCCGAATATCATCCATGTATTTTCAGATAGAATGGCAGAGAGGGGTTTGTTTCAAGGAAGTTTAGACTGAGGCTCAACGACATGTCATTTTATTTACCAAGTCAGTTTGCTGAATGGTGTTTTCCCCTTTGGAACTCCCTAACTGCAGTTCCTGCGGAAAGAAGGCAGCTCTCTTCCTACTCGCCCCCCTTGCCATGTGGGCCCAAGAGGAGGAATGGGGAGTAAGGGCCGTTTTCTAATAACCAACCCCAAAGAAAGAGCGCTCTGATATTTACAGGTCTGGAGACCGGAAGTCCAAGACCCAGGTGTTGCCAGGCTCAGCCAGGTGCAGAAGGCCTTCTCTGTGTGTCCTCGCGTGGCTGTCCCTCTGCCAGTGTGTATCCCTGGCGTCTCTCCCTCTTCTTTCAGCCAGGACACACAGCAGCGTCAGGTAACAGGGGAATGATGATCCTGACCTCCCCTCCCTTCCAGGTGCCAGCACCTCTTGGAATAAAGGCAATTTTGAAATGCTGGGATGTGCATCTCCCAAACAACCCTGATAAGTAAGTTCTGTTGTGTAAAAATCCTAATACCCCGGCCATTTAATGAATGCATGGCATCACTTTGGCACACGTAGCACGCACCTCCTGAGTATGATTTTCTCTCCTGCAAGACTTCCCCAAATGTGCAGGGCATGTACTACTCCACATGGAACACAGGCTTTCAATTTGTTTTGAACTCAGCCACAGTGTTCACCTGGAAATGAGATAAAGTTGGACTCCAAGGCAGGGGGCTGCTTTTGAAATCAGATTCATGAATCGTTGGGAGCTTGGGAGGTGGGAGCCACACTCTCCTTACTCCTCTTTGGTGTGCCGAGTACCAAGTATGTGTCGCGTTGGCCAAGTGGCTCACTGGCTGAGATAAGGAACAATTACAATGATTTATAATGCTTTCTTCTTTGTTATGCTCCATGTGACACATTGCTGCTCTTACATGACATTTCAAGACACAGCATAGTCCTATTTTATTTTGTAAAGTTCAGCAACTTCCTTTTAAAAAAATTTCTATACTCACCCAAGAACATTTTTTTAATTGCTTTTTTTTAATAAGAAGAGGAAAGGGGGGGTACAGAAACATTGGGGTAAGAGAGAGCCTCAATTGGTTGCCTCCCATATGCTCCTGGACTGGGGATTGAACCCACAACCTAGGTATGTGCTCTGACTGGGAATCAAACCCACAACCCTTTGGTGCACGGGGCCATAGTCCAACCAACTGAGCCACACCGGCCAGGGCCACAGTTGTGTTTTAAAGGAAAAACGGTGATATCAAAATGATGGCTGATGGCCCCACTCAGAGGAAACTTGAGCACAGCAATGTTGGGGAGAGGGTGTTACTTGGGGAGGGCAGTGAAAATCTTTTTCCCCCTCCTCCGCCTCCTCTTTCTCCTCTTTATTTTTTACTGTGGGAAGGCTCTGCTGTTTCTGGGAAAACCCAGATCATGGTTCCTCTTTTGCTAGGAGCTCTCTGGTCTGATTCTCTGGGTCCACCTTTCCTACTTTCTTGTTTTTCCTACTCTCTTCACCTCTCTCACTTTAAAACATCCTCTCTAACCAGTGCAGATGGAGCATTTGCTCTGCTGGGCCCAGAGAGCTGGCACTGGGAGGTGTTCTTCTACCTGTGCTGGGAGACTGTGGGGAGATGTCTTCTGTCCAAACGGTAGTATGTTACCCTGAAGAGGAGAAAATATGTTTGGGAAAAAAATACCTCGTGTAGCTGAGAAATGTGCTCAGTATTAATAGGGAAAATTGTGTTTGAGGAATGTCTGTTATTAATATGCTAGATTAACTAAATAAAAAGCTATCACGACTTGAATATGTAGATGTAGCACAGTTCTTTTCTGAAGCTGTGAGACTTAATTAACAAAGGCAGTTCTAATTCAATTAAGATAGACATGAAGACTTGCCTTCTCTAAGACTGTTTTGAATACTATCTAAAACATTTCCTGGTAGGGATTTAAATTTGAGATTATAGTACAAATAACATTTTTTTAACCAATCTGATTTTCTTTAAAATGTCATGAGCTAGTGCTGGCTGGGTGACTCAGTTGGAGCCTAGTCCCATGCACCAAAAGTTGTGTGTTTGATACCCAGTCAGGGCACATGCCGAGGCTTCGGGTTTGATCCCCAGTTAAGGTATGTACAGGAAGCAACTGGTTGATGTTCCTCTCTCTCATAAACATTTCTCTTTCTCTCTCTCTTGCTCTCTCTCTCTCTCCCCCCTTCTCTCTTTCTCTCTCAAATCAATAAACATATCCTCAGGTGAGTGTTTAAAAAAGCATTTAAAATGTCACGGGCTACAGCCCACTGACAATTGTGTAACTTTTGTTTGGAAATGCACAAATACAATCATCTATAGTCATTGGATTGAGAGTTGAAAGAGACCTCAGAAATCAATTCCACCCTTTCATTTTATTCTCGAAACTGGAGTCCCAAATTAGTTACTGACCTAGTCATGAGAACTAGGAACTAGTTCTCTTGATTCCAGGACCAGTTGCCAGGGTTGGGATGATATAGCACAGCTTGGGAACCTGCGCTCTGAAGGTTGAGTGTGTGGGCTCAGATCCTGGCTATGCCATTTAAGCTCTCCATGCTTCATGTACCTCGGGGTGCCCCTCAACTAGCCGTAGTGACAATACATACCCTATAGGGTTGTTTTAAGGAGTAAATGAGATATTTCACAAAAAGTGCACAGCTCAGTGTTTACCAAGTAGTAAGCGTTCCATACATAATGCTAAGAATAGCACTAGTAACAACAATAAACCTTAACTGTACTTACTTTGCGCTCTTCTAATTCACTTAATCCTCACATCTGTCCTTATAGAGTAGACAGTATTATCACTTCCAGATGAGGAGTTGTTGTAAGGAGAGTTTAAGTGACTCACTAAGGTCACAAAGATAATAAGCCTCAGAGCTGTCTCCCAAGTTCATGGCCTTCGCGAGCCGCTGAAGCTGCAGCTGGGGCTGCGGTGCGTTCCTTTTCCTCAGTGGTGCTGCAGCATCTTCCTTGTTCTGTCACCATTTCCTGTTTGTCATCTAGTTTCTTTCCCGGCATCTACTCTAAAACAGACCCTCAGGCTGATGGCTGGGCCTCCGGGGACTGTCTTCCCCTCCCTGCCTCAGCGTCAGGGTGGGGCTGGGGCTCCTTCCATTTTTCCCGTACCATCACATTCATAGGTCTCCAAATTAAAATTTAAGTTTGAAATTTTAATGTATAATAGTCAAATCATACCCATAAACTAACCCCTTTTGTGGTTGATAGGAATTTACTGTTGAAACACTGGGTTAATTTTCATGCCCTTTTATTTGTCCTCCTTTCATGGGCTCATTGTCTGTCCTGTAAGTTCAGATGGCTTCTCCAGGAACAGGAGAAGAAGTGAGATGGCAAAACGACTTATGCAGGCCCTTGTTGTTGCAATCTAGTGTGCTTTGCGATCTAGACGTGAACTGTAACTTCCCTCAAGTCAGATGACCTGATTTCACATTCCAACTCTGCGACAAAATACCTGCCAACTCAGAGGGAGGCTCCCTCCCCTCTCAGTGCCTCGATTTCCTCACCCGCCTCCTAGCGCCTGGGCAGCAGTCAGCACCAGGCAAATGTTAGAATGTCCCACGCCACTCCACCTGCTTGCAGTGCTGGGCTGTGTGAGGACTCCCTTCCACCCAGGTGTGCCTGCCTTCTCTGGGGTCTGACTCCGCAAACGGAGGGAGGCCCACACTTCATAATTTACCGTCCAGAGCACGTTGGTAAACGGGCCTGATCTGGAGGATGAGTATAGAACAAGTGTTGTCCTTGTGTGTGGAACTCAGAGTGCCCATTGCTAGGGCAGATTTTCCCAAGGTTAAGTTTCGGT
This sequence comes from Tonatia bakeri, assembly GCA_004024845.1. Taxonomy (NCBI): domain Eukaryota; kingdom Metazoa; phylum Chordata; class Mammalia; order Chiroptera; family Phyllostomidae; genus Tonatia; species Tonatia bakeri. The sequence continues at coordinate 31,689 of PVIA01002063.1, read as the reverse complement.
TTGATTTTGTGGGTATTCTGTTGGAAATAATAATCTCCCTGAAAATATCATAAAAATATAATCATGATTAATACAATTTTCTGGATAAAAACCTGTCAAAAATAGTAACAATGGCAATAGCAGCAGCGTCAATAGCTAACATAAAAAAAACAACTTTATTATTTGGCAGGCATTGTTCTAGATGCCCTACTAGCTCATTTGATCATCCTAAGAGCACTATGATTAGGTGTTTTTATTGCTCGCACTTAACAAACAAGGGAACTGAGACATACCCAACAATGCTGGCTAAAGTAGCACCTCCCCCCAGCCCCCAGTTACTCTCCATTTCATTAGTGCTTTATTTTCTTTGCAACATTCATTACTATCTGAAATTATCTACGTTACTCCCTGTGGCCCCTATTGAAGTTTGGGCAAGAGTTATGTGTTATTCACTGCTATATCCTTAGCTTCTAGAACAGGCTTTGGTACCAATAATTATGTGTTGAATGAATGAGTGAGTGAATGAATGAGTAGATTAATAAATGAGGCAGAAAGAGTTTAAGTAGTTTGTTCAAGGTCATGCAGCCAGAAGAGCCAATTTTCAAGCTGGGCTCTGTGTCCTACTCCAGAGCATGAGATCTGGTTCTCTATTATAGCTTTTTATAGCCTGAAGTCTTCCTAGATATCATCTAATCCGAGCCCACTGTTTTACGGATGAGGGTTCAGAAGCTCAGACAGGCTAAATGACTTTCCAATATCACCCTGATTGTTAGTGGCAGAGCCAGAATCAGAGCTTAGACCCCACAGTTAGTGTTTTTTTTTTCACCATGAATTCAGCCTCCCCAGTTCCTATAAAACTGAAGAAAAATCCTATATACTTTTGATGTACATCATCCACCCACTTCTTTGTGCCGTACACCTAAGTCGTACTTGACACTTCCTTCTCTCTTACCACCCCTTCATCTAATTAACTGTTAAGTTTTGTCAGTGTACCTTCTAAATATGGCTCAGATCTTTTCACTTTGCTTCACATCCTGTAACCGTCACCTAAGCCACCATCAACACCTCGGTAATTGTAGTAGCCTTCTATTTAATTTCCCCTGCCTGTTTTTGCCCCTTTTCCATCTCTATTCTCTAGAGTAGCCAGGCTTATCTTCTAAAATGTAAATCTGATCATAGCACTCCGCTGCCTAAACTGTGTCATTTATTTTAAGGTGCAAATTCAAATTCTTAATATGGCCTTTGAGCTTGTGGGATCCAGCCCCTAACTACTCTCTCTTTCCCTTTCTCATTTATTCTACAACTCCACTGACCCTATTTCCATTCCTAGAAATCAAGCTCTTCTCTTCAAAGTTTTAATTTATGAGGCTCCCCCTCTATGAGCCATTCTCTCTACTTCAGCCACCTTTTTCACTTCTACTTGGCTCTTCATCCTCTGGGTCTCAGCTTGCATTCATTTCTACAGGGAAGAATTCCCTCATGGACTTCTTCCAACCTCCCCGCTGACCAGGGCAGGACCCCCATGATACGTGCTCGGAGGTACCATCCTGTTTTCCTCCATGGCATTTATTACAATTGTCAATAGGCATGTAATTTGTGTAATTATTTATTTAACGTCTCCTTTCCTACTAGGCCAGAGCTCTAGTGACCATGCTAGCTATCCCCAGGGCCTGGAACATAGTAGGTGCCCAATAAAAATTTATGGAGCATTCTGTTGTTCTCTTATGGATTTCCATTCTGGACTGTATTATCAATGACAAAGCAGAAAAGTTTAAGAAAAAAGGAGACAGAGTGTAAACACTAAAAACAGTCTGGAAGGCTTACCTACCCGTTCCAGCACAAGCAGCTTTGCATTTTAGTAACATCCGCCAGTGCATTTCTTCTCCCAGAAGAATCCGCAGCTTCGCTGGCAGTGTGTTGGACTCTCCATTTGAATCTCAGGTTTGAGAGAGGCCTTACTTCAGACAGCTGCAGGATGGGCATGATCATTTCCTTCGAGGGAGGTGAAGGAAGATTCTGTTTTGGGTGGACGGTAGCTGACCACAGAAAGTGCGTCCCTCCGCTGTGGGAGCGGGGTGTGTCGTCGACGTGGGGCCAGCACAAGGGTTAGAGCGAGAGGGAGAGTCCGCAGTGCCACTTGTTGGAGGCTGGCTGTCGGGGTCCCGGGGCCCCTCTGAAATGAAGAGTGGGCAAGCAGAAGGGTCTCAAATGGAAGTGATCTGGAAGGCCCCATGCTTAGCTAGAGATGCATGTCTCTTAATATCTAACTTTATTAGATACGAAGTTACCTAATTATATATGTAAATTCCCTTTCTGTATTCCCAACAGGAGGTTTAATAGATATCAAGTTGTCTAATATTAGTTAATTTTAGGATTCTTTCAGACTTTAGGTCAGGTTCGTAATGAATGTGTTGTTTGTTTCCAGATTAAACACAGAACCTGGCATTTAAAATCATTCTAAACTATTTCACAAACAACAGAAAAGGGGTTACATACATGAACTAGATCATATCACCAAGTTCCCCCCTCATTATTGCTACGTAGACAGCTAGTTCTTCAGATTTTAGTGTGGGCTGTGTACAGGCTTCTGAAGTCTAGCAGATTTGACAGGCCCAGTTCTGATGGAAGCATCTGCAGGGAACCAGCCATTTGTTGGGCAGAAACAAATGGAACTGAATAACCACGGAAATCCAGGTGTAATACTGTGTTCTTCTTCCAGATGGAGTGCTTTAGCTGATCCTTTTATGGAGGCCCGACCGGTGAAGGAGGCCTCTTCTCCTAGGAGTTAAACTAATTGGATTTATATAGAAAGCACTGCGAAATAGGAAATTCTACCTCTGAATAATTTTTATGGAAGTACCCTAATTCGTGACATGTATTTTAGAAAACATCATCTAGAATAAACCATTCATTAAAATGTTTTGTGAGGCTTTTGGGGGAATCAATACTTAGCCTCTCTAAAGGCATCTTCGGTCATTCTGCTCTGCTTCACTGGGTGACATCTGGAATATATCAAAAGTGCCAGTAATTGATTGATATACCCTTCAATATTATTAATGGAGTATGAAAATCTTCAGCATGAAAAATCCTCACGTTAGTGTCCTTGATGTGTACATCCTCCTAGAAGTTCTTTTCATCACTTTTCTCTCTGTTCCATGAGGCCTTGCTAGTCACTGTTCTCCAGAACGTGTATGAAAATCCCAACACTTAGAGCTTGACGTATTTATGCCAAGATGCGCCCTGTGAGAGATAAGAACATTATCGTGTGTCCTAGATTAGAGAACTATCCCACAAACAATTACATTCAAAAGATCGTACATTTCTGGATTTCAGGTAAGCTTGGATATTGAACAATGCATTAAAAGTAATTCCTTCCAGAAACCTCACTAAAGCATTGTACCTTGATGTTTTTAAGACATAAATCTACAAGGATGAAAAAATAAGGAAACATACAAGAGCCTGATTTGGAAGCTGAGAAGCAAATGAATGAGAAGCATCGACCTAGCAGATATGAGTGAGCCAGCAGTTGGGGCAGTTAAGAACTCACCCAGTTCATACTTCTGAGACATCCGAAGGCTCAGGAGTTGGTGGCACCGGGAATTTCTAAAAGCTGGAGTTGAAGGGGGCTAAGTAAGGAGAATTGATTAGAAATTGTTTAGAAAGCAGTTATATCCCCATTCCAGGCTACTGGGCAACTAACTTCCCCTTCTGTCCTCCAAGCAGAAGAGGGGGTTAATCTCTGCAGAGGGTTATACTCAGTTTTTGGATGGCGGGGCACCGGACACAGTTCAAGTCGGACAGGGCGCCAGACGCAGGGTGGAGGAATGAGGTGATCACATGCAGGCTGGATGCTGAGCCCCTTCACCCACATCCAGCCCAAACACACTCAGCCCTCCTCTCCTCCATCAGCCTTTTTATCTTCCAACAATTACATTCAAGCAAACAACAAATAATTACCAGCTATCTGAGGAAAGCTTTTAATGTGACAGGTACCAAAACCTATAGACAGAAAAAAGCAACAGGAAGAAAACAGGCTATGTAAAGATAAGAAAACTAAAAACAAACTATAATTAATATTTTCAAATAATTAAGAGATGTCACTCATAAAACAGGAAGGAAAAAAATGCTCTTAGAGAGAAATATTCAGAGAACAACACTTAGCAATAATAGCATAAATGAAAAGACCAGTGAAAGGATTGGAAGATAAAGTTGAGGAAATTTCCAAGAAAGTAAAAAACAGTGAATGGAAAGCAGGAAAGAAAAGTTAAGAAAATTAGAGGATGAGTTCAGGAGATCCAACATCCAAATAATAAGAGGTCCAGAGAAGAGAGACAAATAAAAATCTGGTAAGCAGATAATCAAAGGGACCTCCCAAGAAACTTTAAAAGAACTGAAGAACATGGAGTTTTCAGATTGAAATTGCCCACTGGATCATGCAAGTCCTCAAACATGCAGCTTCCACTCACCTTTTCTCAAGATGTTACTGGAGGTTCAGTGGGTTGGGCGTCATCCAGCAAACTGAAAGGTCCCCCGTTCAATTCCTGCTCAGGGCGCATGCCTGGTTGCGGGCCAGGTCCCTGGTTGGGGGTGTGCAAGAGGCAGCCGATGGGTGTTTCTCTCACACATCGATGTTTCTCTCCATCTTCCTCCCTCCTTCCCCTCTCTCTAAAAATTAATAAATAAAATCTTTAGAAAATGAAGAAGAAGAAGTTACTGCAGGATGTGTTGCAGTAAAATGAAGAAGTAACCCAGGAAAGGAACACGAAGGATGGAGAAGACGAGAGACGCAACACAAGAGGAGGGCGGGGGGAAGCCTGAACTGACTGACAGTGGAGACTGACTCCAGGACTTCGGTTGGGCACCGGCACAGAGTGCTCAGTCCGGACCAGGCAGGTCAGTTGCACCCTGAGGCTGATGGAATACCCAGTGTGAACGAGAGTGTCTATCAAGAGGAGAAACTGACAATAGCATTTTGAAGCTGAATAAAAATCTTAGTGAATGAAGGGGGAAAAGACAATTTTAAAAGCCGGCAGAAAAAATATTATAGATGAGAGAAAAAGTAATCATAATTTACTAAATGACTGTTTTATTTCATGATCTGAATAAACTTGACAATGAGTAGGGATCTTAACAAAATTATAATGTATCTGTCTGTGCCGGGAAGATGGTGGCGGGTGGATGGATAAGGAGCATGGTGTGTGTGGTGCGGGGAGAGGAATAGAGATCAAAGCAAAGAGAAAAATACTTCTCTTCCATAGATTTTACCTAAAATTGAAAAATCAAAAAGTAAAAATACAAAGGTATTATTTAGAGATGAGAGAAGTAAGCACCTGAAGAACCAGCTAAAATAATTGAAAGCAGTAGTTTCCGAGGGAGGAGGAATATTGGGGAGAGGGGCTGGGGACTATTCGACTGAACCATTCTCAGGGAGCTCAGTGGCTCTTTAAACTGTGGATATGGATATGTATACCATGTTTAAAAATAAGATCTTTTTCAAGAGGCCATTATATTTCCACAAACAGGAATAAGAGCACTGTTTAAAGTAACAGCTTTATGGAAATGTAATTCTCACGCCATGCCACCCACCCTGTTGTCTGTAGCACATTCACGGAACTGTGCGGCCGTCCCCACCGTCGGTTTCAGAGTACATCGTCACCTCAAAAAGAAACCCTGTACCCAGTGTCAGTCAGTCACCCAGCCACCCAGCCCTAGGCGGCCACCAGTCTGTGCTCTGCCTCTATGGATTTGCCTGTCCTGGATGTGTCATGTAAAGGGAAACACACACCACAGGGGCTTTCATGCCTGGCTTTTTTCCCTTAGCGTAATATTTTCATGTTCCGTCCATGTTATAGCATGACTCAGTATTTTATTTCTTTTTATTGCCACATAATACTCCATGTCATGGACATAACGTGTTTTGTTCATCCATTCATGAGTTGATGGGCATCTGGGTTATTTCCACTTTTTGACTATTATGAACACTGCTGCTGTGAATACTTGTGTGCGAGTTTTTGTGTGGATGTTTTCTTTCGTCCTGGATATAAGCTGAGGAGTGAAATTATATGGTAATTCTACACTTAACTTTTTGATGAACTGCTAGATTGTTTTCCCAAGTAGCTGTACCATTTTATATAATCTCTCGACATCCTCATCAACATTTATTTCCTGACTTTTTTTATTATAGCCATATAAGAGGGTGTGAAGTGGTATCTCATTGTAGTTTTGATTTGCACTGAGATAAATTTTAAAATACAAGATGTCAGAAAAAATAAGTTGTCAAAGCCCTATCTTGGCAAAACTTTGAGGAAATAAATGCTCACATTAGGGGTGCAGTTTGGTAAACATTTTTGAAGGATAGTTTGATATATCAGAATGTGAAATGTACTTAACCTTTGACTAGATTTCCAATTTCTTGGTATTTGACTGAAGGAGAAAGATCATTTGGGGGGGAGGGGGTAGATTGTCTTCATTGTATGACTATTCATAATCTCATAATACCAGAAAACCTGGAAACTAACTTAAATGTCTGTCAAGAAGAAACTGGTGAAAGAAGTGACTACGGAGACATAAATTATCTGGGCAGTCATTAAACATAATAATGGAGGTATAGTATAGTTTTATTGCCATCGACATCTACCCATCACATACTGATAGGGGCAAAATCTGATCATTGGATACCTGCCTAATAAAATCCCATCTGTGTATAGTGTCTTTATGCTTAGAGAGATTTTTTTTTGGAAATGGTCTCCAAAATGTTAATAGTGATTATATACTAGTGGTGGAATCTTAGCTCATTTTTAAACTTTGTGCTTTGTATTTTTTGTATTTAACTTATTTAAAACCAATCTCTGTAATTTTTTAAGAAAATTATAAAACTATTTTAAAAGACTGTATGTTTGAGAAGTCAGCTTAACCAAGGCTTGAATTTTAGTTAAATACCCTTCCTTTATCATTATTTTTAAACCTCAAAACCATCTATTAAAGGTATAAAGAAATTCATTGTTGTGGTGATTATATCCACGTGGTGTGGACACTGTCCTGGGCTTGCCCTTCAGACAATTTTGTGAACTTTAGCTTTTATAGAGTTATTTTTATGTGGAAGTGTGCCAGGTATTGGAACTTGGGGGACGTGCCAAAGCTCATGGGTATGTCAAAGGTTCTCCATCTGTTCTAGTTGTTGGACTAATTGTTTTGGTTCACATATTCTCTCTTCCACTCCTCTATCCCCCTGTGCGGGAGAGCAACATTAAAAACAACAATGAACTTCCTTTGAGCTTGTTATGAGTTAGGAACTGTTCTAAATACATTTCATGTATTTTACTCATTTAATCCTCACAAAAAAAGTCCTGTGAAATTGAAACCACAATTATGTTATTTTGTAGATGAGGAACCTGTAGAAGCACAGAGAGGTTAAGTAACCTACCCAAAGTCACTCAGCCAGGAAATGCAGAGCAGGGATGGAGCTCAGTGAGTCTGCTTCCAGAGTACCTGTGATCTTGGCCGCTACACGACACAGCCTCTCTGACTTTATTCCTAAATATGACTCCAACCGCTTTTTGCTTGTTTACTTTGTTTCTCCCGCACACCGTCATTTCCACCGGAAAGGTCATGGTTGCTGAGCTAGTGAGTGCGCCTGACCAGGCCTTCCTGCAGCACATGCTCTGTGGACTCATTTCTTTGCCGTTGAGATATTTACCCACTGATTCTTTTAAGATTTTACCTTTTTTTTTTACATCCTTTTTCCTGCAATGTTTGGATTTCTTATTCCTCAGAGATAGAGATGCATCTGGGATTTTTTTTAAATGTGTTTTTAAGTGTTTCAGTTTTGCATCAAGACCTGTCAGAAGCGTGCAGAGAGCTGAGACAGTGAGCCTTCCCAGCTTTTCCCCAGGACCAGCCAGCCTCTGCAGCCTTGACCTCGCAGGGTGCCCGGTGTGGCCTGAGCTTGGAGTCTGACCACTGGGGAAAGCCTAGTCTTTAGAAGGCTGTCATTCACTCTGATTATAAGAGTGATACATATTTATCGTAAAAATTTAGGGAAATACAAAAAGTGTAAAGAAAAATTAAAAGCACTCATAACCCTACCATCATGTGACAACCAATAGGAACTGTCACCCTAACGTGCTTGTCTCCTCTTCCAGCGGTTTGTATTCCTTCAGGAAGACTATTTAAGTCTCCTAAATAAATAAATAAATGATTCACAGATGATGGTTTTAGAAAATGCCCGTCCATGGAGTTTAGTGGGCAGGGTCATTGTTAAATTTAAAGATATACCAGAGTTGGTGAAATTTAAATGTCTTAATTTTATATTCTAGTTTGATTTTTATTAATTAAAGAAAAGGAAAAACTCTGCATATTTAAAAAAATTGTATGGAATCAAACAAAAAGGTGTAATGACCTCAGTGGTTTTATTTGCTCCTGTAGGTGACTTTCCCATTTATTTTTGCTTAACATGGGTTGCGCGTACAGCAGGCTTCAACTGGTGCTTGTGCACTGGCTGCAAAGAGGGCTCCTGTGTGCTTCCTGAAGATCTACCTGCAATACCATTACAAAGTAACTTTCAATATCAGTCATTTGGCTGTCATTGTATTTGCTGTTTTGTTGTGGCTGAAATTTGGTAAGATGTATTTAGAATATTGTACTATTTTCCTGGGTTATACATATCAACATTAAAAAATCAGCAACAAAAGAAACTCATACGATACATTACTCATAATAATTATGTTAAGTTTGATTCACATTGAAATGGCTTATACTGAACATTATTTTTTAAAGCTATTTCTTAAAAGAATGACTATAGAGAATGAGTACAAAAGAGACTTCTACAACGATAACAAACAGAATCTATCCCCTTGTATTTTCTAGGCATCTGGCCCGCGGAAGAGGTTTTGGCTTACTACTGCCTCAGGCACAGTGACGTATTCAGGTACAAAGCTGCACTCACAGACACCTTGTTTAGCCCATTATGGGTATTGTGTCTGCACATTAAAGATTGTTATAATTGCATTCTTCAAGTTAAATTGTTTAAAATATAAGAAAGAAGGAAAGGAAGGAAGAGGGAGGGAGAAAGAGAGGGAGGGAGAGAGGGAGGGAGAAAAAGAACAGAAAGGAAGAAAGTTCACAGTGGAAACATGTTGCTTCTGAAAAAATCTGAACTGCCTTTGGGCACTAATATTGCACAGCAAGCTCATTGCTTTCTGTCAAAGACTTTTGATTTCCACTCACAGCTTTTCATTTCACTTTGATTTTGGGGAAACAAAAGTGAAGCTCTAATCAATCCTTACTGATTGTAAAGGTCAAAAAACAAAAACAATGAAGATATTCTTTAAACTTCTGCTAGGGAAGTTACAACAGAATTCTTCATAAATAAATATCCCACAGCTGTTATTTAAAGATGCCATCCCACCCCTGGTTTTAAAGGTGTTTTGTACTTAACAACATGTATTTATAAAATATAGTAATAAATAGTAATTACAGATTCATGCTACGGAAATAAATGTTTTCAACTGTCAGAATGCATTATAGATCAAACCCATGGATGAGATTTAGGAAAAAGGAAAAAAAAAGGCTCCTTTTATTTAAAAATTCTAAAGATGTTTGGTAGACCCAGAAAATATAGGTTTTTCATTTTAAACCTCATTTTATAAAAGTCCTCCAATATAGACTTCCTGAATAGCACATTACGATTCCAGACAAGCTGTTGGTGATCATGGTGAGTGTGTTTTAACAATATGTACTTACAAGACTGGGTCAATAATGTACATTTTTTGAAGCTCTGTGGGTCCGTATTTACCAACCAGTCTATAATTGCTTGAACAACTAAATACTCATTAAGTGTGTTTCGGACTATGAATGTTCTCGTTTGGCTTCTTCTCCTCCCCTTCCCTCTTTTCCCTTCTCTCCCTCCCTTTTAGTGCTGCTTTCCCCCCGCCCTTCTGGTGAGGTAATAAACTTCCCAAACTGGGAAGAAGAAACAATCTTAAGAGTCTAAGCATATAAAATAAGAACAGGGCTGTACTGAATCTGGGCTGCGAGCTGCCCTGGAAGTCTGGCATTCGCTCATCTCGCTGTGCTTAAGCTTGACTGCAGCCCCAATCAGCGAGCAGCGGGTCAGGCGAGAATGTCACACGTTGAGGACTGATATTTAGGCACAAAGAGGAAGGTAAGTGCAGAGTGCCACATTAGACTGTCAGCTTTAACTCTGAGCCGCTTTACTTTGGAGCAGTGAAGTCAGCGCCCACTCATTACTTTAGCCTGGGTTTGCTGGCTGTAACCACATTATGTCCCTGCATTGTTTATTCACTGTGTTGTGTTGGGGTCAATTGTGATTTAAGTGTTAATTGCTAGATGCTCTTTGTGTAATTGTTCTTTAGGGGGGTGAGTCAGCTTTCCCAAATGTTTTGGTTTGTTTTAGATTTTTTTTTTTTTGGATTCAAGATTGCATTTATTTGTGTGTGTGTTGTGTGTATGTGACTATAATATAGGTATATACACACTCATATATATTCATCATTTACTTGTCTAACTGTTTTTGAAGGAATGAATGTGGATTAACAGTGTTATCCTTTCCTAACAATTATCTTTCGCTACTCTAGCTAGTTTAGTTCTAAAAGACAGCACCATTGACAAGGGAAAAAAAGGGAACCTTCTCAGATTTTTCAGCTCAGCGGTGGTAATGTTGCAGTGAACACTAATGAGGGAACCCCCACTGATTTGCCTGCTTTGTGACTTTTCTATTTCATAATTATTTTTAAAACGCAAAACGACATGAGGTAGCCTCGTCTTGTCTCTACAACTTCCTGGTAGTGCCGTTCTTACTGCAGATGGCAATTTGTTCTTGTAACATATATATCTCTCTGACCATTTTCATTTAATTTGTATGGGTTCTACCATTTCTTTTCTCTCTTTCAGGGACCTTGCTGTGTGTGAGCTAGGGGGTGGCATGACATGCTTGGCTGGGCTCATGGTAGGTCTTTTCTCAATTCCAGTCCCATTCAGAGGGAGGAACAAAAGGGAAAATGTTCCAGGGCCTCCAACTGCTGGGTCAGAGAACCGTCAACAGCATCAGCTGCGGTCAAGCTGCCGGGTCTTGAGAGACCTTCTAGATTGACTGACTTTCGGATCATATTGATTTTATGGTTGCCTCGATGAGCGGAAACATTTTACCTCAGTGTAGTCAGTATTGCTTGTCGTGACATTCCAGGCCTCGCACGGTCTTTCCTTGCCATAGTGCAAGCATTTTTTTTTTCAGATTATAGTCCTATTTGCTAAGATACAGGAATAGCCCGGCGAATCACAGTTGGAGCACCATGATATAGCTGCTAATGTTTTGCCTGCATTATTACACCAACAAACATGATCCAGAGCGCTCAGTAATTAGATTCTTTTGAATTAGATTGGCCATTCAGGAACGTCGTTCCCCATTCTCTGGGTTCTGAGTCATGTATTCAGGAGATACTATGTAGCAGCACAGTGCATTAGACAAGTTTTTATGTCTCTACAAATAAAAGCATATTGTTACACTGATTGGCATTTGACAAACCTGTCGCTCTTACACAATGTGTCGAGGTTACAGCCCAATGTGCGAGCATGTCAAAGCTCACAAAAAAATTACCCTCACAAAGCCATCTGCCTGCAATGCAAAGTTATATGAAGGGCATCAGGCAGTCAGACAGAAGCAAGCTGAAAGGCAGAGTGACAGCCTTGTATGATGGCTCTACTAGATAAACAGAAGCCCACAAATGAAAGCCTCTCAGAATACCATCATCCGCTGTCACAATGCAATTACCGAACAGAATGATAGCAAGATAGAGGCTCCCGCAAATGGAATGATAAAAGTATTGACTGATTTGATTGAATGATTAAAATAATGCAGACATAAAATGAAAAAAGATTGAAGATTGTTACAGAGAAATAGGTGAGGAAGCATGATACTGAAGGCTTGTCACTCCTGTCTTCACTTCCACACAGACAAGCATATTTGCTCATTGTTTGCTGTGCTCCTTTTTTTTTTTCCAGGTTGCTATTTCTGCAGATGTCAAAGAAGTTCTGTTAACTGATGGGAATGAAAAGGCCATCAGAAGTATCCTTATTCAGATAGAAAACAGGTTTGTTGTGCTCATTCCTTTTTCCCCGCTGAGTAACAATTGATATAAAGAAAGGCAGCATGGGGTATTAAAAAGAGTTCCCCCATACACATGGTAAGTAATTAAGAAAAAGTAAAAATATATGGAACTCATTGGGTAAGACCAAGTATTTTTTTTATTTTGGTAGATTTTTATTGTCACTTCTCATTAAGAGAGCCTGTAATTTGTGGACCACTCAAGGTGATATGAACATTTGTTTCATAATAATTTTCAGGCATTCTTATTCTTTTATTTCCATTGAAATTCACATGTATAAAATAAGTTATTTAATATTTATTATATTAGACACTGCCTACAGAAATTAACTTCCTCTTCATTATTACATTTCTTGCATTTAATATTTTACTTACGTGCCACATATGTAATATTATACCTACTCTAATTGCTCAGGAGTTGCTTCTATCTCCCTGCTGGAAAAAGCTATCAAGTTTTCATTATTTCCTTTTATTTAGGATTATAAAAGCTATCTCTTTTTTTTTCCTGCCCTGCTATTACAGTTCAAACCCCATTATATTAGATTATGCTTTACTAATATGTACACAGAGTTCATGAAAATTGAACTGTACTTTAAGAAGAAGCAAGCATAATTTGTGGCTACTTTAGCAATCGAGCTGATCTGTTCAGGGGCAGTTAACAGCCATTAGGAATTGAGAGGAAAAGTGGAAGATATATTTGCTTTGGATTTTTTGGTGTGCCTTACATTTGCATTGTGAAGGAGGTAATCTCCTTATTTGAATTTGAGACTCCTAAAATGTCAAAGCAGGTCTGATTTTTGTGTGTGTGTGGCATCTTACATAAAGGCTTTTTTTGATTTTCTTTTTCTACCTTGGCTATGTAATTTTTTGAAAATGAAATTCGCAGCAGCTCCATCAGGCTGCTCAAACAGGAGAAGGAGGTATGAGAAGCACAGCAGCTAACACGGCTCAGCAGCACTCGTTGCCCTACGGAGCCCCACCCAGCTAATTGCCTGACAGACTTAAAAAAAATTCAGGAAGGAAAAACAGCCAATCACAGTCTTGGCCTTTCACACAAGGGAAGGAGATCACAAAAGGTGCTTCCTTTTTTAAAGTGCAGGATTTTAATCATGACTGTCGCAGGTTTCTCAAAATATTCCTGAACACGAGCTGATATTGTTCATTCACTCTGCATTTATCCTGAGTTATTTCGTGCACTGTATCATTTCACTGTGCTCCTCCTCCACATGTCAGGGAACACAGAGAGCGAGAGGAAGCCAGGTATGCTGGCTCAGCCCCAGTGGATGTGTTCTTTGAGCGGGGTGGGGGGGGACCGAATTGTTGGACCAGAGAAGGTCATTTTAGCCACAGAAACTTTCAGAGTGGGCCCAGCAACCTGAGGTTTTTCTTAAGTCAGCAGGTGTCTTATTTAATAGCCTCAGAAACCAATTAGAACTTTTAACAAACTATGGGAAGCATCTGTAGTCAATATGTAAATTTAATTGTACTAAAATTATTATTGAGCTAAACTGCAGAGCTTCCAAAGAGGGAAGCAACGCTAATGTCATTAATTAATGCACCTTTGCTTTAAACAGCCAAGATGACATGCCAGCTCTTGAAATCAGAGAGGAAATCTCAGATTCTGTATTCACTCTGCTGGCCTTTCAAAGAAATGATTGGTACAGCCCCCTCCCAAGAAAATGGATTTTTAACATTTGGTCCTCAGAAGCTCAGCCCTAAGAGTGCTGTATTGTGCTGGGTTTTACAGTGGGTTTAATACAGCGGGGCGCCGGAGGGCGGCAGGGGAAGAACTTTACAATGTAGATAAAGTAGGTCCTTTCAGGATGCAGACCAAAACTGGTAGCGTTTTATTTCATCTCTTAGGACTTTCCTGGTGGAGTTCAGCGTTTGTCATGCAGTTGTTCCATGTTTGTGGGCATTTTTCTGTTGTAACTAGATCTAATTTTTAAAAATTAAGAGAGAAAAAACATGCATAAAGCCTTAAAAATTGGCAATGTGCTTTTCCTGCTCTTAATACTAATGATATTCTTGATTTACCAACAAAGCTCACAACTGGCATTCATCGTAAGCATTTTTAGTGAGTGAGGTTAATATGAATGAAATTTTTTTCTGTCTGTGTGCCCATTTTCTGTTGGAATGACTAATTCACTGAACCACACACTGTTGACGCACATAGATGGAAACAGACGCATTTAAAAATTACTGTTTACATCTTTCCTTTAAAATTTTACGAAGCCTAAATTATATAGCAGTTGTAGGATATTATTCAAAAATTACTTTCTAAAAAGTAAAAGTGGAGGTCAACAAAAAAGGGGGGGGAACATTGCCAGAAGCCAGAAAATCTCTAAGCAAAGCTGCTAATTATTCTTAATGGGCAAGATGAGCACATTAAGAAACAAATGAATACATCAGTGAAATGTAATTGAAAATCGACCTGGCAATCGCACATCACATCTGAGTATTGGTCTGTGTATTATTCTCATCACTTTAAAAATTATTTTTGTTGGTCTTGGCATCTGAATTTAATGAATCTAACTGAGCCTTACTTCCTGGTCTCCTAATCTTCTAACATTCTGATTCTTACCTTTTTAAAAAAATAAAGCAGTTCCTGATATTTCCTTTTTATCTTCTGTTGTTTCTGGTTTTTTAAACATGTGAGGCAATGAAAGAATACACTCTGAATCTTTACATCATAGAACTAAATCAACCAGTGGTGAGGTTAGTGTATTTATTCCTAAAATGTATCATGTGGATTGGCTGTGTCTTCTAGAGCTTTCTACCTGGACCCTGGGAAGCTAGATGTTGATCTGAGATTTGTCAAACAGAGACATCCGAAAAGAGATTAAGACTTGAGGTGTAAGTGAATGTTGCAGATCCTGAATATTTTCTCAGACTCATGGGTAGATGCCCCTGAGGTTCTCCTTGGTCCTTAAACTAACTGCATTGCTGGCTCTCACACACAGCCTCTACCTCAGAGCTGCCTCTCCTCCCAGATGCCATAATTTAGCTATGCCCAAACAGAACAAAGGACAAGTTAGAAAATGACATCATTTGGTTCATTTATTTCTCAACTTTATCCTAAAATAGTGTTAAATATGTTCCCTTTTCTTTGGCACTGCCCTTTTAGTGTAGTGAGGACTTCTCCAAGTACAGTGACCCCCTAAAGTAAAAGGTGGGGAGCAGAATGTCAGAATACATCCGTTCAGGTCACTTTTTAATACATTTTTCCCACAGATAACTATTACTTCATAAAGTTGGTGGCTGGTGATGGCAATGGCACAGCAATAGGGGAGAGAAAGGATATACTCAGTTGTTTTTCATGCTAAGGTTCTTCCAGACCATAATGAATAAAAGTACAGTACCTAAAGGTGAGCAGCCCTCTCTGCTGCACTGGAGAATTCGCCCAACACCGGCACCCCACCTTGGCCCATCTTTAGCAAACACCGAGTGTGTTATCTGCAGAACATGGCAATGCTCGGTGACCCATTTTTCGTGCTCCTGACCCCAGCATTTTCTCTGCACAGTATGCACAGTCTGGACCATGATGTGAAACACAAGATTCTTCAACAATTGGTAAATTTCCTGCACATTTTAAAGGAGATACCCTTGACTTAACATTATTTTAACATAATCCCTGTTTAAGGGATAAATAAAATAAGCTTCATGTGGACCATGCAGCCTGTGTGGGTGGTTGAGACCTCAGGAATGCCAGGCCATCGACTTGTGCCCAGGCCCCTTTCTCCAGTGCCAGTGACAGCTGAGATATTGATACCAGTTCTTCTCCTTACTAAATGGGTTATAAATGGGCTCCATGTGCCTCACATTGGGTAAGAACTCAACAAATAACTTAGTTTATTAAAATTAATTCAGCCCTGGCTGGTGTAGCTGAGTGGATTGAGCGCAGGCCTGTGAGCCAAAGCATCACCGGTTTGATTCCCAGTCAGGGCACATGCCTGGGTTGCCGGCCATATCCCCAGTATGGGGTGTGCTAGAGGCAACCACACATTGGTGTTTCACTCCCTCTTTCTCCCTCGCTTCCCCATCTCTCTACAAATAAATAAAATCTTAAAAAATAAAATAAAATTAATTCAACCAGTAAGTATTAACTGGATGCAGTTCAGGTGCTAAAGATACACCAGGCGACAAGGTAGACCAAGCCCCTGTCTTTATGGGACACAGACCCTGCCTTGGCTAGAACACTTGATGTAGGCGAAAGACACTGGAAATCTACACAGCAGAAGTTCTTTGATTTCCTCCACATACTTAAATTCTACAATGTTAAATGTTCACTTAATTAGTTCTGAGTGGCAAGAAAAGGAGATAGAGTTAATTACCAAACCTCATTTTAGTTATAATCACCAGCCTCTTCATCCCTCCAAAGCTTTTACTTGAATTATTGAAAAATAAAATGAATTGACATGAATTAGGCACCTACTATGTGTCAGGCTCCTCATATATGTGATGCTCTATTAAGACTTTATAGTAGGCATCATTGTAGTAGGTATGATTATTTCTATTTTTGAGGTGGAACTCGGAGAGGTTAATTTCTCTGAGTTCACACAGCCACTAAAAATTGGAACCAGCTCTAGAATCCAGGTTCATTTGATTTCAAAGTGTTAACAGAGGTGGATAAAAGCAGGTTATATAGTTGTTTGTATGGAAAAAGATATGCAGGTTGTGATTATTACAACAGTTTTATTAACTCAAAATGCCAACCTTTATTATTTACACATTGTTGTAACCTACTTGCTATACTCACGCACACTTTGGCACAGAGTTCTTTATAAGCCTATTGTTGCCCACCCCTGTGTATTTTTTCCCACTAAACAATTCCGGTTTACGAAGAGCTAGGACGCTTTGATGAGTGTTGTCTTGCATTGGCTCAGCACCCTCTGGAA
The DNA here is from genome assembly GCA_004024845.1 of Tonatia bakeri. Lineage (NCBI taxonomy): Eukaryota > Metazoa > Chordata > Mammalia > Chiroptera > Phyllostomidae > Tonatia > Tonatia bakeri. The sequence goes on along the minus strand of PVIA01002063.1, from coordinate 14,691 downwards.
GAGACGTTCTCCTGCCCACGAGCCCCAGGTGACAATGCTGAAAGCTCAAAATGCTTCTACATCATCTTCTCAATTCGTCTGAGTGATGAACACATTTAAGAATCTTTTGCAGCATTTACATTAGCAAATATTGTCACGTCAAGTAATTTAAAAGACTTTAGGGATCAAAATGAACAGGATTTATATTATAATTTCATAGTTTCCTACCCTCACCTTTGATGTTCCAATGCAAATAAAGGAAACATGAACCAAGAAAGTAATGCCTAGTGAGCCACAGTGTTATTATTTTTAAAATATTTTCTTGCTTAAAGAGTAATGCCAATTCTCAAAATGTACATGAAGTACTGATAAATATCATAGTTACTAGTAGCAGAAGGAGGTTAACATTTTAAATGTTTTATATATAATATATAACAATTTGTTTAGATAACTTATTGTTATTATATAAAAATATATAGTTTAAGAATAAAAGTAAACTGAAACAAAATTAAAATGGAGCCCCACTCCTAAACTATGCTTTATTTGGTGTGAAAATCTGGAGCTAGAATCCCGGTTTCCTTTTAGCCGCAAGTGTATGTCCTGTAGCTCTGGAAGTCCAGTTGCCCAGACTAGGAGATTGGAGGTGATTACTCTGTATCCACTTAATCAGAAATCACTACAGCTTTCTGTGCACCCAGCCCCTCCTGCTGAAGTCTTCCGGAAGGCAGTGCAGTTCAGAGAACACAGTTGGGTCCATCCTGTTCAGAACTATCCTGATCTAAAAGTACAGGGTGGGGGGGACAGAATGTCCATATGTCTTTTCAGGTAATATTTTAATACACTGTTGACATTTTTTCCTTTTTGTACTTGTTTTAATGTAGAAAACACCTCCTAAATCACAAAATATATTTTCTTTCCAATTCTGAAAATAAAGCAACCTAAATATTGCTATGAATTTTTTCATTTAAAAAATTGCTTCTAGAATATAAACACATATGCTTGCTTCAGCCTGACCACCTGGAGTCACAGGTTTATAAATGTACAAGAGTATAAGGTGTTAAGATGTTTTTCAAAAATTATTAATATGTTTTCTGAGTTATATAATTTAACTTCCCTATGACTATTTTATAAAAAGTATCACCTCCACTAACAAAATAGCATGTTTTGCTCGATAGATTAGTCATGTACCTATACGACGCTACAGATGTACCTGCCACATTATGGCTTGCTGGTAGATGTCATGGAAACACTTAGTAAGGTGTGGCCAGAGGGGGGGGGCGGTGCTTAATCAAAAACAGTTGTCAGTTGACTCTACTAATCTTGTTCTTCTCAGAATAAAGATGTCAACTGTCCTTTTCTACAAGACATTTCATGTAGAAGACTTGCCTGAAATACTTTCTTCCTGAAATAGAACTGTAGGCCGATGTGTCATTTTAGTTAATCAAAACAAGTAGGCAAATTAGTCTCTTTTATTTTTTTAATGAATGTAATTTAACGGTATTTAATTTGCATACAGGAAAGTTCATCCAGCAAAAAAAAAAAAAAAAAAGTCTGCATTATAGCACTTCTGTAAACCTCAACAAAGCCCTTCATTAGGAGACCTAATTGATTTTCCTACCCACTCCTGAGGGAAGAAAGCTATCACAGTACCTGCTTATTCACTCAGAGAAGAAATGGGTGTGCCTGGTGTTTCAAGCAGAGATTTGGGTTAAAAAGTCCTGTGGCTCTGTTCTTACAGGGAGACCTTGGCCAATGCTTGTTTCAAGCATTCAGGAAATCTGTTTTTCTGAGCAATAGGGGAACATCGCTTGTCTGCTTGGTGTCCTCCCCATGGGCCCAATTTAGTCCAGCTTGCGGCCTTTGCTGGAATTATTTTATTTCTTGTTTATTTAAACCTGCCCTATTCCAAAAGAAAGATTTTGAGGTTTCTTACAATGGCACATAGAATATACCATGTAAAATAAAGGAGAAAGTGAGGGCAGTTGGAAATTAGAAAGCCAAAAACATATAAAATATGACAAAGCCAGGAATGGACATTAATATAGAAAATATGCGCGGTAGTAGCTCTTGGGGTGGTTGGACGTAGGCCATACATTTGGTCCTGATTGCACAGGGACTGGAGCAAAAAGAAAAGGAGGAACAGTTATAAGGCTTACAGTGTCCATAAGTTGAAGCACAACTAATCAATCTGAAGTGTAGCTTTTCCCACGTTGGGACCCAACACAGTTTTCCCATGGGCCCCCATAAAGATGGTGTTGTGTGATGTAATGGACTAGAGCCTCTAAACACCTTTTCAATAAACATGGCTCTTTTAATACAAGTCCTCACCCACCAGCAGATGGCCGAAGGCCAAAGCAGTAGTCTGTAAGGACGGTCCTTCAGGGGGTCTTCCACTGGATTGGCTTTCATCTTCAGTAATTCGCTTCCTCTCAAACATTCGCCAAGCTTTTCTCCATCTTTCTCATCTCACTTTCTCCCAAGTCTTTCCCTGCTGCTCACCCCCACGATCCCTAACAGCATTTGAGAGACTGAAAGACTTCAACTTGGAAAATTTCAGAAGACTGCCTCCCTCCCTCATGGACTGAGAGACCTTTGCCTTTTAAGCAAGTGGGGCCTGGCACCTATGAAATAGTCCTGTCCCTCCACCAGTCCCTGGGCCTTTCCCAGATGCTACCTGAAAGTACATTTCCCAGGCAACTAAACTGCAGCCCAGGGATTTAAAAGAGCTTGTGTGTGACAAGTAATTCAGTATTTGGTGGTAGAGCCAGTGCTAGAAGCTTTTTTCTGCCTGCATCATACTCCATAGCTCTTCCCTGCTCACTGTGCAGATCCCATGTTCGGTAAGATCACTGTGCTTGCGGGCTTTTATTTATTCATTTTTTTAGTCAATTAACAATCCCTGCAGAAGCTTTCTTAACTGTGCCCAATAGATGTGAGAGACATCATCGAAAGGAATCAGAAGGCTGGTGTGTTTAAGGCTCGGAAAATATCAAGCGGGTAAGATACCTTTCTACGTCAAAACACTGGTTGAAACTGCTTTTCTCCATACTGTGGGTGATGATTAAAAATAATAATAGCTAACATTTGGTGAGCACTTACTGTGTGTCAGGCACTGTTCTACGCACTTGAAAAGAATCTTATTTAATGTCACAAGAACCCATAATAAGGCAGGCAAGCATTCTCATTGTCTTCAATTAATAGATGAAAAAACCTGAAGGTAAGTATATTGTACACTGGGTGGGAATTATTTCAGGTTGAGAGTATGCAGTATGAGCTTGGGAGAAACCCAGCCCGGGACCTTCTGTGAATGTCTGTATCGCACTGGTACTCAACATGGGCACATTTTTTATTGTCATGACTAGGGGGATGGGGTTGCTAATGGCATTCGGTGGGTTGAGGCCAGGGATACTGCTAAACACCCTACACAGCACAGAACAGACCCCTTACCCCATCCCTCAACAAAGAAGTACCTGGCCTAAAATGTCAACAGTGCCCAAACTGAGAAACCCTGCGTGATTCCATGATTTTAAAATAGTCTAGGTATCCATTCCCTTTTAGACATTGTTAATTCTTATGCAAACTAGGAGAAGTGCTTATCCTCCTCAGTGAGGTGCTCCATTTTTTTTTTGCCCTGTTGGTATGGGCCTAGAGGAAAGAGTAAACATTTAGTAGTTTTCACTGGAAATATCTGTATTTGCGCATTTCTCTATCATATGTTTAGGTCCAAACATTATTAGAACAATCTACTTTTTAATAATTTAATTTGTGGTGGTTGAGGGTGTTCCCCCACTCCAACTGGTCAGTGCCATAGTGGGGTCAGATGAAGAGCAATGATGCTTAAAACCGAAGTGGCCAACCCGTTGGGAGGAGGCTATGGAATAGCAATATTTTTTTCTTCTGTTAGTTGGTTGGTGAATGTCATGAAGTGTCCAGATCCGCATTTTTAAATCCTGCATTAGAATGTTGGCAGAGGGCACAGAGGGCAGCGGGCTCTGAGTCTCTCTTGTAAACAAACAAACCAGCTCTGCTGGCCCTCGAACCTCTGCAGGTCCAGAGAAAGAGCGGCCTGCTCCTTGCTTTTCATTCCCAGGACAGCCTCCGTGCCACAGTGCCGGCTGCCGTACCCTTCTGGGGAGGCCTTCGCTCCTGGATGTGATTTTCAACCTGGTCTTTTACTCATCAATCAAAAGCACATTTCCTGTGTTGTCCTCATTTACATTTATTTAATGCTTAAGGTCATTTGTGACCATTTGAGTGTATTTCGGCATATGGAATCAGGGAATAATAGATTTCAGCATCATGCTGTGAAGAGAGATTGTGTTTTTACAAGACATAATGTTGTTTACTGGGTGTTAATAATCACTAATTAATAAACATATCTAGACTTCTTAAATGTTGCATTTTGAGGAATAAAAATGTCAAGTGTTTAACTTATGGAGAGTAACAGTATTTTCCATCATCTCTTCATAAAATAAGTTACAGAAAGAAGCAAAATGCCATTGTTCAACATCAGACATATCCAAAATGCTTAATATGTGACCTTTGTTTCTGTTACCTATTCTCAAGAATGCTACTTCTAAATATCTTGTTCTGATATATACCTAGTCATGCAGTCTATATGTCAACAGTCATATAGGAACCTCTAAAATGGTTTTTTAATCTTTATTTCATATTAACTCTGATCAGTTTCTCCCTTTTTAAACACTATATTTTGTCCAAAGTCTACTAAAGCACTTTGTCAAAAAACAAGTGGATGAGCCAGTCTTTGAAATGCCTTGATCTCATATTAGGAAGCTACTTGACCACTTAACCTTCAAGAAGCTAAGAAGAAACTGCCAACCAATGATGTAATAATCAGTGTTCCCTTCTCTCCACGGCTTTCCCACCCGTAACCAGTACAATGTGATAAAAGCATTAGCTCCATGTGAGAAGAAATAAAAGTAAACCGCTCACAAAAGAGCTAAGATATGGCTCAATATTCTTTTTAGTGCCTCAATGCATAGGCAGAATCTCTTCTCCAAACTGGAGGCGTGAAATAACAGTAGCTACAGATAGTGAAGAGGTATTTACCATAGCTACAAAGCCCACACGTGAGCCAAATATTTCTGCTCTTTAAAAGCACTTCAAAGCTTGACATGAAGTTTATAACAGCTAAATGTCTCCTGTGACTTCATTTGCAAGGAAGATATAAAAGCAGAAAGGTAGATCATGATATGAGAACTGTGAGCCTAGGAAACCGTGTTTTTAAAAAGAAATGAGAAACCACCCAGGAATGTGACTGACACCCCGGCTCCCACCTCACCGCTCTGACAGCGCTCAGTCACAGCAGGCCTTCCACCCCCGACGGGGCCTCTGCCTTTCTCTCAGACAGGGCAGACCCAGGCTGTGTGGGCCTGAAACTTACTTTGAGGCCCTCTTTAGGGGGATGAATTTTATTATACCTGACTTGGGCAGATTTTACGGGAGCATACTCCCATGTACAGTCATGGCTGGGGCTCTTCACGGGCCTTGGAAAGGGCCTGTGCATGTGAGGGGTCCCGGCACTGAAGTGTCATTAGCTTCACAGGAAACTCACCCCTGCACTCGTAAACAGCAGCAACCTTGCCTCGAGTGATGCTCTTCCCTTATATTCTCACTCCCTCTCTTCCATTTTAATCCCAGTTTCACTGTTGCTAAATATGAAAGACATGTTTGCAAAAGCCCGGAGGCTTTAGCCCTGGCCAGGAAAGCTCTAGCATGTTCTTATAGGAAGCTTATAGCCATTACATCTCAAAGATCTTAATACAGTCATTTGATGTTTTATTCATTCGTTCATCCTTGCAGCCATCCATTCATTTAACTATGTCCAAGGCATTCTGCCTTAAGAACATAACTGTGGAGTACTCAAGAACAATTCCTGAACAAAGGAAACTGTGCTGCTAAATATAGCTAGAGATTGGTGAAAGAGCAAAGATATTTACAGCATCTCCATTGTTAGGTTTATCTGAAGCTGTCTTGAAAACCGTGACTGTCTAATAAAGACCCACTCAGAGCATTTGACGTCTGCCTATTCCTAGGTGTTCCAGAACTGGTGAATGGCATCATTCTCTGGTTAATATTAACAGTTACAAAATTTTAAAAAATCTATTAAATGTACCCTGCTGTGATATTAAAAGTGAATTTCTATTTAAGAAAAAAGGTTATCTTTGTGTGAAAATTGCTAGTGAATTTAGGCCTGTGACTTTTATTATTCTTTGATAAACCATTAATCTTAGTAAACTATGGAACTTATTATAACTTTAAGACTTTTTCATAACTCAAATTATACCCTTATGTGGGCCCCCGGGATCAGCTATTGGCCCCATTGCCCTACTTCTTTTTAAGATTTACATCTTTGCTGAGGCTCATTTTTCTGTAGAGATTAAATTGGGGGTATGAACAATGATTTTTTAAAATGTGAACCCTGCTCCAGTGGGACCCGATGGGTGGTTTTTCCAGGCCTCTGCAGTCTTCTCACTTGCCTCCTTCTCTTCCTTCAGTCTGGCTCCCACTGCTCCCCGACACACACCTTCTCCTTTGTCACCGGGCCTCTTCGTTCTCCTCCCAGCACACTGGGTCCTTCCCATCTCTGGTCCTTGCCAGTATTATCCCCTCCTCCTCGTCCATCTAAGTCCTTCCTTCCAGGATGACTTAACTACCATTTCTCAGGCCATCTCAGCTTGCCCTCATCTTTCCTTCCTTTTAGTTTCTTTTGACCTTAAAATAGTCCCAGTAAAACATGGTATATTGTCCTATTTTTGAAAGCATGCTTTGTTTTCATGTTATTGGTGCAGTCATTTCTTGAAATTATTTTGATCCCCCCATCTGTCAAGTACTGTTCTAGGTGCTAGAGATGCAGTGATTAGCAAGAGTGAGTAAGTCCATGTCTTCTTCCTTTTCTCTAAATTGTATTTTATTGATTATGCTATTGCAATTGTCCCAGTTTTTCCCCATTGGTCCCCCTCAACCCAGCACTCTCCATTCCCTCAGGCCATCCCTACACCATTGGTCATTTCCATGGGTCATGTGTGTAAGTTCTGTGGCCACTCCATTTCCTATACTGTACTTTACATCCCATGGCTATTCTGTAACTACCTATTTGTACTTCTTAATCACCCATTGCCCCATGCCTCCCCTCCCATCTGGCAACCATAAGAACATTCTCTGTATCCATGATTCTGTCTTTGTTCTTGTTTGCTTAGTTTGTTTTTCAGATTCAGTTGTTGATAGTTGTGAATTTATTGCCATTTTGCTGCTTATACTTTTTGATCTTCTTTTTCTTAAATAAGTCCCCTTAACGTTTCATATAATAATGGTTTGCCAATGATGAACTCCTTTAGTTTTTTTCTTATCTGGGAAGCTCTTTATCTACCCTTCAATTCTAAATGATATCTTTTCTGGGTAGAGCAATCTTGATGATAGGTCCCTGCTTTTCATGACTTTGAATATTTCTTGCCAATCTCTTCTAGCCTGCACAATTGCTTTTGAGAAATCAGCTGACAGCCTTATGGGGATTCCCTTGTAGATCGCTAACTGCTTTCCTCCTGCTGCTTTTAAGATTTTTTTTAAAAATTTTATTTTAATTATTGTTCAAGTACAATTTTCTGTCTTTTACTCCCATCCCAGCCCACCCACCCAGCCCTCCCCACCTCCCTCCGATTTCCACTCCCCCTCTAGTTTTTGGCCATGTGTCCTTTATACTCGTTCCTGTAAACCCTTCCCCTTTCCCCTTGAAAGTCCCCTGAAATTCTCTCCCCTCTCCCCTCTGAACACTGTCAGTCTGTTCTCTATTTCAGTGTCTTTGGTTATATTTTCCTTGTTCTTTTGTTTTGTTGTTCAGGTTCCTGTTAAAGGTGAGATCATGTGGTATTTGTCTTTTACAACCTGGCTTATTTCACTTAGCATAATGCTTTCCAGTTCCATCCATGCTGTTGCAAAGGGTAGGAGCTCCTCCTTTCTTCCTGCTGCATAGAATTCCATTATATAAATGTACCATAGTTTTTTGATCCATTCATTTATTGATGGGCACCTAGGTTGCTTCCAACACTTGGCTATTGTAAATTGTGCTGCTATGAACATTGGGGTGCATAGGTTCTTTTGGATTGGTGTTTCAGGGTTCTTAGGACATAATCCTAGCAGTGGAATTGCTAGGACAAAAGGCAGATCCATTTTTAGTTTTCTGAGAAAATTCCATACTGTTTTCCATAGTGGTTGTACCAGTCTGCAATCCCACCAACAGTGCACTAGGATCTCTTTTTCTCCACAACTTCTCCAACACTTGTTGTTTGTTGCTTTGTTTATGATGGCCGTTCTCACTGGTGTGAAGTGGTATCTCATTGTGGTTTTAATTTGCATCTCTCTGATAGCTAGCGATACTGAGCATCTTTTCATGTTTTTTTTTTTTATCTTTAACCTTTGGCATTTTAATTAGGATATGTCTTAGAGTGGACCTCTTTGCATCCATCTTGTTTGGGGGACTCTGTGCTTCCTGGACTTGCATGTCTATTTCCTTCATTAGATTAGGGAAGTTTTCTTTCATTTTTCAAATAGATTTCCAATTTCTTCCTCTTCCTCTTCTTCTTTTGGCACCTCTATGATGCAAATGTTGGAACACTTAAAGTTGTCCCACAGGCTGCTTACACTATCCTCATCTTTTTTTTGGATTCTTTTTTCTTGTTGTTCTGATTGGTTGGTTTTTGCTTCCTTATGTTCCAAATCATTCATTTGATTCTTGACTTCGTTCACTCTACTGTTGTTTCCCTGTAAATTGTTCTTTACTTCAATTAGTGTAAACTTCATTTCTTACTGGATCTTTTTTATGTTGTTGAGGTTCTTGCCAAGTTCATTAAGCATCCTGATAACCAGTGTTTTGAACTCTGTATCTGATTGATTGCTTATCTCCATTTTGTTTAGTTCTTTTTCTGGGGTTTTATTCTGTTCTTTCATTTGGGCCATGTTTCTTTGTCTCCTCATTTTGGCAGCCTCCCTGTGTTTGTTTCCATGTATCAGATAGAGCTGCTATGATACCCTGACTTGGTAGCATGGCCTCATGTAGTAGGTGTTCCGTAGGGTCCAGTGGCACAGCCTCCCTTATTACCCAAGCTGGGTACTCAAGGTGCACCCTTCATGTTTCTCTTGTAGTTGAGCCTTGATTGCTGTTTGCAGTTCACCAGGAGGGATTTACCCATGCCAGTCAGCTGCGAGGACTGGCTATGACCACTGAACATCAACCTCCACCCTCCATGGAGGATCAGCTGTGCAGGGACAGAGTGGTGGTGTTCCAACCTGGTCTGTGTCTGTCCACTGGGTGCACAGGCTCTGGGGTTTCCTGGGTGGTGCAGGCCAAGGTCAGCCTCCACCTGTGTTCTGCCCAGGGCCACCCTGCATGAGCTATAATGCAATCTGAGGTGGCTACCACTTGTGTGGGGCTTGGGGAAGCCAAGCTATGAATCTAGGCTGGCAGCTGCTAGTGCTGAGCCTGGGGCTACTTAGCTAGAGGTATGGGGGCTAGGGCCTGGGGGTTTACTGAGGCTGGCTGTTGCTTGTTTGATAGAATTTATGAAGTTGTGAGGCATGAGCCAAGACCAGACATTTATATCTTGGGTGGGCCCATAAGTTTGGTAGGATGGAGTCTCTGAGGATCTCCAGGACATGGAAGACAGTGTTAACCAGATTGATGGAATCTCAGATATGATATATGCCTGGCAGTTCTGTGGTTCTGTGGGGGGAGGGTTCAGAAAAGGGACAATGGCCTCTGCCTGCCTTTTTGTCTGGGAGAAAGCTGTCCCCTGACTCCTGCTTTGATGCCAGACACTTCAATTCTTCCCCATATGCCACTGGTGCCTTTTAAGCTGGTACCCTGGTGCCAGAGCTCAAAGGGAGTGAGTCTGAGGAAGTCCGTGTGTGGATTCTTTGAGGGGAACTGCTTGGGACTCCAGCAGTTTCTTTTACCAACTCAGTCCCTGCTGGTTTTTGCAGCCAGATGTTATAGAGACTTACCTTTCTGGCACTGGAACCCTGGGCTGGGGAGTTGGTGTAGGGCTGGGACTCCTCACTCCCAAGTTATCCCTTCTGAATTTTTTTATCTACCAAACATGGAAGTAGGACCAAAACTGTTCCACATCTGCACCTCTCCTACCAGTCTGGGTGGATGTAGTTTCTTTAATTCCATAGTTGTCAGACTTCCATTCAACTTTATTTCTTATGGTTCTGAGTGATGTCATGTTGTTTTGTATTTTAGTTGTAATTTTGATGTGGTTGTGGAAGAAAGAAAGCAGTGTTTACCTATGCTGCCACCTTGACCAGAAGTCCTAAGTCCATGTCTTCTTAGAGTTCACATTCTAATAATGGAAATAATTTTTTTGAAGGCAAGGATTCTGTTCAATGTGTTTTCATATTCTCTGAAGCAATTAGTATATTTTATCACTGTTATATGAAAGGTTTTAAGATTTGTATTTGGAGCACATTTTCAAAAATAGGAACCCATAAGACTTCTGAAACCAAATAATTTTTAGTAAAGGAAAGTCAAGATCTAGAGATTCAGACATCAGTTTATATATTAGATAGCTGACTTCCGTTTGAGCGCAGGGTTCTTCTCAGGCGGGCACACGCAGTGTCCGTAGACACACTGACATTGTTAAGTAGGCATGTATCTGCGCTTTGTCAGGCTGAAGAGGAAGGTTAGTAGAAGCTAACTGAGATGAAGAAGCTGAGGGCTCTCTGTAAGAAATATTCTGATAAAACATACCTATTAGTGAGTTTGCTAGAACTACGGTAACATAATCTTGAGTACTGCTGAGGATTCTAGAGATGCCAGAGTTCTGTTTCCTTTTGTTGCCATCTCCGATATGGAAAAATGAAATTACTGCATGTACTTTCTATTACTAACATAACATTTTTTTATTTGCTTGACAAGCTTATAGGAGAACTCATGCCCAGCTTTTTTGCACCAAAGAAACCAACTTGCACAGGAATTTTGTCCAGTTCCAGATAGTTTGATAGAGTTCATTTTTCCTATTAAAAGTGAGACAGATTTTAAAATATGGGACACTGTATTTTTAGGGGACCTCTAAACTGCAGCAAATTTAATTAAGGCCTTTTCTTCTAGAATAACATTGTATTTACTCTTTGGACATGCTGAGCCCCACTCTACCAAAGTCAAAATCTCGACACCGAAGATCAGCCAAGTTCTCTATTTTGACAGCAAGGTGTGCAGGTCAGGCTACTGCATCATCAGTGAAAATGTCATCTAGTTTTAAGGGGAAAGCAATCCTTCCTTCATAGGTAGATAGGTATATCACAGAAGTTACATATCAAATAAAAATATCTTCATTTTCAAAAGATTTTGTCACTTTTAAATAGACAAGAAGCAATCTTGAAAAATTTTTAGAATATGATCACTTCATAATCAATTACTAAAAATGATTTTTTACTTTAATAATGCACATGGCTTGTTTTCATTATTTTGCCATTATGGACAGTCCTGCAGTGAACATCTGCACACAACTGTTCATCTACAAGTATATATGTGGAGCAGAGCTTTAGAAGTGGGCTTTGTCTACTCATACCAAATTATGGCAATTACTGAACTTTGTAATGTAATTTTATGTCTGTTAAAGACTAGACCAGTGATATTATTCTTTCTTCCTAGACCATTATAAAATTATTTTGGTATTTTTATTATATTGGCACTTTCATTGAAATATATAATTTACGAAGATGACATTTTTGTGACTTTGAGTCTTCCTACCCATGGACAGGGCCTGTTAGGGTTTTCTTAAGTGTTTCACTAGCACTTAAAATCTTTCTTTATTTTTCTTGTTAACCTTATTTTTGGAAACTATTGTTCTTCCCTTATAAATGACATCTTTTCTTCCGTTATATGTTCTAACTGGTTGTTATTTGTGTATATATAAAGAAAGCTATAGGGTTTTGTGTAGGAAATATTTAGTCACTTCAATGAGCTATTGTTCCTAATAGTTTGTCAATTTTATTCTCTTGAATATTTTAAATAAACAATTACATGATCTGTAAATGATGACAATATTGACTTATTTCTGATTCTTATACCTCTTCTATAATTTTACTGGCTAAAATTTCCAGAATGATGTTAAATAATAGGCATCTTTGACACTAACTTTTTTGGTAATCCTCTAATATTTCACCACCAAATATACATTAGTTTTTTATTTAAAATTTTTTATCTTGTTATGGAACTTTTTTATCCTCACCCCAGGATATGTTTTTATTGATCAAAGAGAGAGAGAGAGAGAGAGAGAGGGAGAAAGAGAAACACCGAACATTTGCCTCCTTTATGCACCTTGCCCTGGGATCAAACCAGCAACCTAAGTATGCGCCCTGACCAGGAATTGAACCCATAACCTTTTGGTGTACAGGACAATGCTCCAACCAACTGAGTCATCCAGACAGGGCTTGTTAAGGAATTTTTTTATTGACTCCTATTTTTTAAAAAATTATCATAAATAAATATGCAACTTTAGTAAATGTCTTTTCAGCATGTATGGAGATGATCAAATTGTTTTTCTTATTTCACTTACAACTATGACAGGTCATAGTAATAGGTGTCCTAACACACCTCTGTGTATCTAGTCACTTGGTCATGGTATTTTAATTCTCCTACAATTATTTTTTAAAGATTTTGCTTTATTTTTAGAGGGGAAAGGAAAGAGAAAGAGAGAGAGAATGAAATACCAATATGTGATTGCCTCTTACGTGGCCCCCACTGGGGACCTGGCCAGCAACCCAGGCACGTGCCCTGATCTGGGAATCTAACTGGTGATCCTTTGGTTTGCAGGAGGGCACTCAATCCACTGAATCACACCAGCCAGGATTAATTCTTCTTTTAATATGCTGCTGCATTCTAATGTATTATCTGGAATTTTTTAAATAAAAACTTTATCGAGCTATAATTTACGTACCATATAATTCACCCACTTAAAGTATACCATTCAATGCTTTTTAGAATATTCACAGAGCTGTACAACTATGACAGTCAATTATAGAGTATTTTTGTCAGCCCCCAAAGAAGCCCCATACCCATTAGCAGACACTCCCATGCCCTAGCGCTAGACAGCCCCTAATCTACTTTCCATCTCTATGGACTTTCTTCTTCCGAACACTTCCATAAATGGGGTCATACAAAGATATGTGGCCTTTCAAGTCTGGCTTCTTTCATTTAACACAGTGTTTCGAGGTTCATCCATGTTTTAGAATATATGAGGATGTCATTAATTTTTAGATTGAATAATATTCCTTTGCATGGATATACCACATTTTATTTATCCATTCATCAGTTTATGGACATCTGGGTTGTTTCCATTTTGGGGCTCTTATGAATAATGCTGCTGGGACCACTTGTGAACAAGTTTTTGTGACAAGTCTCATTTCTTTTGGGTGTATATAGTCTTAAAGTAACTCTATGTTTATCCTCTGAGAGACTCCAGACTGTTTTCCATGGCAACTGGTCCATTTTACATTTTCATCAGCAGTTTCTGAGCTTCTTGCATTGATATTCATCAGTAAAATTGGTCCATAACCTTTTTGTGTAATCTTTATCTGGTTTTAGTATCACTGGGGTACTGGCTTCTTGAAAGAATTCAGAGGCTTTTTTTATCTCTTATACAACCTAACATGGCTCACTTAAGTTGTTAACACATTGCTAGATCAGAACAATTTTTACCCCATTATTTTGGAAGTTATAATTTGAAACTGGTGTGAAATTCCTTTATTAAAATGCATTGCATTGAAATTTCATAAGTTTGAAAGTCTGAAAAAGAAGAAAGTGGAAACAGGCAAAAGCAATATTTAATTTTATGATTTCATGTCATATGGCACATAGTTGTAATTTGATATGAAACTAGAATTAATTCTAAATGTTTACTGTCACTTTGTTTTGTTACCATATTAATTAATCAGCTGTCGTAATCATAGAATCAGAGAGATTTGAAATGGGAAGTACCGTTAATAAAATAATTAGTACCTTTCTTCCATGATCTCAAAACCCTTTTCAGTTCTCCTTAACAAGTATAGAATATACTGGTCCCCAATACATGGCAAATGTTAGGCAAATCTGTCCTTTTTGGACTTTGAAATAGATTTATTTCAGCTAGCTTGCAGACAAAAATACTGAGCCAGAGGGCGGGGTCAGCTTTGAAGTCAGGCCAGACACACAGAGGCGGTAAGCTGGAGCCACAGTTCTCAAATGTTAGTGCTGGAATCTTCGTAGAGCTTGTTCCCACACAGACTAGCAGGCCCTGTCCCCTGGGGGATGGAGATGGGGCCCGGACTGTGCATGTCTCACAGGGTTCCAGGTGTCGCTGATGTTGCTGATCTTGAGATCTCACTGAGAACCATGCAGCAGAGTTCTCTCTGAGAGTTTCTGCAGTGGCTCATTGCTTTCGGGGTGTTCGGATTTCCATTCATTCAAGTGCGTTCCATCCACTGTATTCTTTAGTGTATTTCGTAGATGTCATGTATTTACAGAGAAAGAACAGGACCCGACTCAACAGTCAACACTGAATTGTCTGTAGTTAACCAATCTTGTAGATCTTCTGAGGTAAAAATTTCATTGAGGCCTAATTTTACCTCCCCCTCCCCTTTCTCCAAGCTTATTCCGTTTCTGGAAATGTAAAAATCAGGGTAAAAATCAACAAAGTTGTCCAGGTGATCTGTTTC
>PVIA01002062.1:40629-232394 GCA_004024845.1 Tonatia bakeri | reverse complement strand
ATACACACACACACAAACATATACATATGGTCTGTCCAGAAGGTATCCAGTCATGTAATGTGAAAAATATAGACATTTACTGAAAAAGATACAAGAAACATTATACATAGGACAATGACACCTCAGTCCTCTTCAAGGTAGGCACCTTGGGACCTCATACAATTCTCCCAATCACCATCAGCTGCCCCATCATATTTTCCTGAACCTCATTGACTGTCTGAAATTTCTTCCCTTTCAAAGGTGATTTTAGTTTTAGGAAAAAACAGAAATCACAGGCCACCAAATCTGGGTGGTAGGGGAGTGAGTCACCTGGGTGATTTGATGTTTCACAAAAAAACTAGCACAGGACATGATACAAGAGTAGGCGCATTGTTGTGATGAAACTGTCAATCACCACTTTCCCATAGCTACAGCCTTCTGAATCATCCAAATAGTATCCACAAAGGAATGTTCAAGCTTAATGCAAAATTTGATGCAGATTCATTGCTGTACTTGCTCATTTTGAATGTGACGGCCACACAGTACACATAATCATTCAACAGCATCTACCACCCCCACTTACTAGTATTGTGAAGTCATCATTGTTTTGTTTTTTTCATCATCATTGTTCATGCATTGTTCATTGGCTGCCAGGTTACATTGATGTCATGCTAATCATTTCTGTTATATTGACAAAGGTTGGACTTTTTCCAGACAGACCTCATACATAGACACATGTGCATACTCTCACACACTTGTATAGGAATGTTATTCATATACAAAGAAGAATGAGTTCTTATCATTTGTGACAAGAATGGACCTAGAAGGTATTATGCTAAGTGAAATAAGTCAGACAAAGAAAATATCATATAGTTTCATTTATATATGGAATAAAAACCCAAACAAAACAGAAACAGCTGAGAAAAATAAATCAAATAAAAGCAAAGCACATAAAATGTCAAATATATAATAAACTACACACCCATCTGTTCAACCATTTTATCTCCTAGTCCAAAGCCTGGGTCATGGCAAGCATTTGATAAATATTTTTGTAATTTATTATACAGGAAGTTGATTTGACTGTTGAAAAACATAAATATGAACAAGTATAAAGGAAGCATGCTGAAATCTTTAGACAATTTTTCCATTGGGTAAACTTTTATTCCCCTCATCAAATAGTATAAGTGATCATAATAAAAGTTCTCTGTTCATTAGCATTTATATCTAAATGCCTTCCCTGATGATCGCACATGAGGAAAAAAAATATGAGATAGCTTTCAGATTGTATTAAACCTGTTGAAACTATTTTACATGAAGTAACCTACTAGAAATATTTCATATATCATTTCATTTTATCCTCATTACAAAGCAGGAGAGTAAAGTGGAGAGATAATAGGTAAATGTCCTTGGATTACTATGTCAGCAATTATATATCCAACATTGGAGCCCAGGTCCTCTAAATCCTGTGTGGTTTCCAGTATACCAGTGACCTCCCAAGTGGTGTCTATACACTGCAAGAGTAGACAAGATCATCTACTAGCATGGAATGAAATGGTTAAAACTTCTATTTATATGAACTATACCTATAAATTTATAATATAAATTCTGTTATACATCATATATAACTTTTTATTCTTATTTTTGTTCCATTACTTATAAAATACGTTAGTATAATAAAACAAGTATACATAAATATATATTTATTGAGGGAATATAAGCAAAAATAATTTGTTGATGGGTCACAGTCAAAACACTACCTTTTTATGATATATTATTCTCTACTAAAACCATAACACACACATCCACAGAGAGAATTAAAGGAAGAAACCTTCTAAAATCTTTGTCTATAGCCAGTAGATTCTAAAACTTAACATAGACTGACCTTGCTCTCCCCTTTCATAAGTGTAAATTAAAAATTTCTCTGCCTGGAGGCCCTAATTCTATACCTTTCCTCCAGGAACTTTCAATCATAAACACCTATAGTCCAGATTTGCCATGGCTTCATCAACTTCGGTTTTTAATGTTTCCATTTATAAGACAAAGGTGGGCAAAAGGGCTGGTGTGGACTCCAATATACATGATATATGACAATAAGAATAAAAGAAAGTTTAAAGAAAGCTAAACAAATAGATCACTTGCCTCAAGAATTTTAGAAGTCTTTCCAAACTAACTTAACCCAATTCCAAAACTAAAATAAAATTAAAGATATTGAGAATGAGTGAGAGATTTTCAAAACAGAATCATCAAAATCTTTTGACAATATTCCAGCACAGACTAAGCAATGGAACAAAATCAGTTCTTTAAGACTTATTTGTTAATAATCAACAAAACAAACAAGCAAGCAAAATATAACCAGAGACATTGAAAGTTTTCCTTAAGGTCAATAACAAGCTAAGGATATCCATTTTCACCACTTTTATCCAACATAGTTTTGGAGGTCCTAGTCACAGTAATCAGAAAAGCAAAAGAAATTTTAAAAAGTCCAAATTAAAAAGGAAGAACTAAAACTGTCATTATTTATAGATAACATGATAGTATATATAAAAGTCCATAAAGAGTTCACAAAAAAACTCTTAGATAAATAAATTCAGTAAAGTAGCAAAATACAAAATTAATAGAAATTGGCTGTGCATTTATATACCAATAATTAACTATCAGAAAGAGAAATTAAGAAAATAATCCCATTGATGATTATATTAAAAAACTCCTAGGCATAAACTTAACCAAGGAGGTAAATGTCCTGTGCTCAGAAAATTATAAGGTATAGAAGAAGATACAAATAAATGGAAATATAGACCATGCTCATGGGTAGGAAGAATTAACATCATTAAAATGTCCATACTACCCAAAACAATCTATAGATCCAAGGCAATACCTATCAAAATACAAATAGCATTGTTCACTGAACTAGAATAAGTAATCCTAAAATTTTTATAGAATCACACACACACACACACACCAGAATCACAGCAATTTTGAGAAAGAACAAAGTTGATATCACCCTACCTGATATCCAACTATACTACAAGGCTATATAGTAATAAAACAGCATGGTACTAGCATAAGAACAAATGGAAATAAAACAGAATAGAGATCCCAGAAATAAACATACATCTGTATAGTCAGTTAATTTGGACAAAGGAGACAAGAATATACAATGGGGTAAAGACAGTGTCCTTGATAGTGTTGGAAAAACTGTCTCCAAAAAACTGAAACTAGAACACTTTCTTATCCCATACAGAATAAATTGAAAATTGATTAGACTTAAATGCAAGACCCAAAACCATAACACTCTTAGAAATAAACATAAGTAATAACACTTTTGACATTGTTATTGGTAACATTTTTAGATATACTTCCAAGAGAAAGAGACATGAAAGAAAAAATAAATGGGACTATACCAATATAAAAACTTTTTACACAACAAAGGAAACCATCAGCAAAATTAAAAGACAACCTACTGAATGGGGAAAGATATTTATCAATGACACAACCAATCAAGGGCTAATATTCAAAATATATAAAGAACTCATGTAATTTAACACTAAAAGAAAAAATAATCTGATTAAAAAAATAGAGGACCTAAATAGACATTTCTCCAAAGAGGACATACAGATGGCTGACAGACATTAAAAGATGATCAACATCATTAATCGTCAGAGAAATACAAATAAAAACCACAATTAGATATCGCCTTACACCTATCAGAATGGTTGTCATCAATAAATCCATAATCGAAAAATATTGGCAAGGATGTGGAGAAAAGGGAACACTAGTGGACTGCTGGTATAAATGCAGACTGCTGCAGCCACTTTGGGAAACGGTATGGAATTTCCTCAAAAAAATTGAAAGTAAGACTACCTTATGATCCAGCGATTTCCCTTCTGCCTATTTATCTGAAGAAACCCAAAACACTAATTTAAAATCATATATGCATCCCTATGTTCATTGTAGTGTTATTTACAATAGCCAAGCTATGGTAGCAAACTGTCTGTCGATAGACAACTGAATAAAGAAGAAGTGGTTTGTATGTATATGTATATATAATGAAACATTACTTGGCCATAAAAATAATGAAATCTTACATTTGCAACAACATGGATGGACCTAGAGGGTATTATGTTAAGTGAAATAAGTCAGACAGAAAAATACAAATATCATGCAACTTCACTTATATATGGAATCTAAAAAAACAAAAACAAAACAGAAACAGGTACATAGATAACAGAGAACAAACTGACTGTTACCAGATGGTTGAGGGGTGGGAGCTGGGTGACAAAAGAAAGGGAATTATGAGATACAAATTGACAGCTACCAAATGATCATGGGGATACAAAGTACAGCATAGGGAATATAGTCAATAATATTGTCATATCAGTATGTGGTGCCAGTTGGGTACTAGACTTATCCAGGGAGTCACTTCATAATGGTAGAGCATGGTTATATAAATGTCTACCCACTATACCGTATACTTGAAAATAAGATAATACTGAATGTCAACTGTAATTTCAAAATTTAAAAATAAATAAATAGCCCTAGCTGGTGTAGCTCAGTGGATTGAATGCAGGACTGCAAAACAAAAAGTTGCCAGTTTGAATCCCAGTCAGGGCACATGCCTGGATTGTGGGCCAGGTCCCCAGTAGGGGGCATGCAAGAGACAACCACACATTGATATTTCTCTCCCTCTCTTTCTCCTTCTCTTCCCCCTCTCTAAAAATAAAAAAAATAAAATATTTAAATAAATAAATAAATAAAATAAAGGAGTTCTAACAAAAATAATTTAAAAAATAAAAGGAATATGAAAGAAAAGGTAAAAATCTTACATCTGTTCAAACTGAATAGCCTATTCACAATAGCCTACCAAGTTAAACCATGCTCAAATATAATCCATAATTACTGCTGATGGTATAAACAAGTAAGACACTGAAAAAGTTAAGAATAAAGCCCAGTTGACAAATTTGGGGATTCAACAATGACATACCTCCAAAATCTATCACTTTGTTATATCTGCTGCTATCATAAGACAATAAAAATATAGCCGGTAGTGCTTGCTTGGTGAGGTCATATACTACAACTGAAATGATACAAAGATACTACAGCCTTCATTCAAGGATAATGTACAAATTCTTAAAGCATTTATTTTTTTTTATTTTTCAAAAGGAAATGCAGTAAGAATATATCAGAAATGAATGAGACTGGTTATATACAGAGGCAAAGTGGGAAAAGAGTAGAAGGGATTGTGGAGAAGGTAGTGACTCTTTTCTAAGTACACACACACATATATATAGCTTTGACATTGACTTTTTGAGCTTATTAATATTTATACACTCAAAAATACAACTAAAAATGCCAGGAGACTAAAGCCTAAAATAACAGAAATGATCTGGCCTAACTATATTTCAAATTTTAAAACATACTGTGTAATGCAGAAAATAGAACTAACCTGAATAACTTAGAACACAATATTCTGACTCTGTGCCCTGAGTCTATAACCAAAAAAATAATTGTAAACAAACATGGAACTCTAGTTAAAGGGTTTATTCTTGGTAGCAATGTGAGTTAGCAATTCTGAAACTACCTTGCGTGTACTGTAGAACTGAACAAATGGTTAAATATAGAAAGGATTAAAGAAGCCAGATTTCTCACTGTGGGAGACAGCAGTTACAAATATGGGAAGCGGAAGGTTAGAATAAATTCTATAGTGCTGAATTGGAATGAAAGCTGTCAGTATAAACCCATGAGTTTTAATAAATTAGATAAAGAGAAAAAATAAATGGATGTAGATGTATTTATATTTCTAACTCTGCCCATTAAAAGAACCTAGAAGCAAAGATTTCCCAGCATCAAAGAGCACACCTGAACCCTGATCTTGATTTCCAAGTACCATACCCCATTAAAAGGAATCTTCCTGCTTGGAAATGTCATTGATTCTTAGTGGTAGAGCTGGGAAAGTAAAAGATAATCCTGGAACACCTTGCAGTTCCAGAAAGCACACAGTGACCCCAAAAATGATGGAGGTATGCCAAAAGGACACAGGATGCTATTTGAAGGGTTTCCACAGGCTAAATATAAAACTAATTGAGCATGAGAATAAAATAATAACAGACCACTTATGGAATGAAAAGAAATCTATGAGTCTATATTTGCATAAAAAGGAATAAGTAAATTAATGGGACAAGAAAATGTTTCCTTATATTACAAGTAAATGGAGAGAGAATAATGAAGTTATAAAATTACCAGTTGGCAAATTGTTCAAATTTAGTCAGTTGGCCTTCTGGAAGCTTGATGAGGATAGATATCAAATTAATGGCAAGCATGTGGGTAGGGTAACAAGAGTTACTTGTTTAGCAGATAAGCCAGCAAAAGCATTGCTTTTGACTTCTGAGGTAATCTCAGAAATATGAGTTTATCATATGTTAACATATTTCTTGGGTATTTAATAGCTTCTAATATGCCACTTTTTATGTCAAATACACCTCATTTTGAAAGGTTGAAAATAGGACTTCAGGTCAACATGGCAGCATAGGCAGGCATGGCTCACCTCTTCTCACATCACATCAAAATCACAACTGAAATATAGAACAATTATCACTTAGAACCATCAGAAATTGAGTTGCATGGAAATCTGACAACTATAGAATTAAAGAAACCACATCCATCCAGACTGGTAGGAGGGACGCAGTTGCAGAAAGGGCTGGTCCCATATGTGTGTGGTGGATAAAATTTGGGATGGATATCTCGGGACCATGGAGTCCCAGCCACACACCAGGCCCTGACAGCCCAGGATTTCCATGCCAGGAAGATAAGTCCTTGTAAATACTGGCTGCAAAAACAAAAAGGGATTGAATCAGTGGAAGAAACTTCAGGAGCCCCACGCAGTTCCTCTTCAGGAACCCACACACAGACTCACCTACTCAGACTCACTCCCTCTGAGCTCTGGCACTGAGTCAGCAGCTTTAGGCACCAATGGCATGCTGGGAGAGACTTTGGTGTCTAGCATCCAAGCAAGCAGAGGCCATTGTCCTTTTCTGGGCTCTCCCCCCACAGAGCCACAGAGAGGGCAAGTTGATGCCACATCTGAGACTCCATCACTTGGCTAATACTATTTGACCAGCCTTGGAGATTCCCAGAGACTCTGCCCAACCTAACTTAAAGGCCTACCCAAGGAGCTTTCCCATATGAATGGCTGGTCTTGACTCATGCTGCACAACATCCTAAATCCTCTCAAACAAGCAATAACTGGCCTCAGTGAGCCCAAGGTTCAACACTAGCAGCAGCCAGCTCTGATTCACAGCTTGACTTTACTGGGAATCTCCAAGCCCAGCATAAGTAGCAGCCATCTCAGATTGCTTAATAGCTGAGGCAGGGTGGCCCTGGGGAAAACACAGTTGGGGGCTGACCTTGGTCTGTACCACCCTGGAAATCCCAGGGCTAACCTACCCAGTGGGCAGCTGCAGACCAAGCTGGAAAACCTCTACCCTGCACCTACACAGCTGATCCTCCACAGAGGGTAGAGATTGGTGGTAAGTGATCACAACCAATCCTTGCAGCTGACTGGCCTAGGTAAATCCCTCCCATTGATCTGCCAATAGCAACCAAGACTCAACTACTAGAGGAGGGCGTACTCAGCCCATTCAAATGGCACACCTTGAGTACCTATCTTGGATGATAGGGGAGGCTGCCATTGGACCCTATAGTACACCTACTACATTAGGCCACACTACCAAGACACAGAGTCAAAGCAGGTCTACCTAATACATAAAAACAAACACAGGGAGGCTGCCAAAATGAGAACACAAAGAAGCATGGCCCAAATGAAAGAACAGATCAAAACTCCACAAACAGAGCTAAACAAAACGGAGATAAGCAATCTATCAGATGCAGAGTTCAAAACACTGGTTATAAGGATGCATAAGTAAATTAGTGAGGACCTCAGCAGCATAAAAAAGATCCAGTTAGAAACAAAGGATACACTAATTGAAATAAAGAACAATGTACAGAGAAACAACAGTAGAGTAGATGAAGCCGAGAATCAAATCAATGATTTGGAACATAAGAAAACAAACAAACACACAGAACAAGAATAAAAAAGAATCCAGAAATAATAAGGATGGTATAAGCAGTCTCTGGGACAACTTCAAGAGATCCACCATTTGCATCACAGGGGTGCCAGAAGGAGAGGAGAAAGAGCAGGTAATCAGGAATCTATTCGAAAAAAAAAGAAAGAAAGAAAGAAAACTTCCCTAATTTGGTGAAGGAAATAGACATACAAGTCCAGGAAGCACAGTCTCAAACATGATGGGTGCAAAGAGGCCTACTGCAAGTCACATATCATAATTAAAATGCCAAAGGTCAAAGATAAAGAGAGAATCTTAAAAGAAGCAGGAGAAAAGCAGGTAATTACCTACAAAGGAGTTCCCATAAGACCGTCAGCTGATTTCTCAAAAGAAACTTGGCAGGCTAAAAGGGATTGGCAAGAAATATTCAAAGTCATGAAAAGCATGGACCTACAGCCAAGATTGCTCTACCCAGAAAAGCTATCATTTAGAATCAATGCAGATAAAGAGCTTTCCAGACAAGAAAAAACTAAAAGAGTTCATCATCACCAAAGCAATAGTATATGAAATGTTAAATGTACCTATTTAAGAAAAAGAAGATCAATATATGAACAATTGAATCTAAGAAACAAACTAATCAAACAAGAACAGAAACAGAATCATGGATACAGAGAGCATTTTGATGATTGCCATGTGGGAGGGGATGTGACGAGATGGGGGAAGAGGTGAGGGGACTAAGAAGTACAAATAGGTGGTTACAAAATAGCCATGAGGATGTAAAGTACAATACAGGAAATGGAGTAGCTGAAGAACTATACCCATAACCCATGGACATGAACAATGGTGTAGGGATTGCCCTCAGGGTGTGGGGGATGCTGGGTGGAATGGAACAAAGGTAGAAAAATCAGGACAACTGTAATAGTATAGTCAATAAAATATAATAAAAAATAAAAGTTTATTTCTAAATTTAAAAAAGAAAGGTTGAAAATAATGTCATTTTTTCCATTAGTTTACCTGAATATGTCTCAAATCCCCTTTGCTTCCATAGCACCCCAAAATTATGAACTAATATGTGCCTGCTATATGTTTAGTGTTTACCATTTTCCTTTGGCTAGAATGCAGGCTCAATTTAAACCTATTAGCCATTTGAGAAAATAGAACTTTAGGCAGGGAGTTGATTTGATGGCTGCTTATTTCCTGATGATAACATTCTGCATAGAAAATATGCTTGTCATTTTAAAGAAAAAAAGCCATCTATAAACAATATTCAAGCATGATTCGTTAAAAGAAAATCTCTAAGTTCTGTCTTGGATATACATCTGAGTTACAGCTAAACAGTTACCTGGGAGGATTAAAATTTGAACAATATTAAGAATATGAAAGCAAAATGTACAAAGGCTTTGTAAGCAGTAAAATGAATGACAGAGAAATGTTGAAAGTTGCTTAAAAGTAACAGAGATTGCACAGCACTATGACTGAAATTACAAAGGAGGTTATAAACACCATATGGGCCAAGCTGGAGAGCCATTTGCTACTGTGATAATAGAGATCACATAGCTTGAAAGTATTTACTGGCCTCACAAGGGGATATCTGTTTTCTAGCAAATATTTCCTGCTGTTTCTGTTAATGTTTCAGGGCAAGTAGAAAAAAAAATTCTCTTAAAAAACTGATTGGATCTCAAAGAATATACAAATTTACTATTTACTTAACTTTAATCAGTAGTGTCCAAACTTTTGGCATCTCTGAGCCACACTGGAAGAAAAGGAGTTATCTTGGGTCACACATTAAATACACAAACACTAACAAAAACTGATGAGAAAAAAAAGTTTTAAGTAAATTTACAATTTCACGTTGAGTCGCATTCATAGCCATCCTGGGCTGCATGCAGCCCCAGGCCACGGGTTGGACACCCCTGGTAGGTCAAAAAGGACACTGACTTACCTGAAATTTTCCAAACTGTAGTGATAGAATTTTATGTTTTCTGTAATAATTATTTTTGCTTTGATTTAAGGCATTGGTGGGTATTGTCCAGAAAGGACACTCAAGTAATTATTCCGTGGCAGGAGGACGCAGAACACCTCACAATCAGCCCTTCTCCTCCAGATGAGCAAAGTGATGAAAAGGGCCTGGTAAATTCTGACATGACCACTCAGGTCGCTGACTATAGTACAGATCTGCCTTTTTAAAACAACTATTGGAGGTGCCATGAGCCCAAAATGGGTGCCTCACTTATGCAGCAAACACAACAAAGCACCACAGTTTGAAAATGAGTACTTCTTTTTCTTTTCCCAAACCAACCTGTTATTGTTTTTATTTTGTTTTACTTTACATTTTTAATTAAATTTATTGGAGTGACATTGGTTAATAAAATTATATAGGTTTCAAGTGTACAATTCTCTTATACATCATCTGTATCTTGCATTGTGTGTTTACCACCCAAAGGCAAATCTTCCATCGCCATATATTTGACCCTGTTTATTACCCTTTACCCTCCCACCCCCCTTCCCCCTGGTAACCACTGTACTGTTGTCTACATTAATTAGGAGGGGTTCTTTGCCAGGGTTGTTTGCTCATTTGTTACTTTCAGTTTTATATTCCGCATGTGAGTGAAATCTTAGGGTTCTTAACTTTTTCTGTGTGACCTACATAGCTCAGCATGATATTCCCAAGATTGCATGTATTCACAAATGGCAACATTGCATCTTTTCTTATGGCTGTAGTATTCCACAGTATGTATGTACCACATATTCTTTGTCTAATCCTCTGTTGAAGGACACTTCAGCTGTTGCTATGTGTTGGTCACTGTGCATAATGCTGCAATGAACATATGAGTGCATATATCTTTGTAAATAAATGTTTTCAAATTTTGGGGGTAGATACCCAGAAGAGAAGTTGCTGAGTCACATGGTAATTTTATTCTTAATTTTTGGAGGAACCTCCACAGTGTTTCCATCATGGTTGTATCAGTTTACATTCCCACCAGCAGTGAATGAGGGTTCCTTTTTCTTCACAAACTCTCTGACACTTATTATGAGTCATCTTGATCATTGTCATTTTTACAAAACACAAAAAAAAATGCTTCCTAGAAAATCCAAAACTGGATAGCTCAACACTTACCTAGTGCCTAACCAGTGTGATGGGCCCAGATGGCACCAGCCACTCAGCACTACTCAGAAGTGCTGATTTCTTGATGTGGGGCAGGTACTCTATTCCTCCCCGAAGCCTCAGCCATAGAGTGTAGCCTTTGTGTTGGATGAAATTCCCTGTTTAACTCTCCATTTTTGGTCCAAGCATTTACAGGGTTTTCCTCAGGGATATATAAGAAAATATCAAAACAAAAATCAAACTGAATGAATGTTTGTGATATTTCCCAGCTTTTACAAATCTGCAATGTTATAATTTCTTTTTTATTATAAATAAAGATGTCAATTTTATATTATAATTTTAAATTATTTTTCTTAGAGGCATTCCCAAAACTGAATAAACTTCAGGTGTCAGAACCTGGAATGGTTGATTATAATCCTGGGACAATCAAAAATGTCCATTTGACATTGATTTCTCATCGGTCCAGATCCAGTGAAGACTATCTGGACTGACTGAGATGCTGTTTTCTCTGTGAGATCTTCCTCTGAGGACAAGTGGTTGGAACTGAACAGATAATATCTAGTCAAACTCATTAATTATTTTGACCTTATAGTGTTAGGGAACCTATCTTAATAAATTTATATGCCTTTTTTGTCCAAAAAAAAATGTATGCCTTAATATGCATCCCCTTTTCGCTGTGGCTACCAGACTTTTTATAAATACAACCTCAGTTACTTTATCTCGTGTCTGCTAATATCAATTCCTTTTATACTACCTCTGTTTTGCTTTTTTAACCTGAATTAGACTATTTTATTAGCATAATTAACACAACATTATAACTTATCAACCTTTCTCCCCAAACATCAGCAAAGTTGAAATCCATAATAATATTTCTTCAAATCTGAAATAGCTGAAGAAAGTAGTTCCTAACTGATCAGTTTTGACTTGCAAGCCAATGTCAAAGAGTTACCTTGATATTCACCACACATTCACTCATCCATCTGTCTTGAAAAATACATTTCAGTGCCTACTACACATCAATTACCAGCAGGTTAAAAAAAAATTGTCCTAGTATTAGTTAAGAGATCAAGAGTACCTTTAAAAAGATGTACTTTTTAAAATCTTTATCACCTATGGAACACAAAACTGAGGTTTGGACATAGTTACTACCTAATATATATCTGTGGATTAACTATAATTTAGTATTTGAACAATAGAAAAATAATCCGGGATTCAGAAATCTTTTATCTGAATCTCCTATCTGCCACTTTTCAGTTATATGATTCTAGAAAAACCAGTTATAGTCACACATCTTTAGTTCTCCAATTGTAAAATAGGATGATAGTTTCCTACCTATTCAATAAGGTTTTTGTGAAATTGTGAGGCTGAATTATAAGAGCAGGTGCTGGGCAAGGATGGGTAGAGTTGACAATATACTGTCTCTCCTTATAATCCAGTAGGAAAGGTGGAAATGCATAGTTACCACTACAGAGGCTCTGTATAGCAGAGTGGATGGAGCAAGGTGTCTACATCTGGCCCTGGAGTCTGTGAGGGTTAAAGAAGCACCTTTGGAGTGAAAATTGTAATAAGAATGTTGCAAAGCAAAATAAAAGAAAGGGCATTCCAGGCAGGGGAATAAAGGAGAGGAAATGTGGCCCAGATAATCTAAAATTGTGAACAATCAAATATTCACATTGATTCAGGAGGAGCATGCAATTTTCTTCATTTTTATTTATATCTCACTGGTTACAAAATCAAAATTTTGGGATGTTTACAAAACAAGATAAAAGCAGTAAACAAGAAAAATAGAACAAAGGAAACGTCATTTTTTTTGCAGCAGATTTGGATCCCTATATATTCCTTATTTAGTTTAATATGAAAATGAATTTACAGTCTGTAAGAATATATAAAGTACAGTAGGCAGAATTCTAAGATGCTCACCCCACAGTCCCCACCCAGGGTATACATACCCTATATAATCCCCTCCCCTTGATTTGGGCTGGAAGACAAACGTGATGAATTTTACTCCCTTGATTTACTCCCTTGACTTACTACAATTAAGATGGAGGGGGGTTTGCAGATGTGATTAAGATAAAAAACTGGCTCATATGGACCCAAATAAAAGGGAAATTATCTCAGATGGGCCTGACCTAATCAAGTGAGCTCTTTTAAGGGACTGAAGCCTTCCAGAAGGAAGACATTTAAAGCATAAGAAATACTTCTTCTGGCTTTGAAATGATTAACCATCAGCTTGTTAAAGTGCAATATGACTAGGACCTGAGAGTATCCCTTAAGTATTAAGAATAAACCATTGCCAACAGCTAGCAAGAAAGTGAGGACCTCACTCCTACAGCTGCAAGGAACTGAATTTAGTCACGAGCCATGTGAGCTCGGGCCTTAGATGAGGACACAGCCCAACAAACACCCTGTGACCCTAAAACAAAAAACCCAGCCTCACTGTGCCTAGACTTCAGGCTAGCAGAACTGTAAGATAATAAGCAGATAAAAATTGTCTTAAGCCACTATGTTTACGGGAATCTGTTTTATAGCAAAAGAAGACTGAAGCAGGGATGTGCGTTGAATATGTGAAAGACACAGGACTCTGCCGCCAGTGCTCCACAAAAGTAAACAACCACCTGTAGGTAATGCCAAGTGAATAATGTACATAGAACAATATATACCTCTAAGCAAATCTTACATAGTCTGAGATTTTTATTGTTTTGCATTCTCACCAATGCACTAAGAAGACAATGACTCAAGACTGAAATTATATTAACCTCTGCTGGGGAAACAGCAGGGGTTAATATGAATAACTTCAACAGCTATTATAACAAATGTTTCCTGTCACTATAAGTATCATCTTGTTTCTTTCTTGACACTATGACCCTCAGATTTCTAAGGAATTAAGTCTCTGTTTTGAGAACCATATACAGATTAGAACTGAAGCCTACCTGTTTTTCTTCCCCTTTCTGTACCAAGACTTCATTCATTTTGACTTGTCACAAGTTTACAAGGCCCTGTTTTCTCTGACTTTGTGATACTGCAATACCTCAGTATAGGGAATGGGGAAATTTCATGGTGATTGGGTACTAGAGCCAGAAAAATTAGATCCCATTCAGCTTTATATCTCTGGAGCCCATATCTCCCTATAAACCATGTTTTTTTTGTGTTAAAATATATAAGCAAGAGGTGTTGAGAAATAGCATTTTTTCTACCCTCATTTTTCTTTCCCCCAACCTCCTCCCCGACATACATACCATACACACATTGTTATTTACATGATGACAGCTTTGAGAAACAAGACTGAAGAAATGAAGGTATTATTTTCCAGTAGTATGAGAAATAGACTTGTAGTCTGAATTCTGGCCAATACAAAATGTTCCATCACTAAAAATGTAAAAGAAGGTAGCCCTTCAGCTACAAGAAATCTTGCCATTTCAGAAGCTGAAACACTGACACTCACCAGATGGATTACAAATGTGAGCTGCTGGCAGGAGCATGTATAACAAAGAACATTTTGAAGCTATATCATTCACTGAATAAGATCAATGCTGATCTCACTAAAAACCAGGGTTATTAACAAGTCTAGCTTTCATAGGGTAATTGATTAGGAAAATACACAAACAAAACTTTCTAAAATTACAGTAGCTCTCTAATTTTTCATTAACAGGTTGGCATACATCTATGAAAGAATGATTAGAATCTGAGTTTCAAGACAATCTGGAATAATCATCATAGTACCACAAAGATGAAAGTATGCGCAAGCAAAAAACAGATTATTTGGCACATGGCACACTTTAAGAACATTATAGATATGTGCATATGCATAAATATAAATAGGTCTTAAGTATATCTATTTCTTTCTCATAGAAAACATGATTTTTAGCAATGCAGTAATGTGAAAAACAAACCCAAATTACATCTAAATACCAGATCATATTTTAAAACATGTAAACAAAAACAATTGGCTAAAAGCACTGTTTTACTTTATCATGAGAACATTCAGTTTGAAATGCCTAGACAGAAGGAGGGAGGGAGGGAGGGAGGGAGGGAGGGAGAAAGGCTTCTTGTATCATGTCAGAATGGCAATTATCAGAAAGTCAACAAATAACAAGTGTTAGTGAGGATGTGGAAAAAAAGAAAACCTTCATGCACTGGTGGTAAGATTGTAAATTAGTGCAGTCACTGTGGAATACCATGTGGAGATTCCTTAAAAAATTAAAAATAGAGCTACCATATGACCTAGCAATTCTACTTCTAGGTATATATTCAAGGAAGACAAAAATAGTAATTCAAAAAGATATGCGCACTCCTATTTTTATTGCAGTGTTATTTATAATAGCTAAAATATAAAAGCAACCTAGGATCTTCATCAACGGATGAAGATAAACTGTTAAAATCTATATGCTGAAGACCACAAAACATTATTGAGAAACACTAAAGAAAACAAATAAATGAAGATATATAACATTTTAATATGAAAAGGATGTCAATTATCTCCAAAATGATCTATAGATTCAATGTAATACCAATTAAAATCTGAGCAGGATTTTTTGGCAGAAATTGATAATATGATTTTAAAATATGAAAGAGCAAAGGACCTAGAAGAGCAAAAGAATTTTTAAAGAATGAACCATGTTAGAAGACTTACACCACTTGATTTTAAGACCTACTATAATGTTAGTAAATTCTCTATAAAGCTAATAAATCAAGACAGTTTAGTATTGGTATAACAAAGATATGAATATCAGTTGGACAGAATAGAGACTCCAGAAATAAGCCCACACTCATATAGTCAAATAATGTTCGACACTGTTACATTAGCTCCACATGGTAAGGTAAGATCGTGTTTTTGGCAAATGAGACTCAATGGAATAACTGAATATCTGTATGGGGAAAAAATCCTTCATCTTTATTTCCAACAATTCTCAAAACATAGTTCAAAATAGATGGTAGATTTAAATATAAGAGCTAAACTATAAAACTCCCAGAAGAAAATATTTTTCTAGAGAAAATCTTTTTGACCTTGGATTAAGTAAAATTTCTTCGGTAGTACAAAAATATGCAAAACACAAGAGAAAGTGGTATATTTGACTCCATCAAAATTAAGAACTTTTGCTCTTCAAAAGACACTGTTTTGAAAATGAAAAGGCAAGCCACAGATTGGAAGAAAATATTTGCAAACTACCTATCAGAAAAGGACTTATATCTAGAATAAAAAGCTCACATTTAAAGACGACCAACCTAATTAAAAGTGGGCAAAAGAAGATACACAAAAAGTCATGCACACTGAAACTGCAATGAGATACCATTATGCATATACTAAAATGGCTAAAAAATATTTTAAAAACCAATCATACCAAGAGTTGATGAGAATATGGAGTATATTAATTTGCTAGGGATGCCATAACAAAGTACCACAAAGTGAGAGACATATAGAACATAAATTTATTATCTCATAGTTCTGGAGGCTACACTAGACTAGAGATCAAAGTGTCAGCAGGGGTGGATGTTTCTGAGGACCATAAGAATCTCTCATGGTTCCATGGTTCCATGCCTCTTCCTAGCTTCTGATGATTTGCTGGCAATCTTTGGTGTTATTTGGCATGTAGAAGCATCACCCTGACCTCCACCTTTATTTTTTATGAATTCTCTCTGAGTGTGTATCTCTGTGTCCTTATTTCCCCCTTTTTAAGGAAACCAGTCATATTGGATTAAGGCCCACCCTAATGACCTCATCTTAAAAAATTACATCTGCCACAACACTTTATGTATATTCTGGAAGTCAAGACTTTAACACATGAGTTTTGAAGGAGTGCATTTCAACTAATAACACGGAGCAATGAAAAATCTCATCCCTTGTTTATGGGAATAACTATCAGTACTATCACATCAGCAAATTCCTATAAAGTAAATTGTACACCTAGTATATGACCCAGAAATTGTATTCCTAGGTATCATCACAAGACAAAAACATATGTCCAGCTCTGACCAGTGTGGCTCAGTTGGTTGGGTGTCATCCAGCAAAGCAAAGGATCGCCAGTTCAATTCCTAGTCAGAGCACAAGCCTGGGTTGCTTCCTCGGTCCCTGGTCAGGACTAGTGCAAGATGTTTCTCTCTCACTTTGATGTTACTCTCCCTCTCTCCCTCCCTTCCTCTCTCACTAAAAATAAATAAATAATCTAAAAAAGCATATGGCCATATGAAGACTTATATGCTAATAATATTCATGACAAAATTATCATAATAGTCCAAAACTGGAAACATTTCAAATATCCATCAGCAGGCAAATTATTTTAAAAATGTAGTATTTTGATACACTACTCAGCAATAAAAATGAGTAAACTGATGATACACAAACAACTTAGATTAATCTTTAAAAATTGGTAAGTGAAAGTCAAACATAAGAGACTACATATGTTATGATGGCATTTATTTGAGGTTCTAGAATGGCAAAACTGTGGTGACAGGAAGCAGATCAATGGTTGTATAAAGCAGAGGTGGGGGCAGACAATGACTGTAAAGGGAATGGGGAAACTTTCTGCAAGTTGGAGGCATTCCATGATCATTACTTTTTATCCTCACCTGAGACATGCTTATTAATTTAATTTTAGAGAGAGGAGAAGGGAAGGATAGTGAGAGGGAATGAAACATTGATGTGAGGGAGAAACATCAATCAGTTGCCTCCCACAAACACCCAGACCAGGGAATAAATTCACAACTCAGGTTTGTGCCCTGCCTGGGAATCAAACCTGTGACCTGTAGGTTTACAGGATAACACTACAACCAAGTCACACCAGCCAGGGCTGATAGAGGTATTCTAAAATTTGATCGTGATGGCAAATGTAATATTGTATACATTTACCAAAACTTATTAAACTTAACATGGATATATTCTATTATAAGTAAATTATACTTCAGTAAGTCCATTTCAACATTCTGGAGGGCCCAGCCAAGATGGAAACATAAGCAGAAATGCTTCACTTCCTCCCACAACCAAAAGAAGGATAACAACCAATTTAAAAACAAAGAACAACAAGAACTGCCAGAAAATCATTTGTGTGGAAGTCCAACAACCAAGGAGTTAAAGAAACATTCATCCAAACTGGTAGGAGGGACAGAGACAGGCAGCCAGGGTGGAGAGTACTCAGGGCAAGGCAAGGCAATGGACCACATAGGTGATCCCACATTTGGGAGCAGATAAGCCAGGAGGAACCACCGGTGAGCAAGACAGACTGAGAATCCCAGCGTTTCAGTGCAGGAAACTAAAGACTCAAAACCCCTGGCTGTTAAAAATCTGTTGGGGTTGCAGAAGCTGGAGAAACTCCCAATCTCAACAAGCGGCCCACATGGTCCTAAAATGTACATAAACCTACCTGCCCAGGAATCAGCACCTGAAAGGGTACAATCTGCTTGTGGGAAGCAAGGAAAGTGACAGAAAGTGGGACAAGAGCCAAGCAAGCAGCACGGTTTCCTCTCTGAACCCTCTCCCACAGAGAGCACCACAATACAGCAAAGACGGTTGCCCCACCCTGGTGAATACCTAAGGCTCCACCCCTTACCACATAATAGGTGCACTGAGACAGAGAAATATGGCCAAAATGAAATAACAGATAAAAACTCCAGAAAAAGAATTAAGCGATGAGGTGATAGACAACCTATCTAATGCAGAGTTCAAAACACTGGTAATCAGGATGCTGACAGAATTAATTGTGTTTGGTCACACAATGAAGGAAGAAATGAAGGCTACACCAAGTGAAGTAAAGCAAAATATACAGGGAACCAACAGTAAAGGGAAGGAAACCAAGACTCAAATCAACAATTTGGAACAAAAGGTAGATATAAATATCCAACTGAAATAGAATAAAGAAACAAGAAATCAAAAAAAAAAAAAATGAAGAGAGACTTAGGAACCTCTGGGACAACTTTAAATGCTCCAACATCTGACTCATAGGTGTGCCAGAAGGCAAAGAATAACAGCAAGAATTGAAAGCATATTTGAACAAATAATGAAGGAAAACTTCCCCAATCTGGCAAAGGAAATACACCTCCATGAACTCCAGGAAGCCCAAAGAGTCCCAAAGAAGTTGGACCCAAGGAAGCACACACCAAGGCACATCATAATTACATTTCCCAAGATTAAAGATAAGGAGAGAATCTTCAAAGCCGCAAGAGAAAAGGAGACAGTTACCTACAAAGGAGTTCCCATTGGACTATCACCAGATTTCTCAAAAGAAACCTTACAGGCAAGAAGGGGCTGGAAAGAAGAACTCAACATCATCAAAGGCAAGGACTTACATCCAAGATTACTCTATCCAGCAAAGTTATCATTTAGAGTGGAAGAGCAGATAAAGTGCTTCCCAGATAAGGTCAAGTTAAAGGAGTTCATCATCACCAAGCCCTTACATGAAATGTTAAAGGGGCTTATCTAAGAAATAGAAGATCAAAAACTATGAACAGTAAAATGACAACTAACTCACAACTATCAACAACTGAACCTAAAAAACAAAAACTAAACCAACAACTAGAACAGGAACAGAAGCACAGAAAGGGAGATCATATGGAAAGTTATCAGTAGGTAAGGTGTATAGGGAAAATGAAGGGGGATTACAGGGAATAAAAAGCATAATATGTAGGCAGAAAATAGGAGGAAGTTAAGAATAGTATAGGAAATGGAAAAGCCAAATAACTTATATGTATGACCTATGCACATTATGTAAGTTGTGGGGGAAATGCTAAAGGGTGGGGAGTGCAGGGAGGAAGTGGGAAAAGGGGAGAAAAAAATTGGGACAACTGTAACAGCATAATTTATAAAATATACTTAAAAAATAGTACTACATGCAAAAATATTCAGAATCGAGTAAAAGATGCTTTTATTATCCAGTAAGCATAGCAACATGTACAAGTTATTTCACTCTAATTCAAATACACATGAAACATATGTCAAGCAGTGCGCTATGGTGGAACAAGAACAGGTTTCTGATTCCAGACACATCTAGAAACGAAACTTCTTCTACTCCATTTTTCTGCTCTCAGCCTTGATTTCCTTTCTGAAAGCCATACTTTATTGTCCGTCCTTCTGAATTTTAGGGTAAGCACTATTACAAGGCACCTGACATTCTCCCCACTATAGTCACATAATTACTGTTAGCTTTCCTAGAAATACCAATATTAAAGAAATATTTCTCATAGTCAGCTTATTGGGTAAAGATACAATTAACAAATGGCTATTCTTTAGAGATGTCATCAGAATCCTGGATAATTCTTCAGTAATCATTTAGTTTATCTCTCTGGCAAAATTAAAGGTAAACTGCATTTGCATCATTGGGATTCCATTTGACCACAAATGAAATCCTTTCTGACTAATAGTCTTTAGCACATATGAGAACTTAAGAAGATAGAATATGATTACCTCTGTCTACTAAAGTCAATATATTATTAACTATGTGTTTCTAATATATTTACTTATCTGATAGAGATGGTTAAAAATAATTACACAATATTGTTATCTAACCAAGAGTTGATTGCATTACTGGTCCCAATTCTTTACCTCTCCCAATAGTCACAGCCTTTGTCATATGACTTCTGACTTCTTCCAATCAAAAGGTATATTTCCCCACTAGGATTCTGAGCACGATCATATGACTTTCTTTGGAAAATGGGATTCTGGAAAATATTGTGTAAAAAAAGGCTTGTAAACACACTTACTTCTTTGTGCCTTTGTGCTTCTGCCACAGTCATAAAAATATGCCTCAGTTGGCCTACAGATAGATGCGAAACATCTGATAAGAGATGATTTCTGCCTGTTACCCTAGGCAGGCCAGGCTGGATCAGTCAAGCAGCTGATACCCAGCGCCCATCCAGATGAACAAAGCTGCTCAACCAACCACACCAGACACACTGGGAAAGCAATAAAAGCTTGTTATGAGCCGCTGAGTTTTCGTGATGTTTGTCACCTAAGATTACTACAGGGGTAGATAACCTTTGAACACATTATGCTTGAAATTTCTTTTGAAAATATTCCACCATCCATAAAGTATACCCCATCTTTGTTTTGAGAAAGTCAGTGTTTGTTTTCTAATGAGGAATAATGGCCCACATTTATTAATAAATGAAGACACAAAACAAACATTTGAAAAGAACAAAATTCATATGCCATTTTCGATAAAGTCGATTCTTATCTTTCCTTTTTTTAGGCATTTTTATAGCACTTTGTGTTTTCAATTTTTTTTATTTTCTTCTTTAACATTGTAAGGCTACTTGGTATTCTTCAAATGCATTTCAAAGCCACCATTATGTTCTGGTATTTATTCTTTCTATGTATCTTATACTTTGGTGTTTTTTCATTTTTTAGATAGGTTTGAAAAACTTTTTAAGATTTTTAAGTATATAGCAAATGAAGGAGGAACCATGCACTAAATACTCAGCTAGCAAGGTGCCCACAGGGGCTGACACAAGGCCCTCTGTTCTCACACGCACAGACTCCCTTAGGAGGACGCTGATATTCCCACGCTCACTCTTCCCAGACCTCGGTTCCCTCCCTCACAGTCTCACAAAGATGGGCCTATCTTCATTTTTCAAGAAAATTCATTGTAAAGGTTTGTCATATACAAAATATTTGAACCTTAATAACACAGATGTTCAGGAAACAACAGGCATGTGTTTGAACCTGGAGTTAGATTTCCTGAGTTTATAATCCTAGCTCAGCAACTTACTTGTTGTATGACATTGGACATATCATTTAACCTTTCTAAGTCACAAATAAATAACCTATAAAAGGGGGAATAATCATAAAATCATGTGGTTGTCCTGATCAGGTTGCAGGGGGCATTAACTTTATGCAAAATGCTGAGGACAGTGCCTGGTTCATTGGAAACTGACAATAGATGTCATTCCCACTCTGATGCTTGCACACTGTCTTATCAAAGCTTTTGTTCATTTTACCTATTGGTGACTAATGCTGAGACAGGGCTATTCACTATCTCTTTGAAAATAAACAATACAGAAATAATTTAAGTGTGTATATGCAAAGTCTGTTTAGAAGATATCGAGTCATGTAATATGAAAAAATAGAGACATTTACTGAAGAAGATACAAGATATAAGAAACATTGTACACAAGACAATGATGCCTCAGTCCTCTTCAAAGTAAGCACCTTGGGACCTCACACAGTTCTCCTAGTTGCTATCAGCTGCCTCATCATATTTTCCTGAATCTCATCCATGGTCTGAAATCTCTGCCCTTTAAAGGTGATTTTAGTTTCAGGAAAAGTCAGAAGTCACAGGGCACCAAACCTGGCTGTAGGGGTGCTGAATCACCTGGGTGATTTGATGTTTCACCAAAAAATTCTGGACCAGATGTGATGCATAAGCAGGCATATTATTTTGATGAAGTTGCCAATCACCAATTGCTCACAGCTGTGGCCTTCTGAATCATCTGAATAGTTTCCACAGAACAATGTTCAAGTTTAATGCAAAATGTGATACAGATTCCATTGCTCTACTCACTCACTCATTTTGAATGTGACAGCTACATGGTACACATGCTCATTCAAACCGCCCCATACTGACTAGTACAGTTAAGTCATGTTCATGAATGCACATTCCATTCCACCCTCCTTGGCTGCCAGGTTACATTGATGTCATGCAAACCATTCTCGTTAGATTAACAATGGCTGGACTTTCTCTGGACACACCTCATATGTGCATATATTATAGACATTATATAAAACATATACACAAACATAAAATGTTTATCTTACAACAGTAAAAATAATACTCTAAAAGAACATTAATAAGGATTGTTTAAAGTAATTATGACATGTACATTTGATAAAATAATATGTACCCATTAAACATTAAATTGCTAAGTGTTATTTATTTTTGAAACTACAGTATGTTTTAAATGATCACATGTTATCAAATAGTGTAAAGATAAATCCATTTAAAAATGTATATAGGAAAACAACTGGAAAGACAAATAATGGTTACTAAGTGGTGAAATCTTTGTGCCTTCTATATTTTCCAACTCTTCAATTATGATCATGTGTTACTTTTATATTCCTATTACTTATTTACCCATTTATATTTTAAATTTTATTAAAAATTTCCTCTATAATTTCCTTATAGTTCATGTAAACACAATTATATTCAACATATTTTTCTATTATATTTCACATATTTTATATTTCCTTTTCTACTTTTCCAGAATCTCTCAAATCATCATTTTTGGTTATGGGGAATTTTTTTACATTTTGTTTCAATTATAGTTTACATACAATATTATTTTGTATTAGTTTCAGGTTTATGGCATAGTGGTTAAACAGCTACATACTGTACTTTATGAACTGTTCCCTCTGATATTTCCAGTGCCCACCTGGCACCACACATAGATACACAACATTACTGAGTATAGTCCTTATGCAGCACTTCATCTCCTGACTGTTTGATAATTTCCAATGTGTGCTTCTCAGTCACTGTACCTGTTTCACCCAGTCCCTGAGCCCTCTTCTCGCTGGCAGCCATCAGTCTGTTCTCTGCATGAATCAGCTTCTGTTTCGTTTGTTCATTTGTTCTGTTCGTTAGATACATATATAAGTAAAATAATATGGTATTTGTCTTTCTATAACTGTCTTAAAATATTTTTATCAGTTAAAATCATGTAAGTAAAGATAAATAGATTTCAATGATTTTATTTTCTTTATGATCCTCCAGCACCAAAGACCTAATTAACCCCCAAGCTCTCATAGACTTGAAAATATGCTGTGACCACCAGGGCCTATCTTTTTAACACATGGAGGAGTTGACCAGAGTTCTTTCACTTCAGTTCTTAGTTCAGAGATCTGTCACAAGTTATTGTGATCACATCACCATGTTCTTTCCCCCAACATATATATTTGTCGAGCCTTTTTATAGACATAAACAAACTATAATGATTATGGAAATTGATCATTATACATAAATGCCAAGTCTTTATGTTGACTAAGATAAGTAAGAAATTTGACTGGAAAATACAGTCTTGAGAAGAGTAAGGAAAGTTGTAGCTGGGGACTGGGGGTCAGTCTCACTATGTTAGCATGCAATTATGTTATTATTCTGCTATTCCACAATAATGAGTTTATTTAAGACCAAAGTAAATGAACACCACTACAATGCTCCTCTCATGTATTTTCTGCTTGAGCAGAAATTCTAGAAGACTCGCAAGAAAGCCCAAACATTCAGAAATGTTTGCGTAAATTGCCAAACATGCATTTGTTGCTCTGAGACTTTATGATGGAGAACTACATGCCTCAGATCAAACATGGTAATAAGCCAATTAAATGATATCACTTCACATAATTTCCTCATGTTTCTTAATCAAATATCCATAATCAAGGTTCATACTCAATTGCAAAAAAAGAGCTTGCCCTGGCTGGTGTAGCTCAGTGGATTGAGTGTGGGCTGCGAACCAGGCATTGCAGGTTCGATTCCCAGTCAGGGCACATGCCTAGGTTGCAGGCCACATCCCCCAGCAACCATACATTGATGTTTTTCTCTCTCTCTCTCTCCCCCCCTTTCCTCTCTAAAAAATAAACAAATAAAATCTTTAAAAAAAAAAAGAGCTTGACCATAGTGAAGGCTGCATTAAAAGAGTCAAACAAGGCTAAAAAAATGTCACCTTTAGCAATTAATGATAAACAACAGATGATAAATGCTCTCTTAAAACTGGGACTAAAAGAATGTTTGCTAGTTGTTTATAGATATTATTTTTATTTGGTTAATTATTTTTAAGTTCTGATTACTGGTAGAGAAGCAACTCCTCAGGACAGGAATATATATTGTAGTCTGTCGCTTCCCTGTACATGCACCTCACTAATAGCTTCTTAAATCCATAGGGATAAAGTGAGGTAAAGGTAGGATAAAAGTATTTTTTGTCCTAATTTACAGCCCTCGGCTAGCTGAGGCTGAGCTCCATCGATCTTTAATTGCTAGGGAAGAATGTTCAATAAAGGCTTACCCTCCCCTTTACTTAAGTAGTATCAATTGCTTTAATTAGCAAACATTGTAAATACTCTTGTATTTGTTAACCAGACACACGTACCCTCTCTGATTCCCACAAATTTAGCACTGATGAGTAACCTGTGCAATGTTTAAGGATCTTAGTTATTTAAGTAAAAAGAGTCAAATACAAATTTTGCTGCATCTTCATGATATTTTAAATTAAACTAAATATTGTACAAAGAAATACAATTACAGATGTTCTATACTCTATGTCCCAAACTAATACTCTGAAAATGGTAACTATTACAGACATTTCATATCTCTTCTTTAAAGGATCATGTTTCTGTCTTTTTAAGGCAAAAATCAATTGGACAATTTAAAAATATTCCACTCCAAGGAGATGCATTATGTTTTGTAAAAGCCAGTCTGCTATAGTGGAAAAAACCCGACCCTGGTTTTCAACTACTCACAGTCTTTGTGCCAATGTATGAGTCACAGATCTTCTCTGGTCTCATTTTCTGCATTTAATTACCTGTTTAAAGGCAGCAGGATAGACTAAATGGTACCTGGAGGTACCACCCAACTCCAGAAGTCCTGGTATACAAGCCCTGACACTTTATTTCAGGGCCAAAAGGATGATGAAGTGACCTGTAGATTTGGAGAGCCATTGCCACAGCAGTACCATTTTCTCTTTCTCTCATTGGAGCCTCACAACCCCCTCTGTGAGAATGGGCTTGTATTATTAGCTAATTCTGCCAGATAAAGAAACCGAGTCTCAGAGGTTAATGCCTTCACCAAGGTCACAGACCTAATAAATTGAGCCAATAAAATCAACTGCTGGATCTTCTGCTCCAAATCTAATGTTCTTTCCACTGTACCATAATTTTTCTTACACAGGTCTGATAGCCAAATTTCTGAAATTGCAACTTCAAATGCATTCTGTTAGCTTTGGAGAAAAGCATATCTTTCTAGTTCTACACAGCAGAGTTGCATTTACAAATCTAAATATGAAATTAAACAGCACAGGAATATGTCCTGGGTTTATGACAGAAGTCAGAGAAAAATTTCCTCAGCCTTCATATATCTCTAAGGATAATCCACTATCACAATGGTCCTCACACAGATAAGTGAAAGTCAGATGCATGTGGTTGAAGCATGAAGTCATGGCTAAAGATCGTCTTCTCTTTGCTGCCTTTGCTCTTTGTCATCTGGAGAGGGACACTTCATGGATGTGGCAGTAGTATGAGAATAGCCAACTGGCAGATTTCAAACCAGTTAAGACATTTGGTGATAAAGGGAGGGGCTAACCCAAGAAATAACTAACTATAATAAATATGTAGGAAAATGATATCAAATGGGGATAAGAAGCCATCAATTTTTCAATATTCAATTCACCATATGTCCTTCCTACAGACTCCCATGGCTACTCAAACCTTCATTGATCTCCCCCTTAGCCCTTCTATAGTGTGTCCTGTGTTTTTCACATAAGTTGAAAGGATTTTTTTGAAGACAATAAGTTTTACTTTTATACTCAAAACATTCTAATAAAAATATTATTATGATAGTAGCTAACTTTATTTTCTGGGCCTTGACTCTGGCCCAGTTGTTCTATAAAGCGTTTGCGCACATCAGTCAGCCCCTGAGGCCTCCCTCTTCCCTGAGGCAAATCCAAAGTGCCCCCAACCTTCCAGCCCACCCTCCCCAAATTCCCTGTGCCAGGCTCCCTGCCTTATCTCACCCTCCCCCTTCCTCCACGGTAGGGCAGTGGCCTGCTGCAGACTCCCCCAACACTCCCTCCAGGAAGGGGTCCCATCACCATGTGTTGGAATTCTCATCTCCCCCTCTTAGGCAGGACATATCTGAGGTTGGTCTCATAGCTCAGGTACAGCAAATGATATTAAGAAGGGGAGAGGGTGAGGCCTAAAATTAGCCAGGGGATACTGTGGCCCAGCCCCTCAGCCAGCTTCATCTAGGGGCCCACTTCCTCTGTCCCCTAAGTGGTGGCAGCATGGGGATAAGTGGTGGGGAGAAAACAAGCTTCTGTGATAACTTGCTGTTGCTGGGACAAGCATACACATTATAAAAGGTATCTTTGAGACCTTAGTACTTTCAAATTGCCCCAGTTGTGAACACCTGCCTTTGGAGACCACCTTCATATTCAAGTGGTCACACCTCCCACTTGCACGGTTTTCATTTACCCCTCAGCCACCAGAGACATATCCCAGCTCTTGTGCTATGTGAGGAAGATGGGTTTCTCCTATCCCAGTTAAAATTTAGGATTATCTTCTAGGAAATGAAGTTCTAAAGCACCCTTAACCCAATTAATTATAAGCATAACTAGCTTTTCTAGACTGAACTATTATTGCCACATAATATTTTTTCTCTGAGGAGAAAGCATTCTGATTTCTAAGTGACCATCTCTCAAATAATCTTGAAACATACCCGATTTATAGATTGGGAGCAGCCCACATTTTGACTGGTACTGCTTATTAAAGCCAGTCTTCTGTGTCTGCACTGTAGCACACTCACTGGGGTACGAGGGCTACTGCTTCGTTTCACTAAACTCTCCACAATACTTATCTAAGTCCTGAGTCCACAGAACATGCTCACAAAAATAATGCTGTTGACTGATCAAAAAGCAAAGCAGTTCTACAAGTAGAAATAAGGTCACAGGAAAATACAAATTCCTCTCCCAAACCAACAATTATACCAGCATATGCACTCACATATATGTTGAGGTCTGGGACTTATTGTTTTGGAAGAGCAAGCAGAAAGGTAAAATGGCACCAAATGTGGGAAGAGGCAGAGGGGAGATGAGATAGAGAAAGACATAAGGAGATGGAGAGAGAATGAGGCAGAGGATCACATGTGTGGGGAAAAGAGAGTAACAAGAAAGGGGATTGCAATAAGGGATCCAAGGACAAAGAGAGAAGCAGGAGACAGACATTAAAATAAAGTTTAAATGTTATGAATAAAAATTACCCAAAGGTAAGCAGTCATTTATTATCTAAGAGAAAATGATCAATAATTTTTCCAGATTTTCTGTTTCTAAATTTTCTTATTTTAAATTCCACATCAAAGGGAAAGGAAAGGAGAACACAGAACACAAAATTGATTAAATCTATTCAAAGTAGTTTTAGGAAAACAGTTTTCTATGGGAAAACTGTGAAATAGGTTAAGTTGGTGTCTCTTTCCGTAACTGTCCAATTAACTATCCCTTCTACCTTCTTAAATCTGTGCCTCCTTCTGATCTGATCTGATCTGATTTTTTAATTTTAAAAATCTGCTTTTAGGAAAGGTTGTAAGTTGCATTCACACTAAAATATAACAAACTAAATCTACTGTTCATGACAAATCATTGGCAGTAAGTAGTGTGTCCAAATTATTTCTTGTCAAATAAGGAACACTTCTGAGAGTGAATATTAATAATTATGCCAGGGAAACAAATGTAAAGCATGACTGGTCTGGAGGAAAGGGGATGTATGGTCATTCCTAAGTAGGAGAGAGAGATCTGGGGGAAAATCCCTTTCGTGAGTCTCTAAAACAAAGTACGTGATTGTTAGGTTATTGCTTCGTTCCACATAGTAAAATCAGCTCCATATCATAGTCTCATGTGAATCAAATTACTACACCAAGTGATTTTGTCTATCCTCAGGATGCTATAGAATGAGACATATAACATTTCAAATTATGTTCCTACCACATAGTTATCTGGTATAATATGTTCTGTCTTTCTGAATACCTAACACAATAATTTATAACAGTGTTGGTTCTTCTGGAACTACAAATATCTGCCAATTAATTAGCAGTGCAAATGGAAATGCTAACAATTTTCTATTTTGCATTCATATATGATTTTAGATAACTCAGGTCAAGACCTCCCGTGTTTTTCCCAATTGTAGAAAATTCATGTTAGGACTCGAAACACATAAAATAAACCAGAGATGTTTCTGACAAGTAGAATTTATACAATAATATATACAAACACAATAAATTCTACCTTTGAAGTTAGTTCCATAAACAAATCACAAAATCGACTTGCCAAAAAATATAGTAGGTTGTTACTAAAAATTGGCAAAACTATCTATCAGAACTAATAATATAATTTTACTGCAAAATGCCATTTTCACTGACTGCATATTTTTCTAATATTGTTCCATCCCTATTTCCTTAACCTCCTTTTGAGCAGAATCAGCCACCAAAACAATGAGGACTAGGAAAATGGCAGGGTTATAAAGCACCCTCTTGTTTCTGGTCATCCATGCCTGGTGTTCTCTGAATTTGTGGCACAGACTGATCTCCTCCTCACAGGCTTCCTACAATCTCTCTCTAAACCAAAAATATGCAGGCAATGAATTATAAATTCACTAGACAATATCTTCTGTTTAATTGCCAATTGTTCTGTGGATATCCCAACTAGTGCTAATGTAAGTGTAAAAAACCAGCACATTTTATATTTAATAAAAATTGAATAGTGATATTACTAAAACCATTCATTCATCATTTATTTAAAGCTATGTAATTGAAATATACTGCATGTTATGGGATCAGGGCATATCAAAGTGAACCAGGCAACAAGGTCCTTGTCTCAATAGAGTTTACATTGCAACAGGGGAACA
This sequence comes from Tonatia bakeri, assembly GCA_004024845.1. NCBI lineage: Eukaryota > Metazoa > Chordata > Mammalia > Chiroptera > Phyllostomidae > Tonatia > Tonatia bakeri. Next base: position 202,675 of record PVIA01002062.1, on the reverse strand, counting down.
ACAGAAAGAATCAACGTCAACACAGTATGGTTTAAATTTCTCTGCTATGCCAAATAGAAGAGAAATTGCCTTTCTCACTCTATTTAGTTGTGACATCAAATGCCTACCACACAACACATGCTTATGTGGGTAAGCAAAGGTGAACAACTGCTGTGTTACTACGACTACAAAGCCACCTACTTAGATTCACAAGTGTTAAGAGGGCTCTTCTCCTTCATCTAAGACCTCGGAGTACACCATGATGTAGTTAGAAATATGTTTTGCTAGGTTCTTCATAAACAGGCAAAGCAATATTAACTGTAGAGCATAAATATTATCTATTAAAGACTATAAAGATGATAACCTATACTATTCACATGCCAGTCATTGAGAAACACTCACACTGTTTAACGCTCTTCACTTTTCCACAATTTCCATTTACACTTACTCAGAGCACTCATGAAGTATCATTAAGCTTCTTTTTCAGGACACCTAGTTCTCTTAAGCACTATGTGAAAGACCTTGTGTACTGAAATGATTCTTGAAACATGTCATTAGCAAAGTAGTTTTTAAATAGAGAGGTTTTTATGGAAATAGGATTAGCATTCTCTTTAAGGTTAAAAACTAAATGGATATAATTACAGAGTCACAAATTAAATTTCATTTCACTTTCAAATGCCAGGGCTGTGGTCAATGGTTGTGCATTTTGTCTAAAGCACAGGGCGTGGCAGAGGGTATGTATGGAGCTAAGATTCAATCTACACTCTCTGCTCACCAAACCCTGCACTCTGGTGTAGGGCAGCAGCTTCCAAGAAAGGAGTGCCTCTTCCTAATTCATCTTCCTTAAAGAAACTTCCATTTTTATAATTCTCCCAGAGATTCTGTATAGGCTAGCAGATCTTGGACAGGTGCTGCTAGTGCTACAGCAACTAAGGTCAGCAGCAAGCACACAGAGCCACTTCCACAAACCAACCCTTTTTTCTGTCAAGCATCCAGGGTAAGTTTTGAAAATAAGAACTGAAATTCAAAAAGTTAATTTCCATTACTATAAGCTTAAAGGAACAACAACAACAACAAAAAAAAAAGCCTGAGAGGCGAAAATGTTCTTTGTAAGAGAAGATGATGCTGACCACTTTGGTCACATATTTTAGCGGAGTTTTCCCCAGAGCAGTAATGACTGCACACAGATTCACATAGTCTGTCACCAAGGCCCGCTTGTGACCAGCAACATAGGCCTAAGAAGCCATAGGGAATAGTGTCTGACTAAAGGGACTGAAAGAACTCCCAATTACCTTAACCCGAGCAACACTGTGATCTAAACTTTGATCTAACCTAGCACCTATTCCAGCTAAATGTGCCTAATCACATCCCGTTGTTGAGACCCTCTCGAGGGTCTGGGCTCTCAATGACTCCTCTCTGTCCCCAGTTCCCAGCACAATATTGGGCATGTAGATTCAATAAGTGCTAGTTAACAAATAAGATGCATTTAGAAATTGCCATTTAGTTGTTCCTAATACCCATGTTGTAAACTCAAGAGTGAAGGCAATTAAAATCCTATCTGCTGTGGAATGTAAACTCGTTTCCTCTCATTAGGCTCTCAGCAAAATTCTGTAACTATTTATTGATTACCTACTAAGTGTAAGGCACTACATACCTAAAACTGTAAGGAATACAATGATAAATTCATACAGAGTTGCTGTTTTTAAGTTGGCTGCTTTTTCCTGAAGGTATTAGAGGTACAAGGTCAGAGTGTATCAATCAGCATGTTGTCAATCTCTACTAATAAGTCAAGAAACCTATAAACAAGAGAATTAATTTTAGTCACCTTAAGAATTTGAGCTGAGCTGCCTTAATGTTTAACCGAAGTAAATAAATAGCAAGATCTTTGTCATTAGCTAGGGATTTTTGTTGAACATTTTTACCTAAGATTTCCCAAGATCCCAAAGTTCAGTTGTTCTCCCAGGGAAGACAATAAATGTTGCCATGATGTCCAAGAAGAGAGTGATAACCAAGACTATAAGAATGGATGATCTTGCCCTGGCTGGCGTGGCTCAGTGGATTGAGTGCTGGCCTATAAACCAAAGTGTTGCTGGTTCGATTCCCAGTCCAGGCACATGCCTGGGTTGCAGGCCAGGTCTTGAGTAGGGGGCACACAAGAGGCAACCACACATTGATGTTTCTCTCCCTCTTTTTCTCCCTCCCTTCCCCTCTGTCTAAAAATAAATAGCTAAATAAAATCTAAAAAAAAAGAATGATCTTGCAACAAGAAGAAAGAGAAAGAGAGAGAGAGAGAGAGAGAGAAGAAAGAAAGAGGAATCCAGGCTACCGCCCGATAGAATTAGAAGTACAGCAGTACATGCTTCCGGCACCCCGATTCCCACCTGTGTCCCAGGGCTACTGCCACCCCATGGGGATTTACAAGTCTTACCTTATGCCCAGTAATTGACACTTAATATTCTAAAACTCAAAAGCATGACCCTAATGTATCTTAGGTGCTGCTTGGTATCCATACTACAAAATTATATAACTGCCCAGTGGCTTGTCAATACTATGGCATGTTTAGAGAAAAAGTGCAATAAATTGTTTTGAGTAGGGTTGGTTTCAACTTGACACTTGTCCAATTTGAATACCAATTATTTAATGAAAACAGTTCATATTGTGATATTGGCTTATCTCACTGTAATCTTGTTTTGATAGAAAAATTTCATTGTGAGATTGATGTTGCCTTTGAATTATAGGTTCTTAATATTCTGCATTTGGGTTATCTAACTCTTTGAACCATAAGTCAGAATGCCACACAGTCAAACTGAGTAAAGCAGTTGGACAACACTACAGTGTAGATGAAAAATAAAAAACATTAAAACGTTACTGCACTGAGCCATCATTCACAAATGTAATAGGGATTTCACAGTATTACATTCTTATCACAGAGAATGGAAGGAAAAAGAAAATGTCACATGATTAATCATTTTTCCTGACAAAACTTTAATAGGAAAGGGAGGTTGTTGTATTACCAAGGTAAATTAGTCATCATGGCCTTAATGCTATATTTCCATGGCGATTCCACACTGCTGTGTTCAAAATAGCCTGAATTTCTCTTCTCCCTAAGCATCTGGAAGGTACTGAGATTGCCCCAAGAATGTGACAAAGCTCAAGAAACAGCAAAAAGATTTACAAGAATGGCTATTACAATAAAAGATTTGCTTTTGATGATATGTTCTTTTGTGAAAACAGCTTTCAATAAATTGAAGCACAGATGCAAAAACTAACTTTCAAATACTAACAAGAGAACATATTATTTTTTCTTTTAAAATATTCAATTCTTAGGATTATACCAAGAAGAACAAAATAAAATTTGAGGCAATGTAAAGAAAATAAAGGTTCATTATTTGATGAAATGGCCCCACTGCCAGAGTATGCTCAAAATTCAACAAGCAGAAGACAGTTCTTGCTGATAGGTATCTCCTCTGGAAGAAAAAAGATGGGAAAGCTTTGTCAGTTTCAGACCCCAAAGTTGATACATCTGGTTTGTATCTAACTGGAAGCAGGATAAAGGGAAAGTAGTGAGTAATTATAAAAATTAATGAAATAGCAGAAAAGATCAAAAACCAAAAGGAATGGCCCTGAATCAAAGCCAGCAGTTTGCTGAAGATGCTGGTTTCAAGCTGGAGCCTAAAGCAATGTCGTTCTGTGGTCTGCTGGCCATTTCAGAACTTAGGAAATGTAATGGTCAATTCATTAGAAAGAAACATCTGGAAAAGAAAAAAGAAAAAAAAGAGATATGGTGGTACATTTAGGGCAAAAATAAAATTAATTAGAAAATGTAATAAAATGATAAAAACATATTCCTAAATTTAGTCCTGTACAATACTTGGGAATTTAAAAACTAAAAATAACATAAAATAATTCAGTTCCTTCAATAGAAACCCCTAATTTAAGAGGCATTAGACTAATTTGATGGCCACCTGTTCCCAAAAGCATGTCAAAAACTGAAAGAGTAAACTAATTAATTTGGCTTTCTTCCATTCCACAAATCCAAGTGTGAACATGTGCCTAAGAACCACAAAGACCAAAGACAACTGCTATTCCCAGAGAGATCCATCCTTGATTTGCAGGAGTATCTGCAATGGCAGTGAAGGGAGCAGATCCGGCACACAGGCGGGTGGTAATGAGCAGCAATGAGAGAAGCAGCTGTAAAAATATTCTCAGAACATCCAGTGGCTTTGAATCCTGAACCGATCACTTGATTATAAAAAGAAATGATGATAATCCATATGTCTGGGCCTAAAAAGCAAAAATATTTTAGAAAATGGAGATCTGTAACTTCAAAAAAGGAAATTATTGACATATTTTAATGGCATAAAACCTAACATGTTTTTGGATCAATTAAATAACTAGAAATACTAAAACCATAGAAACAAAATATGATAAACTATAGGGAGGGAAGATAACAAAGAGTTTGCATCTGGGGATTTGTGGCAGCTGAGAGTCATGTGCTGTGATATGCGGCGGGGCTGTGGGATTGCACGCAGCTCCTACAGGGCTGCTGTAAATTATAAACCAGCATATGTGCAAGGGGAAGAAGCAGCCCATTAGTAAATCTTTCAAATATAGATGGGCTCCCAAGAGGTTAGTTTGTACATTATTCACAGAAATAACTTTGACTGCACAAAGATTTGTGGAGCATTTCAATTGCCCTGAGATAATTAAGAATTTGTTCAGTGAACAAAAATGGAAGCCTTAAAATCACAGTAGCTGAACAAATTATTCCAAAATGGCATCATTTATTTGATAGTAAAATAAGTTTGCACAAAAATTAACAGGAGATTCTATTGCGGCCACTTACACTGTCTAAAAGAATACAAAACAAAGAACAGAGGGCTATTGAGTTATTATGTTCCTCTTTCAAAGAAGGATATAGAGCTTCCATTAATAATTATAACTCAATATATACTATATCTGACTGAAATTCAATGCATTTCTTGGCCTGTAATTTAGAAAACTTCTCATAATAGATTCTCTATAATGATAGCATTGATACAATCTGCTAGAATGTTCAATAAGGCAGTTGCACTGGAGCTCGAAGCAGCATACAGTTTTCATTTCTGCCCTGTGATTGAGTGACTAACTCTAGCAAAAATTCTCCTAGTTAAATGTGGCTTTGAATAATAAACTCACTGTCCTTTAAAAGAAGAGTGCTGGATGTATTAAATGAAGAACATCTTTCACTGAAATCCAGCCTCACTAATGCATCTTATGCCTATGCTTGTGAGGGAAAAATTCTTTTTTTTTAAGATTTTATTTATTAATTTTTTTAGAGAGGGAAGGGAGGGAGAAAGAGAGAGAGAGAGAAACATCAATGTGTGGTTGCTGGGGGCCATGGCCTGCAACCCTAGCATGTGCCCTGACTGGGAACTGAACGTGCGATGCTTTGGTTCGCAGCCTGCGCTCAGTCCACTGAGCTACGCCAACCAGGGAGGGAAAAATTCTTGATGCAGCTTACAGAGAAGCTACTTCCATCATGTATGTAAAGGAGACATATCAAACTCACACAAGCGGAGTATTCTATTATGCAAAAGAACAGCCATAAATAAAGAATTTAAGGAGTGAGGACAAACACAAAACTGAAAATTAAATGGGATCAAAAAAGCCAGAGAGCAAACATCAGGAGAGAATATTTGTGTTTTCATTTTCTAACTACTGTCTTCCTTTTCTCCTATCACTTTTTAATTTTCCTCATACAAGAGGCTTTTAATAATGAATATACTAACACTATCCCTAACCAAGCCCATCATTATATTACGCTTACTATTATAGTTATATTAGCAGTCCACTCTTCCTTCCTCACAGGGTTTTTTCTTTTTTCCTAACCACATTACATTTCAGGACCCAAAGCAAATGTCAGTGGGAAAAGTTCCTGGGGGCAGGGAGTTCAGGTCATAATTCTTTCTCTGACTCTTTTTGTAAGAAGAGTGAATTACTCAGTCATAGACACAGCATCAGAATGGAGAATAACACTGAGCTTAATGTCTAAGTCTAAGGCCATATCTTCTGCTCATTCTAATAATAAATCATCCATGATATTGATTTTTAAAAGAGCAACTTGATTACATTTAAAAATTTCCCAGAAGTCACTTGCTCACTCTAATCTAAGGTTAAGGGTCATTTTGTTAGCATACTATGTCATGAGCCTAACAAAATCACTATGGCTCACATTTCAAAAACTTCTTATGTAATCAATAAGTTCTATTATATACACAAACTTAAAAGAAAAATAATTAAATATATCCTGAGAATTTTGTTAGCAAATACTAATCATAGTGATGGAAAAATACACTTTCTCTACCTCATTTCAGTTATGATACCTAAATATTCTGTTCTGAATGATGATAAGAGATCAGCTCGAGGAGACTCACATTGATTTCTCACAGTTGCACACATTGTCTCTGTTCTTATCACTCAAAAATACAGCTGTGGCCAACCCTGACCTTTCAGCTATATTCAAGTCCTACATCCCCAGCTGCCAGTGGAGCATCACCAATGACTGCTCCACCTCCTCCAATTCTACACCCTCTTTCCAAACCCATTACCTTGCCTCTTTGAAGTGCTCCTACTTCTAAATTAAACAACATGTGAATGTGAGTGCAACCGTTCCTGGCATATTAGCTTATACTTTCTAAGGGTTAGCTCCTTTTCTTCTCAAATTCCCTATTTTCTATTAATACTCCACAACTCTGCTAGTCTCCAAGCTTGATATCTCAGATGTCAAACTATTCCATCTGTTCTATTGTCTTCACTAAATCATTATCAAGTTATTCTAAGCCAGGTTTCTTCATAACTGTATTATTGCATTACCATCTATAATTTGCCTCTATCTAAATTCACTTACTCCCATCCTGTTCCCTCTCACCTGCAACAGGACATTTCTCAGTTATCAAGGTTAATCTTGGTAAAGGCCTACATATACCACGCTGGCCACCTTCGCAAAGCCTACAGCAGACTCATATCATGCAGAAGTCTGAATGTGCATATAGGAGACAGGATATGTAAGCTGAGAGTCACTAGTATTTCTACACTGGAATTCCTTCCTGGAATTTCTTGGGAAACTTATGCTTTGCGAAATCCCAAATCCCCACGGACATCAAAAAGATGGAAAAAGTATTATAATTCTGCAAAATATAAAGTTTGACAATTAACATAGAGGTGTTACTGATGAGAGGGAATCACTGACGTCAAGGTGAAAGCAGGACAGAACACGCCCACACACGGGGTCCAAGATTCAAGTCTACATTCCCAGGACCTGAGACAGGAGCCAGCAGAGAGGAAGGGTTCACAACCTGTCCAGTCAGTCAGTCTTGTAGCTGCTGCTTTGTTGGAAGTGTGTATCCATGCCTTATCTGCTGTTAAAGGACATTTTCAAATAAAATAAACATTAATATATGTACAGTCATTATATACTATAAACAAATCCTGTGAGTGAAATTCCAGGAAATAACAGGTACTAGGCAGAAAATAAGTCCTTAAACTGGCAATTCTGACAGGGGATTCTCTGTAGTGCTGTTAATATTGCTTAGAGATCTAAATGTCAGACCATTTGAACACTATTAAATAATGTTGGCTGACATTTTTGCATTGAATATTTGCTATAGGCAATTTTCTTGTAAACATTCTTAAATTAATATTTCCTACTTACTGTACAACATTTTAAAAAACCTATAATATAAAAAAGTATGCAGTACTTCAAAAATAACTTAGGACTTCAGGAATTTCCAAGAATTCCTGGGAATTCCAATTTCTTATTCTATAAATTCCAAAGATTAACATTTGTCAGGAATTTTGAAACACTAAGAAATACACAAACACAATTCTATTAAGTTCAAATGATAAAAATTTATACAATTGGAAAAAATAAGAATATGGAATTAGAAATTGGTTATAAACACCCAAGGAGAAAGGGGTCTCTCAACACAGGGGGATGAGAGACACAGAAAGAGCAGCGCACCAGTGTAAACCCACAGCGGATTTGGAGAGCAGTGAGTTGTCTGGTTTGGCTCCTGTTTGGAGTACAAAAAGAAACCAGGGTTGATAAGACTAGGGTAGGAAAAAATGTTGAGGCAACATTTTGAAGGGTGTCGAATGCTTAAAAGCCCATTGTTCCTATTTGAAATTGGTTCAACAAATAGTTGTTGAATGTTTCCTATTTTCTCCACAAAGTTTTTCCCAGTGATTTTCACACTTCCTTCTTTTAACTTCTATAGAATTTAACACTTTTACCAGACATTTAACAGCTATAAGCCTGTGAGGATCTCAGGGACAGGTTTCAGTGCTACTTAATGGTAATACCTCTTGAGACCAAAAACTGCCTGCATCCTGTCATGTCCAACACCCTCCTCCCTGTGGAGTTCCTGGGGAGCCCAGTGCACGATGAACAGTAGAATGGAAATCAAAGGAGCATTGTGTGGACAGCTGAGCAAATGGCAGAAAGCCCTCAGGTTAATTGAACCTAACATATGTCATGGGACCTGGAGACAGGTTGAAGATGATCTCAAAAGAAAGAGAACATGAGTGAGCAAGAAATTAAGAAGAGATCCTAGAAAAAGAGAGGAAACTAATTGAATTTACCCAAAGGAGTTAGGTCATACCTCCATCTATTTAGCACTATGACGAAAAAAAATTTTAAAGTACATAGAAGAGAGTCGTGCCTTTAAAGGTATAAAATTCTGTTCACCAGCAAACCTTGGTCCAATGGTGATTCTGGGTTCTGACCTACTTTGATCCTTCTTTGGTGGGAACTGGAAAGCATCAAGTAGAAGAGGGAAGATGGTGGGTATATCAATTAGCTATTATCTTAAAATAGGATTTCTTTACAGAGGATTATTGACATTTTAAGGCCAGACAATTCTTTGCAGTGGAGGGATCTCCTGTACATTGTAAGATGTTTATCGGCATCTCTGGCTTAGATGGCAATACCATCCCTCAAACTGTGTCAACCCAAAATGTTTTGAGACATCGTCAAATGTCCCTAGAGGGACAAAATCACACCTGGCTCAGAACTATGATCTTCAAATAGCTGCCATTTATTTTCTCTCCCATGACTATGTGGTAGGAGGTCAGCTGAATGTGCTTCGACCTGCAGATTCCACTGGGTTCGTCTGTTCTACGTGAATCGCACTCAGATCTGCATCAAGTCTGTTCATTCCCATGCCCACACTGACAGGACGGCAGCTATGGAAAGGAAACTCTTCATGTGACAGTGGCAAAGATCCATGAGAGGAAGCCCAACCACGCTAGTTTATTTCAAGTCTTTGCTTATTTTATGTCTGCTGACATCCTATTAACCAAAACAAGTCACAGGATCCAAGTTAGGGATAGAAAGTACACTTGGCCAGCAGTGGAAGACTTTCCATTTACAAAGCAAAGGGCAAGAATATAGATAAGTAATTAGGGGTGGTAATTCACTCTACCACAGTGGACCTGCTGAGGAGAGAAGGGGTCTCTTCCCCATAGAGGCCATGCCTTATAATTCTCCTGTTCTTTATAATATTAGGTATGTTAGCTGTTACAAGTATCTAAATAAACAGATACATGTTTGTCTGCTCTTATCCTCAATCTGTGTCTTCAAGGCTCATGTCTGATGAGATGTTAAATGATTTAAAAATAAAACCATGAGCCATTTTACCTAGAAAGGCTTGAACTGGCACAGACCAGCTGGTGTGGTCCTTAATTCCAGCTCAAGCTCTGCTTTGCCTCAGACCAGGCTTCCAGGAAATCTCTCTCAGCACCAACAGGATAGAATGCAACCTCTCCAATTACTACAACAGGTGTAATTTAGGACACACGCTGAAAAACTCAGAGCATGCAGATATCAAAGAAGGATGAAGAGTTGGAGAGCCATAAACAGAAAAGTTATCTAAGAGCATTTTACCAGTTCTGTTAGTGGATCAAACTTCCTTTGAAATCTAATCAGTTAAGACTCTATAAGTACCCTGGCCAGTATGGCTCAGTTGGTTGGAGCATCATGCACCAGAAGGATGCAGTTTGATTTCAAGACAGGGCACATACCTAGTTTGTGGGTTCAATCCCCAGTCAGGGCATGTATGGGAGGCAACCAATCAATGTTTCTCTCTCACATAGATGTTTCCCTGTTCATTCTTCTTTCTCTAAAAGCAATGAACAAATGCCCTTGGGTGAGGATTAAAAAAAAAAAAGACTCTGAATAAAGACAGATTTTTCTGTAAAGAATAGTAATAGTTCTAACGCAAGCAAAATCTTGGTTCTTGGTTCAGATCACCACAGGGCCCAGAAGACCTGAAACAGCAAAATAAAAAAGGAGTTCATACACAGCAAGAATAAACTATTCTCTTCTGCTTTAGAATTTTATCCGTATCTTTAGTGAGAAAAAATTAGCAGGCTGCACACAAGAGCTCTCCATATCATTTACAGTTGACTAGATGTGACAGCGTAACTATAAAGCAAACTGCTCTTGCTTCTCCACCCATGCAGTGGATTTAGTTATTCTACATCCATTCTTCTATGATCTGTAAGATGCCTGAACTAAATAACTCTTCCAGGTTATATTCAAAATGGATAGCCATATTAGTCAAACCACACATGACCAGTTCGATCAATTGCCTGGTGTAGAGCATCCAGACTGGATTTTAGCTATTCAGCGCCTCCTCCACCAAAGCCTCCTGCTCCATAACCTATAATGATCAGATCCCACTTCTTATCTATGGAACAAAGAGGTGTCTCACCGAAAACTGCACAGTTGCCAAGATGCATGCAGACATTTTGGCCTTCACTACAATATTTATGGAGCAGCTATTATAAACCAGATACTCTGCTAGATTAAAAGTAAACAATGCCTAGAAATGGATAGTGATAGAAAAACAAAGAAATTACAGTCTATGTGAAGAGGTCATTAACGGAGAGAAGTTTCTTTGCCATCTGGGTGAGAAATGACCCAGGAGAAGGAATGGTTAACCCATCATGAGAAGCATCAGGAACAACTTCCACAAGATGTAAATCCAATATGACATAGAACACATTTCTCCTATTAGAAACCTACAGAATCAAAGTGACAATATCTCTTTATATTTAAACATGCTTTTCTAGCTCCACATTTTCCATTTAGTGAGAAATGTATTACAAATGAAAATTTTAAAGTGTTACTGCATTGTTTTTAACCTTCAAAAATTCCAAGGATATGCTGTAGCTAAAAACTATAATATCCAAGGATCTCCATCTCCTCATCCTATTTTCCAAGTGTTTTTTATGAACTATGGATACTACAGCAGATGTTACCTATGAATAAGTGCATTCCATATTATTAATCACAAGCTCCTGCTTACTTTGCTGGGGTGCTATAATTACCTTATAAAAGAAAGAGTGAAGTAGTAGATGATAAAAAACATTCACTGAATTTCTCTCTCACCAAGGCTATCATCTGGAATCTCTGAGCCTCTCAACCTTTTTCTAAAGCTATTGATATTATTGCTGTTTTGACCTTTGGTGCTGTTTGCCATTTTGAAATTTACAGATCAGCAAGCACCAGTAAATCTTGTCAGAATTAATGCAAATGTAAGACACAGTCATTACTGGCTCCTCACAGTAAAGAATAGCTTGCTACTATGTTATTACTGAGACACAATTTATCCTGATTGCCAGAAAGATGAGACGCCCTGAAAGAAGCAATACACTCACTTGGAGAAATAAATTTCACTGGCATTGCCCACAAAGAAGTTTGCTCACACAATGAATGCTGTAATTGCAACGAGTGGCAGAGTGATTGATTCACTCTGAGTATCTCCCATCTCCCCCTGCTGGAAAAAAAAAAAAAAGAGTTAATTTGCTCTCATTCGTTCTCTTCAGCACACTAGACATTTTTAGGGGTTGAACACAGCAAATGAAGATGGGTATATCATGGTCCAGATGAGTCTTTGTTTTCCCCCCTCAGGCACTGAATGTGCTTTTACATTTCAACCCCGCACATTCCTTTCATAGGGCTCCCTAGGATAATATACCATGAATTTCAAGCCTAACAGAAAGTATTCTTTGCTCTATTGGATGTGCTTATGTTTCTGATATATAAATAAGGAGTTCAGTAAAAGAGTTGACAATATATAGGTAGCAGAATCCCTGTTCATGATAATTCCATCTCTGTCGTGCATTTTTACATCTCTATGAAGAATTCTTGTGATGATGTTCATTAGGCTAAGAATATGAATGCAGTAGTCTTCTTAAGGAAGAAGTGTGAACAAATGATTACACCCTGGAAAATAAAGCTAAAGAAGAAATACTTTTATGTTTCTAGAAAATAACTGGCTAAAATGTAGATGTTTATCTGTCCTTGGGGAAAGAAGTAATATTTTTTAAAAGTTTATTCTAAATGCATGGGTAAAAAAAACTTGGATATATGAGCAAAAGGAAATATGGGCAGGAGATGGACTCATGTTCTTGTTTAGCTTCCAGTATCTACTGAGGACCCCACACTTCAAAGAGCACAAGAAGTTACATGTCACAAAAAATGCCACAAAGGGATGATCTCCATAGTAGAAAAAATATCAAGATGAAAACAATGAATGCATATTTATAACAGAAGCATTCAAAATACAAAATAATAAAAGAAAAGAAAAAGAAGCAATAATATTTAAGAGCATGTGAAATAATTCATTTTAAAATTATTTTATAATGCTTAGAGAAATTATAAATTAAACAATGTGGTGATGGCCAGAGGAAGGGAAGGTGGGGACTGAGTAAAGACTGGCAAAGGAGGGGAAATGGGGACATCTTTAATAGTGTCTAGAATAAAAATAACGAAGACTAAAAAGAAATAATAACTTAGAAATCTCTTAAAATATTATTTCTTCAAATTTGAATTTAATTTGAAAAAGAAAAAGATAAAATGACACAAGGTCTAAATCTTATATAGATTTTCTTATTCACAATTCATATATAATATGGATTATATCAAAATTTATAATAAATACTTATATGCATAAACAGAAGTACCCAGGAGAATGAGCATTAAAATAAAAGAGTGACATATAATTTAGAAACTATGAGACCAATATTTTGATCTTTAAAATAAGTGCTGAGGATAAATAGAGCATCCTTTAAGAAACTTATGATCTAAGACAGAAGCAAATAATATAGTTGTTAACTTGTGATTATCTATATATGGTGGAGATATTAAGTAAATCTCCTTTTATAACAAAAGTCCAGGAAAAAGGAGGGTATATATAGTTTTACTTTTCTATTAAAAAGTTAACTGATCCATAAGGAAACTTTTTATTAAATTCTTTCAGCTGTTAGAAAAACTAAAAATCAAATATGAATTGCCAGTGTTAATAATAGATAATCAGCCAAAATGCCCATTTACTCTGAAGTGAAAGCTTTCTAAATTTAACCTTAAAAATTAAAAGTAGAATTTAATTGCTCTTGACCAACAATGATTATAAAACCTAAAAGTAGATTAAGAGGTTACAGGACTTTAAGAAATGATGTCAGCAAGATGACAACATAGGTCATTCACCATGACTTTGCTCCCCCTCCTAAGAACAACAACAAGTAATTATTCATGGACAAGACACCACTGATTTTCTATCTTAGAACAAGGGGATAAGGACAAAGCACCCCTCTGTATCACAGAGTCCAAGACAGACAACATTCAGTGGGGTAAGAGGAGCAACTACAGCTAACTTTATTGCCCCTCCATTGCTCCAGGGCAGTATCTCGCTTTACCATCTCCTCCAAGCTTACAGTTCCTACAACAGAGCCAAAGGTGGACATCCAACTAACCCAGCATCATGGGTCACTTCTTGGGAGTTCCCCCTCCAGTCTCACCTCACAGGGATTGTGAGGGAATCTGTGGGAATTGACCACTGAGAATATGATATTGACAGAGAAGGGGAGAAGGGTTTGCAAAAACTAGCACTAAGATCTTGGTAGACCAAGCTCTTACCTGCAGCACTCAAGTAGTAGCTGCATGGTGGGCTCATGATCCTAGCTCTACCCACATTGCTGCATTCCCCACCATAGTAGTGGTATCCTGAGACCTAGGAGGCTCGGACAGAGTGGGGGCACCCACCACTCAGGTCATCCACTCAGCAATTCTGACAACTACAGCAGCCCCACCCTCCCCTCCCACTGTAGGGACACAGGCAGAGCCAGGGCACCAGCAATTCTGGAGGTGCCAAGTAGCAGGCAAATAACAGAAAGCGAAAACTTGCACTATACCACCATCTACTGGAAAACAAAAGAACACCTCTAATTATCAACTTGCATAATTGTTAAAACCAAAAATACGCCTAAATAAAAAAGGTGTTCACTATTTCAAATGCACTAAGCAAAGGAACGACACATCTAACACCACAAATGACTGAAGTAACATGGTATTACAAAAAGGAAAAACAATTCTGTAGAAACCAAACTCAAAGTCATGGAATATTGTGATCTAAATAATAGAGAATCAAAATGGCAATCAAGAACTAACTCAACTAGATACAAGAAATTCAGAAAGGCAGTTCAAAAGCTCAGGAATAAAATTAATGAACTTAAAGAGTAAAATAACAAAGAAACTGAAACCCTAAAAAAGAACCAAACTGGAATTCTGGAGCTAAAGAACTAAATAAATGAGATGAAGAATGCATTAGGAAGTATTGGAAATAAAATAGACTGTATGAAAAACAGAATTAGTAAACTCAGAGATATAAACCTAGAAATGATGAAGGTGGAAAAGGGATGAGAACTAAGAGTTTTAAAAAACAAAAGGAATGTACAAAAACTGACTCCATTAGAAAGGGCAACATAAGGATAATGGGTATCTCAGATGGAGAAGACAGGGGGAAGGGAAAAGAGAGCCTATTCAAAGAAATGATACATAAGAACTTCCCAAACTTGGGGAAGGAACTGAACATACATGTACAAGAAGCCAACAGAACACTCAATTGCCTCAATGCAAAAAGACCTGTAAGGCACATTGTCATAAAGAATTCTTAAGGCAGCCAGGAAAACAAAGATTAGTATTAGGCTGTCATCTGGTTTCTCAGCAGAAACTCTACAGGCCAGGAGAGAGTGGAATATTTTTAAAATATTGGGAGATAAAAAAAGAAATTACCAGCCAATAGTGCTCTATCAAGCAAAATTTTCTTTTAGACATAAGGGAGAAACAAAGGCTTTCCCACACATACAAAACAAAAAAGCTGAGAACATTTACTACCACAAGACCTGTATTGCAAGAAATGTTGAAAGGAGCTCTTTTACTTGAAATAAAAAGACAAAAGTTAAGCAAAACTTGAGTAAATGGATGTCTTATCTTGTCAAATATTCTTTCTGCATCTATTGAGATCACATAATTTTTATCTTTCATTTTGTTAGTGTGGTGTATCACATTAATTGATTTGTAGATACTGAACCATCCTTGCAGCCCTGGGAAGAATCCCACTTGGTTGTGGTGTATGATCCTTTTAACGTATTGCTGTATTTGATTTGTTAACCTTTTGTTGAGGATTTTTGCATCTATGTTTATTAGAGATATTGGTCTGTAATTTTCTTTTTATATGTTGTCCTTGATTGTTTTGGATATCGAGGTAATGTTGGCATTGCAAAAAAAGTTAGGAAGGCATACCTCCTCCTCAAATTTTTGGAAGAGTTTGAGAAGGCTATGTATTAAATCTTCTTTGACTGTTACAATTCACCAGTAAAGCCAAATGGTCCTGAGCTTTTGTTTTTGGCAGGTTTTAGACTATTGTTTCAATTTCTTTTCTGCTTATTGCCTATCCAATTTTCTTCATGATTCAATCTAGCAAGGTTTTATGAGTCTAAGATTTTATCTATTTCTTCTAGATTGTTCAATTTGGCAGCATATAACCTTTCATGGTATTCTTTTGTGATTTTTTTATCTCTGCAATATCTATTTCTTCAAGGTCTATTGTAAATTCTCTACTTTCATTTCTGATTTTATTTATATGTATCTTCTGTCTTTTTTTCCAAAGTGAGTTTATCTAAAGGTTTGTCAATTTGGTTTATCTTTTCAAAAAACATCCCTTAGTTTCATTAATCTTTCTATCATCTTCTTAGTCATTTATTTACACTCTGCTATTTATTATTTCATTCTTTCTTCTAATTTTTGGTTTTATTTGTTCTTCTTTTTCTAGTTCCATAAAGTATAATGTTATAATGTTTATTTGATATTTTTCTTGTTTCTTGAGGTAGCCTGTATTACCACAAATGTAACTCTTAGTTTAGCTTTTGCTACATCCAAAGATTTTGATACTTTGTATTTTCAGTTTTATTTGTCTGTGCATCTTTTTATTTCTTCTTTTATTTCTTCATTGACCCAATAGTTGTACAGCAGCATGTTGTTTAATTTCCACGCATCTGTGACTTTTCCAGTTTTCTTCTTGTAGATCATTTTTAGTGTCATGCTGTTGTGGTAGTAAACAATGCCCTATATGATTTGAATCTTAAATTTATTGAGGCTTGTTTTGTGTCTCAACATATGGTCTATCCTTGAGAATATTCCATGCACACTTGGGAATAATGTATATTTTGTTTGTAAATTGAAAGCTTTGTAAATATCTATTAAGTCCAGCTGGTATAATGTGTCATTTAAGGCTGATGATTCCTTATTGACACTGTCTGGATGATCTATCCATTGGTATAAATTGGGTGTTAAAGTCTTCTACTATTATTGTTTTTATTTCTCTCTTTGGGTGTGTTAGTAACTGCAAAGCATAATATAAATGTTATGTCCTAACCAATTGCCCCCTTTATCATGATAAAATTTCCATCTTTTTGTCTTGATGCCTATTTTGTCTAATATAAGTATGGCTACTCTTTCTTTTGGATATCATTTCCTTGAAGTATCCTGTTTTCTTTCACTTTGAAACTATGTTTGTCTTTGGAGCTGATTCAAATCTCCTGAAGGCAGCATAGACTGGGTCTTGTTTTTTAATCCATCGAACTACTTTGTTCCTTTTGGTTGATGATTTTAGTCCATTTACACGTAGGGTGATGTTGATAGGGTGATGTTACTACTGCCATTTCACCATTTTTTTTTTCTGGTTGCTCTGTATCTCCATTGTCTCTTTCCCATTGTGTTTCTGTCTGCTATTTTAGTTTGATGGCTTTCTTGATGTTTTTCTCCTTTCCCTCTTTTCTCATATTTTGTGTCTCAGTTCTGAATTTTTGTTTTGTGGCTACCATGAGGTTTGTAGGAAAAGTCTCATTGATAAAACTGTTTTTTTCTTCTAATAGCATCTTATCTCCATTTGCCTGTATGAGTACTATCTTTTCCTCCCCCTCTCCATGTTTTTCTTGTCACAAATTACTCCTTTCATATTGTGTGTTCATTACCAAATTGAAGTAGCTATAGTTAATTTTAATGTTTTTTTTACTTTAACCTTAATATTATAATTAGTGTTTAACACCCTATTCTGAAATAGAGTTGCAATTTTCTGCTTCAGTTTGTCTGTTTAACACCTTGATTTTTAAAAAACAATAAAATGTGTATAGATGGAAAATACTTCAACATAATAAAAGCCATACATGACAAATCCACAGACAGGTAACATCAAACTCAGCAGTGAAAAACTGAAAGCTTGTTTCCTAAGATAAGGAAGAAGACAAGCATGCCCACTCTCACCACTTCTGTTCAATCTAGTACCAAAAACCTTAGCCAGAGCAATTAGGCAAAAAACAAATAAAAAGCATCCAAATTGAAAAAGAAGAAGTAAAACTGTCACTATTTTATACATAGACAACCCAAAAAATTCTACCAAAAAACCATTAGACCAATAAATGAATACAGTAAGGTTGCAGGATGCATAATTGATAAACAAAAGTCTGTTCAAAAGACTTGATGATCAGAAATAGCAGGAAACTAGGTGGATGTTACACTCACTTCCTCCCAGGGCCAAGCTGGAATTATAACTACAGTACAGAGAGATCAACCTGAATACACAACAGAAGATTAGCCAAATAGAAGTCTTATAACAAAGGATTTACAGTTGATGCCACATGGAAACAATAAGAAAGGCAGAGATGAAAAAAAGGCTGGTGATGCCCCATACACAGCAGCTGAGGCTCCAGAAAGACATCTCAGCTACAAAGAGTCCCCCTGAGGAGTGTGGGGTCTCGACCCCATGCCAGGCTCCTCCGGGCAGAGCACCAGAGCCAGGAAGCAGGTGGCCACAGAACACGTGGTTAGGAAAATCAGTAAAGATTCTGTCTGTCAGGGAGAGACCGGAGTCTGCTAGCAACACAGGCAGACCCTCCTAAAGGGCCAACACACAAAATTGTATTCACAGCTACTCACCCTGGTCTATAACAAAGGAAGGGCTGAGTGACACACCACATTAACAAAGGGAAAGATAAAAAACTTATGTGTCAGTGGACATTTTGGACAAGACCAAATGTCTTGCAAGGGATCAACACATACAGTGAATGGAGGAAGGAGACTCACTTCAATAAATAGTGCTGGAACAACTGACCAAAATGTAGGCTACTTCAATCCATAATAAAGCTCAATTCAAGACAGATTATGACCTAAAGGTAAAAGCTAAAACTACAAATCTATTTTAAAAAGCATGGAGAATATGGAAGAACAGGTTTACAATTTGGGGGAAAGTAATGATTCTTTGAAAGTACACAAAAGCATTGAAAATAAAGATATGTTTTTTAAAAATGACAAGTCAAGCTACACACATATCCCAAAATACATAAAAAAACTGATACAAATTAATAAAAATACAGCCTAGTATTTTAAATGAGGAATAGACTATAACAAAAAGGAAATCAAATGCTTATTAAAAAGTATTCCACATCTTGTGATCTGGAAATTGCAAATTAAAATTACAGTGATAATATTGTTTCACACTCACTAAAATAGCTAAAATTTTAAAAAATGACAACTTCAACTGATAATGAGAATATGGAGCCACCGGAATTGCCACAGAAATCATGGTGAAATGATAAAAACTACTTTGAAAAAATGCCTGGCAATTGCCAAATAAAGTCAAACATGCATATACTCTATAACTGAGCATGTGCACTCATGGGTGTTACTCAGGACAAATGAAAACATACATCCACGTAAAATTTTGTGCAAAATGTTTACAGCAGCTTTATTCATAGTAGCCAAAAACTGGAAACAGCAGAAATACCCACCAATAAGAGAGTGGATAAAGATTTTGGTACCAAATAAGGAAGGAAAAAAAAAGGGTCATGCTACAGATGAAAGCAACAGGACAATTTTTTAAAAAATCAACATCTCGAAGAAGCCAGATACAAAAATAATATATATAATATTACTTTATCTACATCAAGTTTGTGCATAATCCAAACTAATCTATAATGATATAAATCAGAACAGTGATCATCTATGGTCTGGTATGTACAGGGAACTTTCTACAGAGATTGAAACAGTCCATGTTTGGAATGAGATGTTATTTATATGTGTGCATACCTTTGTAAGCATTCATTGAATTATACATTTAAGATTTATGCATTTTACTCTAGGCAAATTTTACCTTAATAAAGCATTTTAAATATAAAATATCCTAGCTCATTAGTCAAAACTCATAGTTCAATTGGTTGGAGCATCATCTGGTACCAAAGGGTTGCAGGTTCAATTCCTTGTCAGGGCACATACCAAGATTACAGGTTCAATCCCCAGTGGGGGCACAAGCAGGAGGCAACCAATTGATCCTTCTCTCTCAAATCAATGTTTCTTTCTCTCTCTTCTTCTCTCTCTAAAAAGCAATGAACAAATGTCCTCTGGTGTGGATTTAAAGAAATCATTGCCTGAAATGACATATGAGGTTTGTCTAGAAGGTTCAGCCATGTAATATGAAAAATACAGACATTTACTGAAGAAGAAACAAGACACAAGAAACATTGTACATAA
Source organism: Tonatia bakeri (assembly GCA_004024845.1). NCBI lineage: Eukaryota > Metazoa > Chordata > Mammalia > Chiroptera > Phyllostomidae > Tonatia > Tonatia bakeri. The sequence continues at coordinate 182,787 of PVIA01002062.1, read as the reverse complement.
GACAATGACACCTCAGTCCCTTTCAAAGTAGGCACCTTGGGACCTCACACAGTTCCAATTGCCAAGAGCTGCCCTGTTGTATTTTCCTGATCTCACTGAGGGTCTGAAATCACTTTCCTTTCAAAGGTGCTTTTAGTTTTGGGAAAAGCCAGAAGTCAAAAGGCACTAAATCTGGGCTGTAGAGGGGGTTGAGTCACCTGGGTGGTTTGATATTTCACCAAAAATCCCTGCATGAGACATGATACATGAGTGGGCATACTGTCATGATGAAGCTGCCAATCACCAGTTACTCACAGCTGTGGCCTTCTGAATCATCTGAATAGTTTCTGCAGAGAAATGTTCAAGCTTAACACAAAATTTGATGCAGATTCATTGCTCCAGTTGCTTATTCTGAATGTAATGGCCACACACTACACATGCTCATTCAGCGGGTCTACCACCCCCACTGACTGACTAGTACAGTGAAGTCATCATTGTTCACGCATGTGCATTCCAGTCCACTCTTCTTGACTGCCAGGTGACATCAATGTCACACAAACTGTTCTCATTGTATTAACAATGGCTGGACTTTTCTAGACATACCTTGGTATGTGGTGCCAGTTAGGAGTGTATGTGTTTTCAAAGACAGAAATTGTGGAATTTTGTGATATTTGAAAACCTGAGGCATATGATTTGGTGGGTGGACACAGCACAATGCTGAGCAATGCTTGAAAATAAAATGCTGTGTCTTTACACCATTTTATTATGGGCACAATAAAAGGACAATCCACCTTTGCTCAAATTATATCAGCAGGTCATTTGGGATTAGAAGTGTAAGTCTGAAATCCAAGGTGATGGACTAACATAAAGCATGGAGAAGAGAGTATAGAAATCATTAAAAATTGGGTCCATTTGCTTTGTATTTTCTGGTTATTAAGACTGAATTTTCTAAAAACTACAAAGTGTATTTCAATTATCTGAGTTTTATATGTCTACAAACAGTATTTACTTTTCTAGCATTTCCATTAAGAAAATGGTAATATATGCACGGATATGCTTCACAGGTAGAAATATTGAAGCAAAGAGAAATTAAATTCATAATTACTTGATACCAGTATGACCAATTCAAAGGACAATATTTTTTCTAGCAGTCTGGTTCATATGATTGTCTTGATTGTTCAAAATCAGACACCCAATAAAATGTATTTTAATTAATTAATAGATCATTTTTAGAATGAGCATCACAATCTGTCCTCCCAATATTAAGTGATCAATCAATGAAAGAGAAAAATTTTAAACTAACCTCTCAACTTCTGGTCTGAAGTGCTTCTTCCAGTAAATGATTGCTGCTTACAAATACAGAAGGTAAAATAAATGTGTGTTAATTATAAAATCGCAGGCAGTATTGGCAATAGTTCTCTAAATGAATAAACAGCATATCTGAATTTTCCTTGTCTCTAAGCAATTACCATAACAGTATATTTAATTTATTGTTAGAATATGTCGTCCTGCTACAAAAGCAACCCACAAAAGCTTTTTTCCTTGCTGGTTTAGAATTTTTTATCATTTAAAAATAGAGTTCATTCCAAGAAAATTAAGACTGTATCCACTCATTTCAGGTTCATTTCTTTCTCTCATACAGTATTTTCCAACCTTGTTATGATCACAGACTCTTTGTTAATTGGATGAGCACTGCTATGGATTCTCTCTTCAGAAAATATGAACATATGCTTCTACATAGAACATTCTGGGAGTAATTTCCAAGGGTCCATGAACTCATGATTACAAAATCCTGCTGAAAGAAAATTATGTTTGAAACTCATGATGATTCTTTTAATGACTAATTTATTATTCAACACATTAGGTACAGAAGTGATTCACAATTAGGATTATGAGAAACTCGAAACTCTTTTCTAGATTTACATGTAAAACATTCACTTGACACAGGTGATAATTTGAGAATCTATTAAAAAAGTACATAATCAAAAAAAAATTGCCATGATTTTATTTCAGATTTGAATAAATTATATCACATCTTTTGCTGTATTTAAAACTAATGGTCCATGCCCTGGCCAGGTGGCTCAGTTGGTTGGAGCATTGTCCCATACACCAAAGGTTGCGGATTCAATCCTGGGTGGGGCATGTACAACAGGAAACTAATCTCTCTCTCTCTCTCTCTCTCTCTCTCTCTCTCTCTCTCTCATCTCTATCTATCTGTCTCCCCCCACCTCAAATCAATAAAAAAGAAAAAACATATCTTCTGCTGAGGATCAAAAAAATAAAAGGATCCACAAGTGTGAAAAACAGGTTATTTGTTGTAGTGACAATATTTAGAGCACAGATGGATTTCTAGACACTGGGAAATAACTCCAAGACACAAAGCCCTCACTTTCAGTATAGTCCAGAGGCCTGAAGTCAGATTAGGAAAAATAGAAATAGCTTTTAAACATTCCTAAAGGAAAGTATTTTAATTTAAATACAGAAGGATATCATCTGACAGAGACTATTAGCAAAAAAAAAAATTTATTGTAATATAACCTCTATAATTATATTGCACTGCTCTTTTAAAACAGCCTTAGTTTGTTTCAATATGTTATTTGCATTTTGCTTCAGAAAGATTTTTTCCCAGCAAATTGTTTCCATTTTCATTTATAACCTGTCGTGACACAAAGTGAACCTGGTTCTATAAATTACCATGGAAAGCAGTGAGCCAACAATTTGGCAGAACAAAGCCCCAAGGATATAGCAAGCAAGAGGGGAATGTGGTGTTTGCAATCGTAGACTAAAATTGAAGGAGAAGGACATTTGAATTGCAAATACCACATTAAAATGGACACTGCTCGTGGCTGCTTTATACAATAGTTCGCAGGCCTGAGGTGAGAAATAAAAACTGGTCACTCTATTTAGCACCAGTGAATACTTGAACCCCTCTTGTGTGCTCAAGTTCACTAGAGTAGTGAGTTCTTCACTATAAGTATGTTAAGGTCATTTACCTTTGATTGCGTAAGGCTAGCAAACATTTTAAGGAGCTTTCAAGCTTTACTTTGGGCAGCATCAGGATCAGATAGCTTAATAAAGCCCCTTTGTTTGGAACCATGATTAAGTTCTGCTGTGTTTATAGAATTTTGTCACAGAATCAAAGTTAACTTTTTAAAAAATTCTCTTTGCCGCAGAGGAGCCCAGACATGCTCTATTTGCAAACCGACTGCACGAAACGAAAAGCACAGTAATTCCGGAGCTATTGGCTTGGATAAAATGAGAATGTAATTAAAAAGAAAAAGGTTAGTGAAAGATCGTGCTGGGAATTGAAAATAAAAATCTGAAATGATGTCCCAGCCTGCCCATAAGGCCCTTCTCACAGTGCAGATAGCTCTGCTTGTCCCAGAGCCCATGTTCTTTCCCTCCTATTGCCTATGCGCATGTTTTAACAATCTCCACAAATAATCGAAGTTATTTACAGTCAGAATATTTGCTGTATTACTAATGTTGATAATTACCTAGAATTATTTTTTTCATTTCTATATTGGAGAGGAAAAAAGGCTTTCAGAACCTTATCTTTTAATTCTAAACTCTGTTGTCACTGGCTCCTTTCCAATGTATCAAGCACATGACCAATATCTTCAGGAAAATTCCACCCCCATATTTTAAGCTAAGTTGATTCTTGGGAGTACAAATACACTTAAAAAGAAGGTGTCCTGTTTGCTTTGTTTCTCTGTATGCCAATAGTAAACAAAACACCGAGGCCTTTCAAACACATTTCACAGGATCACTGACTTCGAACAGAAGGAGAGCTTGGGAATCATCTAGTGAATGGCCTCCTTTTACACATAAAGAAGCTGTGGCTCATGTGATTTACTGAGGGTGACCCAGTTAGTGACAAAACCAGTGCCAGATAGTTCCCAGGACCATAAACCAAAACCCCTGGTGATGCTGAATGTGTATACTGAGGTCAAAATCCTCCCAGTTGATAACAAATACCTTCATTCTTCCATTTTCTATTTCCAGTAAGACTGCCCTTGTTTAGGTTTTAATTTCTAGTTTGTATGACTTCAAACTCTCCTTTTTCCAAGTTAATTGTCTAATACTCCAATGCTACACTAACTTTCCTAAGAGCCTTCTTTTGACTACTTTGACAAAGACAGCCCTACTTTCCTCTAGGCCTCCTTAGAAAATTATTGCAACCAAAATCCACATCCAATCTGAAGTCTAGGATAAAGTCAGCTTCAATGGTTGAGCAGAGAAAGACACAAGAGAGGAAAAGCAGTTCCACATAGGGAAAAAAGACAACTTCAATTTCTGACACATCTTATCATGACAATCAAACTTTCAGAATTAGGTCAGACCAGGGAATTAGCCCCGTGCTCCCCAAAGAGTGTCCCTGGGAACTCTATAGGCAAAGGACAGTAGCATTAATGATTTTGTGGCAGGTAGAGTTAGAACACTGCACAGTTATACCAAGTTAAATGGATTTCTTTCCTGTGAAATTCTCAAAACCTTTTAATTTGTCCTGTTAGGCCTAGTACCACACCAAGAGGGGAAAATTATTGGCAATATCTCCCAAACTAACTTGACCAAGGAGCCCTTTTACAGAGGATCCCACAGAAGTTTTGAGGGATATTGTTGGGGAAACTGCTGATCTAGACTAATTTGACAAAGTGTAACTTACTTAGTGGCAGAGCCAGAACAGAACCAAATCCCTTTACTTTCAATCTAGTGTTTACTGACAGGAATATTTCTGTTTCTCTTAGGCTTTTTTTGTCTGCAAGAAACTCCTTCAGCCTGTATCAGATAAGAAAAAAATGCTGAGAGGGACAGAGGCAAGCAGGAGCCTCCCGGTAAGCTGATCTCAGGACTGTGGAAGGGTTGCCTTTAGGGGAACAATATCAAGATAGCCATCTCTGCACAGGCCTTTCAAATTAAGCATCTCTGAATTAAGCCTTTCAAATTGAAAGACTTAATTCTTAGTTGAGTAATAATAAACACTGAAGAAAACATTGTGAGTATAAAGATAAGCAGGAGTAGCCAAAGAACTTATATGCATGACCCATAGACATGAGTAATGGTGTGGGGATCACCTGAGGGAGTGGGGGGTACTGGGTAGAGGAGGGAAAAGAGGGGAAATTGGGACAACTGTAATAGTATAATCAGTAAAATATAATTTTAAAAAATATTTAAATTAAACTTGAAATAAACGGAAACTCTCATATATTATGGGGATTTAAAAAAAAAATACATTTTAAATTTTCTAAACTCCCACTAGCCAAAAATAGAACATTTGAAGCAATAATAAGAATAGTAACTACAGCCCTGGCTGGTTTGCCTCAGTGGACTGAGCACTGGCCTGCAGATTGAAAGATTGCCAGTTTAATTCCCAGTCAGGACACATGCCTGGGTTGTAGGCCAGGTCCCCATTTGTGGGCATGCCAGAGGCAACTAATATATGTTTCTTGCACACTGATGTTTCTCTCCCTCTTTTCCATCCTTACCCCCTCTCTAAAATTAAATGAATAAAACCTTTAAAAAGAAGAATACACCAAAGGGTGGGGTGGAATCAGTGGAGGGAGGTGGGGATGGCTGGGGTGAGGGAAGTGGTAAGGGGGAAATGCAGACAACTGTACTTGAACAACAATAAAACAAAAAGAAAGAAAGAATAGTAACTGCAAATGATTGAAAACACAAAATGTGATTGCATACACAAAAATATACTTGAAAGATACGTTTAGATAACACTAGGTGAAAGAATCACATTTATAATATGTTTCCTGTACAAACTATACTTGAAGTAACCAAATAATTGATGAGGCAACCTTCTCTTTACAGAAATTTTCCAAGCAATGGAATAATGGAATTACAGTGGCACCCTACTGAAATAAGGGATCTAGGTAATGACATTAAGGCCCTTAACTCACAAAAAGGAGAGACATACAGAATAACATCTGCCTCCTGGTGGATCCTTTTATGAGATATTCTTATCCTCAAATTGAACACGAATTTGAGCAATCCTCTACTTCCAAATGCCTTTTTATAGTAAATACAGGAGACAGAGGAGCATGTCAAATGACAGCAGTGTGGTGCAATTAGCAAAAATTAACAATGTAAGAAACTCTATAGAGCAAGTACCCTGGTTTCTTTAAAAATATTGCATAGAAAAAAAGTGTGACAGGAAAATTATAAATTTGAGACATAGCCAATGATTTCAAATACATGTCCTTTATTTGGATCCTGACTTAATTTTTTGTGTCTGATGATGTTACTATTTTTTTTAAGTAGTTGCCTTTCAGAGATACATACAGACACTATTTACAGGCACTTGGTTTAAAATAATCCATTGCTGGGTGGGGCCTTTTTAGAAATGAAACAAGACTGGCCCTGAGATGATAACTGATGCTGGACGGTGGCTGCATAAAGGGCCCTTACACCAGTCTCTCTACTCTTGTGTATGTTTGCAATTAGCCTTAATAAAAGGGCTTTTTTTTAATGTTCACTGTTAAATCACAGTACAGTTTTCCATACCACATCTAATTAAGACTAAGTCAAAAGAAGATAATCAATGCTTGATTATAAGATGATCCAAGTTTATAAAATTATTCATTTACTCATCCAATATTCAATTTTTATCCACAGAATTTCAATCTATCTGTTGTTCCACTGAAAAACATCATATAGTAATAACTATAAATATTGAACATCATTTATTCAGAAACTAGTACAAAAGATAAGATATAAAGCTGATTATATAGTTTTTATAATAGTTTTTATTTTATATCAATTTGTCATTTATGTTATTTTGAATCTTGACAAAACTTAAAGTCATACATCACAAAATTCAGAAGAAAAAGACTACTTTATAACTGTTTCCCAGGTTTAACCCCATTTCATGATGCTTGCCTTTCTGCTGCATTCACTGTGCGTGTGCAAACTCTGTAGTTCCATCATGAACTTACTCTGTATTTCACCAACTACTTTATGAATGCCTTATTCCCTAATCTATTGTAAATAATCCACAAATAAGGTACTTATAAATTACTTGGAAACACCCCTGGTTCTGAATATATCCAAAAAATAAGTAAAAGAGGATAAGTATTGCATATTTTAAAATAACAGGTTTTTCACACAAATAAACACATACCACAAAAATATGGTGGTTACTAGAGGGGAACAGATGAGGGAGAATGAAGAAGGCAAAGGGGGTCAAATAAGTGGTGAGAATAAGAGGCTAGGATGGCAGGCACACAACAGTGTACACAGATCAGCAGTCCCCAACCCTTTTGGCACCAGAGACCCATTTCCTGGAAGACAATTTTTCCACAGTGGGCCCGCGCGGAGAGGGAGGGGATGGTTTCAGGATGACTCGAGCCCATTATATTGAAGCTCTCCTCCTGCTCTGCAGCCCAGTTGCTACCAGGCCCGGACCGGTGCCACCCCTCGGCTGGAGATTGGGGGTCCCTGATATAGACAATGTGTATGTTATACACCTGAAATTTGTATGATGTTATTCCCAGTGTTACCCCAATAAACATAATAAAAAATAATCTTTAAAAATACAGGGTTTTCTTCTAACATGAACATTTTTTTCATTAAATTAAGTTTAAGAAGTTGGTCTTATTGAGAAGATATGTGGAACCCAACCACTACCACTAATATTATAATCTTAGAAAACTATAACACAGAAGAAGCTCAAACACTTCGGAAAATATAATATAAATCATAGAACAGATAAATGGCATCCCCTACAGGTGCGGCTTTAGACTGGAGGTCAGCAAGCTCTTTCTGCGAAGAGTCAGGTGGTAAATATTTCATCCTCTGCAGACCCTGCAGTCCCTGCAGCAGCTCCTCAGCTCCGCCGGGGCAGCGTGAGAGCAACCACCCGTGTGAGCATTGAGAGCGGCTGTGTTCCAGCAACACTTTATGACACTGAAATTTGAATTTTATATTATTTTCGTGTATCCAGAGATTTTTTTTTATTTTTTTTAACTATTTAAAAATGTAAAAATGGTCACAAGTCCTACAGGAACTGTGGGCCAGATTTGACTGAGGAGCTCTAGCGTGCCAACCCTTTAAGCATACCCTGTTCCAACTCTGGTCAAATATCAGAGTTGGTTTTCTTGCTAATGTTCTTCTATTTCTTAGATCACTGAGGATCTTTATTTATACACTTAGTACTTAAAGGAAGCACATTACATGATTGCAACATCAGAAACAAATGATTTTCATGTGAAGGATCTTCAGTATACTTTTGTTCGAAGGTTTTGTCTAACGTGTTTTAAATATTGAGATGGAAAGAACCCTGGCACCCTTAAAGTCTCTGGCAGGATCCAAGTTATACAACAGTTGAAAGAATTAGAGGTTATTTAAAAGGAGGTCTTTAGTGAGCTTCTATTATTACTATTTATACCAATACAAGTGACAACACCAGGGGAGAGTAAGTTTAACCTGGGGACGCTAAACGACAAGCAGGGCTTGGTGAGAAAGACACTGTGGAGGAGAGCAGTCGTCAGTCTACCATGGCCGTGGAGTGGGAGTGCAGTGCACGTGTTTGTATTGGGCTCCGGGCTCAGGATGAAGAAAAATAGGTCAGCAGCATTTCTTGCAACAGCTGCAACAGTGCAGAGAAAATCAAAGTGCAGGAAAATGCCGTTCTTCCTAAAAAATGGACAAAATGGTTAGGAGGGTGGAATGAGAACATGACTTTGGAAATAAGTGCTTATTTTTTTAAGTATTTTTAATTGATTATGCTATCACATATTCCCAATTTTACCCTTTTATCTCCCCTCTACTCTGCACCTCCCAAGCCTCCAGCATTCCCCCCCCATTTAGTTCATGTCCATGGATTATACATATAAGTTCTTTGAGTTCTGTTTCCTATACCATTTTTTATCTCTCCCATTTATTTTATGCCTCCTCATTATGCTTCTTCTTCCCTGTACCTTTTCCTCCCATTCCTCCCTTCTTCCTCCCTACTGACATCCCTCCATGTGACGTCCATTTCTCTGATTCTGTTCTTGCTCTAGTTGTTTAGTTTTTGTGTTATTGTTTTTCTTTTCTTTTAGGTTCATTTGTTGATAATTATGAATTTGTTGTCATTGTATTGTTCATATTTTTATATTCTTTTTTCTTAGATGAGTCCCTTTAACATTTCATATAATAAGGGCTTGGTGATGATGAACTCCTTTAACTTGACCTTATCTGGGAAACACTTTATCTGCCCTTCCATTCTAAATGAAAGCTTTGCTGGATAGAACAATCTTGGGTGTAGTTTCTTGCCTTTCATGATTTCAAATACTTCTTTCCAGCCCCTTCTTGCCTGTGAGGTTTCTTTTGAGAAATCAGCTGATAGCCTTATGGGAAATCCTTCATAGGTAACCGTCACCTTTTCTCTTGCTACTTTTATGGTTCTCTCCTTATCTTTAATCTTGGGTAACTTAATGATGATGTGCCTTGGTGTGTTCCTCTTTGGGTCCAACTTCTTTGGGACTCTCTGAGCTTCCTGACCTTCCTGGAAGTCTATTTCCTTCACCAGATTGGGGAAGTTTTCTTTCATTATTTGTTCAAATAAGTTTTCAATTTCTTGCTGTTGTTCTTCTCCTTCTGGCACCTCTATGATTTGGATATTGGGACGTTTCAGATTGTCCCAGATGTTCATAAGTCTCTCTTCACTTTTTTGAACTCTTGTTTCTTCACTCTGTTCTGGTTGGATGTTTATTTTTCCCTTTTTTTTTCCAAATCATTGCTTTGAGTCCTGGTTTCCTTCCTATCACTATTGGTTCCCTGAATGTTTTGCTTTATTTCATTTGGGGCATCTTTCATTTGCTTTTTTCATTTTGAAAATGAGCTCAATCAAGCCCTGGCTAGTGTAGCTCAGTGAATTGAGCACAGGCTGTGAACCAGGCATCACAGGTTTGATTCCCAGTCAGGGCACATGCCTAGGTTGCAGGCCATGTCCCCCAGCAACCGCACATTGATGTTTCTATCTCTCTCTCTTTCTCCCTCCCTTCCCTCTCTAAAAAATAAATAAATAAAATCTTTTAAAAAAAAAAGAAAGAAAATGAGCTCAATCAGTTCTGTGAGCATTTCGATTACCAGGACTTTATATTCTCCATCAGATAGGTTGGTTATCTCCTCATCGCTTAGCTCTCTTGCTGAAGTTTTGCTCCGTTCTTTCCTTTAAAATGCAACTTAATGCCTTCTCTCTGAAAACCTGCATGCAAATAATTTGAAGACAGACCAAATCCGTCTCTCCCAAATGCCTGAACCCTCAAGTACCCGCATCAGAAACTGGAGGTGAATGTGAACACCAGGTGACTTCAGTTCTAAGAGAAGATTCAAGGTGTCAATATTGTATTAATCAATGCTGAGTAATAAAATAGTATTATTTATCAATTGCCTACTGGGTGCCTGGGTGTCAAATGACACACAACCAGTGTACGAATTCTTATCTTTATGATGAGGGTTGAAGAAATAAGTAACCTTCCTAGAGTCACACGACTGAAAAGAGGCCAGGCAGAAATTTTAACCTGAGCTCTTTCCCATTTTATAGCAAACAGTGTAATACTGGCTTTGGCCTCCCAGAGCTGCCCTTCCCTGCTCCTGAATGAGCAAACGGCAGGTACTGTCAACATGCCTGCAGCTCTTCAGAGACACACAGACTGGAGCTGCACAAGGACCAGGGTCTGGAGCCCTCGCTGCCTGCAGGTTCCGTTTTCAAGCCCCTGTACTATAAGACAATAAAGGAGAGATTACACAAATGGCAGTTAAAAATCCAGTTAAAATTTGGGTTTCTGACTGTGATGCATTTCATCACTTTGAATCTCCAAACCATTTCCCTAGAGCAATTAAATAAGCAGAGGGGTAGACAGTGCAAATCTACATTCGAGATCTGTGGCTTTTATTTATAGTTAGAGATTTGATTGTCAGGATTTAATTTTCTTAAATGAAAAGAGTTCAAATTTTAATTCACAAAGGAAAAGTTTGAACTAGAGCCTTGACTTCCAAATACATGACAAAAGAAAACTCTTTTCACTGGAGAGCTGCAAACAATTCTCCAAACACCTTTGAAACTTTTCATTTAATTAACAGGGATGATTTCTTCCCCGCAAAGAGACAGAAATGCTGTCTTTTCCCCTGTCTCTGTTTCTTTATACACCTGGATACCCTGGGGCTCAGGACTTTGAAAGTAGGACAGTGTAAATAACCTCCAAGGCCTGCTGGCTTGATTAGCAGGAGAAACGCTGTTACAAGAACACCTCTAGGGGCCAAGCCAGGTGAGAGGAACCATCAATGTTCAGAAAATGTGGAATCAGAAAGTCTGAATATTTTTCGTGTTAGGCACTCTAACATCACAGGCAACTTTTTCTGTCAGAAAAATGACTCACCATATTAATGAATTGTGAAAAATGGCCTTCGAAGCCTTACTTAATGTGAAGATAGAGTATTTGCTTATCTACCTTCTCTATTTCTTTTTCAGTATGTATCTCTCTTTCTTTAATTAATCCTATTCCTGCATTCTATTACTAGTTCTCTTACAGAACTACCATGATTTCTTTTTTTAAGCATTTCCCAATCCTGGTTTCCACAGATCCTGACTTTTACTGTTTCTTTGCTAGAATACTTATTTGAACATAATTTTTTTTCTGAATCTTCTGTCCTATCTTTCTTTCCTACACTAATGGGGACTGAGGACTAAGCAAACATAGGAAAAATATGTTCCCTGGGATAAAAAATACCAGATAGGCCCTATCCTCCACACCTTCCTGCCACCTGCACTCCACCTGGCAAAGTGATTTCTATTTCCAAGGTCTTCCTGAAACTCTCCCATGCACTTTAAAACCAGAACAAAGTGTGGCACACCAGGATTAGAACACATCACAACAAAAATATTTAGACAGGCTGATTTGCCTGGGGGTGTTCTGAAAGCTGGTGAGCCAAGGATCTGCAACTCCAGGGACCTCTGCATGGGACTTGACCAGGGGCTGGGCAACACCAAAGCAGGAGTACACTGCGCACCAGCCTTGTTCCCTCTGTTAGTCTTGCTCTCTGGCCAGATTCACTGCCGTGTTTATTACTCAAACATTATTACTCTAAGTAGGTGGGCTAAGACATATTACACAAATCATCCTTATTTGTTTAATATCAAGTTCTTTGGTTGTTTGAGAACATGGTTTACACACACACACAGCAAATAAGGCCAGAAAAGAGCTGTAGGTGACTGTAGGTAAAACGGTGTTTTTTTGGATTATGAGTTTTGTCTAATGCCGAGATGAACAGAATACTAATTCAGCAACTTTTTTACATTTATATTTATAATCTAGTTTTTATATTTATAATCTAGTTTTATATTTAATATCTGCAGAAACTCCAATAAAATTCTGGGTGCCGTGGAAGCATCAGAGCACACATGGGACTGTAATAGGAAAGAACACTCCACTCTTCGACAAGATGCTAGTGTGCAAAACGGGTGGCCTGCATCCGATATATGATGATAGGTGAGACACAATAGTAAGAAGCTAGGAAAATTCCTGGGCACGTGGAAAGGGAAACAGAGACAGATAGCTGAGTACAATGTCCAAGCAATTTACAGTCAGATATGGAAGGCCACCTCCCTAGAGATAACATCTAAGACTCAGTTGTACTTCATCTCCAAACACAGAGAAGCAGCAAAACCAGGTGGGCAATGCCAGGAGCAGCTGCAATGACTAATGACCCTGTCCTGGTGCGGACCGGTCAAAGAGACCATGACCCTGAGAGGGCACACCTGGAAAACTGATGAATGTTCTGCTGAAACCCTCCCCTGAGACCTCCCCTAAGATTCCCGCCTGCAAGAGAGAGATAAAAGCCTCAAGACAAAGGATCCCACATGCTTGTGCTCTCGCTCTCAGGAGCAGCCTCCACCATTCCCTTTCCCTTCTTTCCCCCCCACTTCTTTCCCCACAGGCATACATTTTTTAAACTCTAAGGCAATGAGCAGCTGGCAGCTTATCCCAGGGAAATCCCCTGAACCTGTCCCCAAAGTCCCCTTTTCTCTGACTTCCCAGTGAGTTAAGGCTGCCCAGCCTAAGCTCTCCTCTTGCTTCTTCTATGCTAAGCCCTCCTTGTTCCTCTGTCCCCAGCTTTAATAATTTTACCCTAATCATCACCTGGACTTGTGTTGTGAAACCTTTTCTGCACACAGTCAAAAACCCACACATTACTGGCTGACCCTCGGCAGACCCGCTCAGGGCCAGGCCCCCTCTGGCAACATAGGTAAGGGCATCTCTTTAAAATATTTCCTGAGAAAGTTTCATTCTGGTTCATGCTCTCTCTCTCATTACTCAGATAATGTCATTTCATTTGAGTATACAGAGGAACTCACTCCATCACCACCTTCTTGCATTGAGTGTAAGATTTTGGGGGAGTAAAAACACGAATGTGGACTAAAATCTGTACATCCATTGGATTCTAATGCACTTCAAATCTCTCTGGTACAGTTTCATGTAATTGAAACTTTGTGTTGTTTTTTAATGTTGTTGAAACTGAATTTTTTATTGATCAGTCTGTGTGGTAGGTTTAAATGTTAGTCATATAACATCCTCACTTATTATAAAGAAGTTAATACAGCTCTTCAGAGATAAGACTCCATTCAGTGTCACAGTTTCAGTATTGAACTTCTGAAATTCATATTGAAACTAGAGTGGGCCACATACTATAAAGTCAATGACATAACTATATCAACTTTGAATAAACTATAACCCAATTGAGATCCCTACATCCATGAGTTTCTCATACAATTTCTAACAGACTTTGATTTTAATTCTAAATATGTCCATTATTTTAAAATATTTATTTTACTTATAAAGTCAGTTAAAATTCCAGATAAATTGTACCCTTATGCATTTATATTTCTTTTAGAATTCCCACTGAATTGTTAAAGAGTTATATAAATTATACATTAAATCATTCTATAAAATGATAAAGATCTATCTTTTAAAAGTTCTTTCCATATAGAAAACAATTCTATGCTTCTTTGTTTTTGTTTCTCTTTCCTCTTTCAAGACTTTACTATGAATTATTAAAGAGTAATTTAAATTACAAATACAGCCCATATAGTCAGACATAAACTGATTTTTAAAAAAATGGGCCATTGAAATAGTCTGATTTGCAATATGCGTTAATACATGACCAGAAACCACTATGGGTACAATGCTATTTTCCAAAGAATTGGGAAAATTGTGAGCCTTTTTCATTTTCAGAGATTTGATAAGAAGAAATTGATTTTTCTAAGAATTATCATTTCCTTTCACCTAAATATAGCTCCTACGTATAAAGGCAAACAGCAGGTTAACCCATTGTTGCATGTCAGGTCCTGCCACAAAAGTGAAGAGATTTTCATTAGAAAATGTCATGTTCCCATGCTCTGAAGAATGCATTTATTTTCTATGAAACTAGAGGATGGGGACTTAACCCTATGCTCTGTAACACAATAACTCACTCCCTATCTCACTTAGAATAAAAAACAAAATCCTCACTCCCATCCTAGTACCCAACTTTGTCTCTAACGGTTCTCCTTCTTTCTCCCCTTTCCCTGCCAATCATCCTCCCTGTAATTTCTTCTATTCCAAAACACATCATCACCTTAGGGCTTTTGCCCTTGCTATATCATATGCTGGAAACTGCATGGTTCAATCCATCAATTCATTCAGCTCTCTGTAAACATTACTTCAGAGAAATCAGTCATCCTACACATCACTCCCTATCCTCTCCTCCTGCACATAGTAGGTGCTAAAATATTTTAAATGTCTGAATGAGTGCTGCAATAAAACATTGGTGACAAAGATTAAACAACCCTTCCCAAGAATCATGCATGTCTGCATGGTAGCTTTTAATCTGGGCCTGGAAGGACAAGTAGAAAGCCACTAGGCACAAAACAGCATACACTTGTGCAAATGGCCAGTGGTTAAAGAAACTGAAATGCAGAGTAAAAGGGGGTGAGCACACAGAGATTTGACTGTCTGATTTGCAAAGGAATTTAGCTGCTGGGGAATAATTGAAGATTTTTAACCCTGTAGTAAAGCAGATCTTTTGGAAAGAACTTGCAGATAAAAAAAAGCATGAAAGATAGATTTGGACCAGGTAAGAATGGAGTTCAGGAGATAATTTAGAAGGCTAGTATAAGTGAGACACAGCAGGAGTTTGAACTCAGGCCGTGTAATATGGAATGTTAAGAAGATAGCTTTTGCTCATAAAAAAATCATCAGTGATGACCATTCTATATAACACTTGTAGGTAATACATCATTTTAGCATAATCTTTCTTTATATCTATATAATTTGTTGAGTAGATGCTATATGAAAAAAAAAGAGGTAAATGAAGAAAAATATCTAGGTCATCAGACAATTTACTATATTCCCTAAGAGACAGCAGATGAATTGTAATGGTCTCACCTGATGCTGCTGCACCTTGAAGTAAAACCACTGAAATACACACTAAAAAATGCTTCTAGAGCTTTGGGGTTCCCATAAGACAAATGCATTTGAGAAGGCTTGCAGGTTACACATGGAAAGTAATTGTAAGTAGTATACAGGGAATCTGATGAGTTGGAATGGTTGTTCACAGCAAGATTAATACACAGTGTTAAACTTAAATCAATGAAATTCTCTCTGGACTCAAGCACTATCTTGTCTTCACTTGGGTGGTAAAATTGAGTGATGAAATGAACCATTCCATCACTTTGCCAGATAGTGATACAGAATTATAGCCCAAAGGTGAAATTTTTTTAATACTAGAAACTTTCACATTCTCAAAATAGCTTCAGATCAGATAGGATTTTATCCAATACATTATCTTGTATAGTAAAAAGCAAAAGGATCCATTTCTGCCTTACTTTCTATTACATTAAAACTATAGATGGTCCCCAGTTTACAATGGTCTGACTGAAGATTATCTGACTTTACAAAGGTACAAAAGCAATGTACTTTCAGTAGAAACTGAACTTCTAGCGATATGCCATGTGATGCTATCTAGTCACAGCTCCCAGTTAGCCATGCCGTCACAAGGGTAAACAATCAATGCTCTGTGGTGTGCTCATTGTTTACATGATTCTGTGCAACTGTAGGTGAATGGAAGTGTTCTGAGCATGTTTGAGGTAGGCTAGACTAAGCTATGATGTTCACTAGGTTAAATTTGTTAAATGCATTTTTGACTTATACATATTTTCCACTTACAGTGGGTTTATTAGGACATAACCCCATGAAAAATCAAGATCATCTGTATTCTGTTTATGAATTTAAAGATTACAGTGACCATATTTGCAGGTATTAATATATTGCCTCCCAACCCCAAACCCACCTTATTTCCCCTGAACTCACTACACTCTCCTTTGCCAGGTGGCTCACTGGTAGGCACAGCCCTTCCAGGGTCCTGGAGGGACACTACCAGGCTACAGGAGGAAAAAGAGCCTTGTTGGGGTCCAGCAGCCAGAGACATTCCCAGATCAGCAGTGGATGCCCATCAGCAAGAGTCGCCACCAGAGTGCTGACTCTCAAGTTTCAAGACAAGCAGTCCCCATCAAGCACCTTAGTCACCAATGGTAATCAGCATGATCCAGTTACAGCCAGCTACCCTCAGAGACCTGACTCAGCCTTGCAGGACCTTCCTCTCAGTTCCCTTCTTGTTGACTTTTTCCTCAGGTCTCAGGGGAGTAGCCACTCTCCACAGATGCTGCCTCTGTAGATTTGGGTGTTCTCATTTATTTTTTTCAGTTGTTTACCACCTTTTATCTCAAAAAATATTATTTATATTAAATTTGCCTGTCAGCCCTGGCTGGTGTGGCTCAGTGGTTGAGTGGTAGCCTGCGAACCAAAGGGTTGACAATTCAACTCCCAGTCAGGGCTCATGCCTGGGTTGCAGGCCAGGTCCCCAGTTGGGGGTGCACGAGAAGTAACCACACATTGATGTTTCTCTCCCTGCCTTTCTCCCCCCACTTCTTCTCTCTCTAAAAATAAATAAATAAATTTTTAAAAATAAATAAATTTGCCTGTCAAATTAGTAGTGTGGTTTCTAGCTCCTTCTTAGACCCTGTCTAACATGCAACATGTTTAGCAATTATGTCACATAGTTATTTATCATCTCCCTCAATAGTACCAGGAGTTAGAAAACTAAACAAAAATTCACCTAAAGGTATCTGAGAAATATTAATATGCATACCCATTAATCTAATAATATACTTATAGGAAATTAATCTATAAAAATCAGTGGATAAGTGCCCAAAATTAATATATAAGAAATATTTTTTATCAAAGTTGAAAAGAACAAAAACAGATTTATACTCATTCAAATATTTTTTAAAGACTTATTAAAGGATACCTAAATGTCACAGAGCCACGCATTATTCATACAACTAGAAAATTACCGGAACCAAGGCAGTGCCTTTCTCTATTTGTTTCACAGAAGCCATATCAACCATACCCATAACCTGTGTTCCCATCTCTCTCCTTCCACTGTCTTTCTTCTTTCCATAGCACTCCAATTTGTTATATTGCCTATTTAATATGTTGATTGTCTGTTGACACTCTCCATTAGGATGTACACTCTATGAAAGCAGAGATCTTTGGTTCATTCACTGATGTGTCCCAAGCAAATAGAACTATAAGTGGCACACAGTAGGTGCTCTGTACATATGCTCTACGTTTTCTTTTTATAGAGCCATTATTTCTTCTCAGTCCTCTGCTAGTATGTCATCAAATACAAGGTCTGTCTGGAAAAAGTCCAACCATTGTTAATATAACAAGAACAGTTTGCATGACACTGATGTGACCTGTCAGCCAAGAGAGTGGACTGGAATGCACATGTGTGAACAATAACAACTTTACTGTACTAGTCAGCGGGGGCAGCAGATGCTGGTGAGTGAGCATGTGTACTGTGTGGCCATCACATTCATAATCACTGATCAAGCAATAAATCTGCATCAAATTTTGCATTAAGCGTGAACATTTCTCTCTGGAAACTACTACTGCAGCAATGAGCAACTGGTGATCGGCAGCTTCATCAGGACAATATGCCTGCTCATGTATCGTACCTTGTACAGAGTTTTTTGGTGAAATATCAAATTACCCAGATGACTCAGCCCCCCTGCAGTCCAGATTTGGCACCCTGCAACTTCTGGCTTTTTCCAAAATTAAAATCACCTTTGAAAGAGAAGAGATTCCAGACCAACAGGGCAGATGATGGTGACTGGGAGAACTGTGTAAGGTCCTGAGGTGCCTACTTTGAAGGGGACTGAGGCACCATTGTCCTGTGTACAATGTTTCTTGTATCTTGTGTCTTCTTCAATAAATGTCTCTATTTTTCATATTACATGGCTGGATACTTTCTGGGCAGACCTTTGTATGGCTGCTACGGCCGCCAACTTAAGCTATTAGTTATTCACACAGTATATTAGCTTACAATTCCAGACGACTGAGTAAGAAATCTGGTCGCCAATACTCATCACTTTGAGCTGAGCCACAATCTACAAAACCCCACATTAAAACCCGAGTTGCCGGAGAGGAGAAGCAGGTGTGATGTCTCATGTTTCACTGCCCATTCAGAAATTTCTAAGGAGATGGTTGGATCAGAAAATGTCCTGCATTTCTATACAAAGTTATCTATTATAGTATCATTTTTAGTAATTACTAGGTATAATTATTTTTGGTAGAAAAATAGAAACTATCTAAATATCCATTAATTTATATCCATACATTAAAAGTAATTATTCAATTATATTTATTTCCATCGAAATACATTTATCATACATAGGTTTTTTTTTAAAATCACAAAATAAAGAGAAAGATTTTATTTCTATATATTGTGCATAGGAAATTCTTGAAGAGTATTTACTAAAGTATTACAGTGGTTAATTTTGAGTGGTGGGAATATAAATTAGTTTTATTTTCTCTTTTAATGCTTTTTAGTATTATCTGATTTTTTTACAATGTGTCTTTTATTACAATGATAAAATAAAACCATTTACATTCTGCAGGAGGAAATAGAAGAGGAAATAAGAGTGAAACCTATCAAAGAAAGACTCAGGTACAAAAAAAGTCATCCTTGGCTAGAGAATAATGATTCCAGTAACATAAGGGTCAAATAAAAGTTAATTATATAGTATGTGAACTTCAACAATGATACAAATTGCAATGAATTGAAATCTATCAAGTATGTTCAGTTTCATGAGGTCATCTGGCTTTGTCTGTATGAAATGTACCACTAGGTACTTAAATGAGAGATGAAAGGAACTGTCTGTTCCTTATATTCCAATTAATAATGGAAAAAGTGATACAATTAAAAACCACCATTTTACAACTGCCAATGAATGATTGGTATAGGCATTAAATATCAATGGTTGCTAAAATTAAAAGAGAGAAAACTAGACATGTACCTCCCATACCAAGAACTAAGTATAGTCTTGTCAAAGGAATCGAAGTGAGTTGGATTGACCCTCTGAATTTAATAGCCAATGTCCAAGAAATATCCATGACAGAGAAACAAGCTGAACTGCACCAAAAGGACAGAAAGCATCATCCAGATCCAGACTGTGGGAAATGCTACATATCAAACTTCCCAGGTTGTTTAACAGATACACTGTAAAGAAATGAAAGGGATGGAAATGGAACATAGCCATTGTTTTAAAAGACTTAAAAGCATATCAAATTTTTAAAAATGTAAACTAGAGTATCTAGTGATACATATTGAGTGATAAAACTATAAAAAGAAAACTATAAGGAAGTCATTATAGAAGTTAGGGTAATGGCAGGAGGGAGGGGTTATAATTGGGATCGGACAAATAGAAGGGGCTTCTCAGTGGCTCTTCCTTGACCTGGGTGATACTTACCTTACAATAAATCACAAAGACACATACTTGATTTGGGTGATTTTCCGTATCTGTGTTCCATTTTACAATAAATAGAGTTGACATAAGTAGGATTCAATAAAGCTTAGCCTACCTTTTTTGGGATAGGAGGCTCTGTAGCATAAATGGAAAGGCAGGAAATTGGCTGAGAGAGATGACAAGATGTTACAGGGAGGGCAGAAAATAAAATGAAGTAACATAGGGGAAGTCAAATGTGGTGAAAATAAAAAACTTCCCCAGTCTCACAATTTTGTCTTGCCTAATGCATACTGCTTTTCAGAATCTATTCTGCTACCCATGGGGCACAGCCACAAGGGTGCCTAAAAACAAAATGATGCTTTCCAGCCTGATTCTAGAGGAGTTTCTCAGACTACCTTATATTTTCTAGAAATCAAAATAATTATATATAAGTGAAAATGAAAATGTCAGTAATATTGAAGATACATGTCAACTGAATCATCTCCCACTGGTTCCAAAGAAGCAAAATAATCCATAATTTTTAGCAAAGAAAATCAGTCCAGTTCATATTCTGAACTAGAACCCATTTTGAGATTCTTAAGACAAGTTTCCAAGTTGCAGAATAATACAAACTAAATTATAAATCATTTGCCCTGAATGTCCAGATATCCAAATTTATATCTTTGAATTCTTTCATCTCCTCTTCTCCCATATCATTTTTTTCTCTTGATACTCTTTTCTGTACTACTGTGACCACCATCCCAAATGTGGATGACAACCAGAAAGAGGTGAGAGGGGGACGGGGAAGAACACATGGCAGGTTCAGAGCGGACGTGTGGCACAGATACAAGCACATTTTAGAAATAGTTGTAAAGGATGTGTTGGAGAAGGAAGGAGGCAAGGAGGCAGATACATGGAGAGACCAAAGCACAGGATAGTCCAAACTGGGCCAAAGACCTGGTTTCTTAAAACCAGACACATTCACTCTGGTTTTCATTTGCACCTCTCTGATGATTAGTGATGTTAAACGTCTTTTCACATGTCTATAGACCATCTGCATGTCCTCTTTGGAGAAGTGTCTATTCAGGCTCTTTGACCATTTTTTAACTTGATTGTCTGTTCTTTCAGTGGTGAGTGTAATAAGTTCTTTATATATTTTGGATATTAGCCCTTTATCAGATGTGTCAGTGAATACATTCTGCCATTCAGTCGGCTGTCTACTCATTTTATTGATGGTTTCTTTTGCTGTGCAAAACATTTTTAGTTTGATGTAATCTCATTTTTTTCCTTGCCTGAGGAAATATATAAAAAACTGCTATGAGAAATGTCTGAGATTTTACTGTATGTTTTCTTCTAGGATTTTTTTGGTTTCAAGTCTAACATTTAAGTCTTTAATCCATTTTGAGTTTACACTTGTATGTGGTGTAAGAAGGTGATCTAGTTGCATTTTTTACATGTATATAATGATGTATTATAGATTTGTACCCCTGAAACACATAATTTTATTCCCAATGTCACACCAATAAATTCACAAATAAATAAATAAATAATAAAGTCACACTATCAATTGTATAACAGAAAAAAACTAGACATAATTAGAATGGACTCAGCTACTATCCAGACCAATGTTTCTAAAATATTATGACACAGATGAAGTCATTAGAGAGAGATGAGGGTCCCTTCAATCTAGCATACACTAACATAGGGATATTCAACTAGTACACCCACTTCCCAGACATGAGAGACTTTGAAAGGCATCTCTGTGAATGATATACTGTACCCTGAAAGGAGAAATTATGTTAAATGTTTAACACTAAAATTATTATAATTGTAATTTTTCTTTAATGAGTCAGGGGTGCTTTAATATGTAGTAATAACTAAAACTCATCATTATAACAATTATCACTTCATGTATTATTTACAGAAATGATAGTTGAGAATCTGGTAAAGAAATTTCTGAATAAACAACTGTACAAGGAAACACTTTTCTCATCTTTCCTCTTTTTTTCAGTCAAAATTTAAACATGTACTGAGAATACATCTTCCAAAGCCAGTAAAATGATACTGAAAAAAGCCTAACATTTTCCAAATCTAGAACACATGCTATTATTAAAATATACTTGGTCATAAATAAATATATTAAACATATTAATAAATGCCCCCTCTGAAAACTCTTCACTCACAAGACCTTTGAAAGTCATTGTTCAGAAAATAAAGGACTTCTGGGAATTTGAAAAGTAAGCATAATTCAACCATCTCCAAGTTATTCTGCATTTTTTCAAGGTTAGTTGTTCTTATAAAACATATAAATATGCATATCTTGTCTCTGAGTCAGGTTCATTTCAATGTCCTGAAGCAAAAAAAAAAAAAAAAACAGTAAAGTCATAAGAGACATTCACTTAAAGTCTAAGTGAAACTTAAATACCATCTATTAACTTGTGCCATTAAGTGTTTCAATATTTTCTAATGCATGGACTGCATTTATTTCTGACTGCAAAGTATTTATATTTGCTGCAAAGCTTGACAGCAGCCTGAGGAAGCTGTTTTCTTCAGGCACTGCATTTAATCCACCTGTGTGCAAAAGCTGAATCCCATTGGCTCCACGATGCTTGAAACACCAAAGTGTTTTTTTTATGGAAGACCAACAAATATAATTCTGTTCTTCCCACTGTACTAAGATGACAGAATTCAACTGGCTGACTATTATCTGAGACAATTTTTTCTTTATATATTGAGTTCATGACAATATTTAGTCTTCCCACCAAACACATAGCATGGAATAAAGGCACAGAAAGTTAATTTTCAAAGTAAAAAAAAAAAAAAACTTACACCCTGGCCAAAGTGCCTCAGTTGGTTTGAGCGCCATCCTGTAGATCAAAAGAGTGCAGGTTTGATTCCAGTCATGGCACCGCGGCAGGTTGCGGGTTCCATCTGTATCGCTGGTCAGGTACGGGTGGCAACCGATCGATGTTTCTCTCGCATTCATGTATGTGTGTCTCTGTCTCTATCTCTCCTTCCCTCCCTGTCTCCCTAAAAAGCAATGAAAATAAAAATATCCTCAGGTGAGGATAGAGAAAAAAACTTATTCAACCAATTACCATATTTAGAGGGCCCATCCTATTTAGGAGAAAAGTGGTCTCATTAATTTAAATTTCTTCTCTAATTTCAGGGTGTTTTTTTTTTTCATCGATTTAGGAGTCATTGAGATTGAAATTGAAAAGTTTCCTTTTCTCATATTTTAATAAGCTAAATGATTTTATTTACTATTTTTAAGCCATGTTTCCCAAACTACTGAGAAAAAAAAGAGGGAGAGGAAGCAGGGGGAGGGGTGATGATTTGGAGGGTGGCTGGGAAAGAGAGAGAGGGAATCATGAAAACCTGTGTTATAGAGACATGGGAGATACACCAAGTTCAACAGCCTTATCAAATAGGATAAAGCAAAGACATCATTTGCCACCCTGAATATCACAAGTGCTCAAACACTGAGTCTATTCTTTGTTTGAAGTACTACTGTTTAGTCTTCTCACATTCCACATTGTAAATTGCTGTATATCCCAGAGATCTATGTTACACACAGGCTGGTGAGCAGGATAGTAACAACTAATTATCCACCTGCATGTAAGTCATTTCAGATGCAATTTCCAAGTCAGTGAACACAAGAAAAATGGGCTCCTGGTGATTTGATATGTTGTCAGAAACACTAGTGCAGCCCAGAACATTATATATTCCAAACATGCATCACTTGTTTAAGCATAAGATACTAGGTCATCTCCCATATTGTAGCCAATATGTAATATAGGATGAAATACCTTCAACTGTTAACTTCAAATTAGAGGCTGAATGGCAGTGTTGGAAATTTCCCTGGAATAGCCCCGAATGATGATCCAAGTTGAACCCATTGTTCTCCTCTAAATGTATCTGTTCTCAAAAAATGTAAAAATTGTTTTAGCTGAATGTAATTCTTTCACACTAACTGATGTCAATATTATCTATTCTACATGCAATGCCCTGTGCTAGGCACTATAAGATATCAAAAATAAAACACAATTTTTAAAAACTAGAGTAGGAGCCCAGAGTGTACTCAACCAGAAGACAAATGATTAAGAATTCAATTTCAATTCTTTTCAGTGAACAATGGCATAACAAATTAAAGAATTCATAACTGGATTAATTCTAAAATCTCATTACTTCTTTATATTTTCTATTTAATTTTAGAAAAGCTTTCTCCAATTGAGAAGTGGAGAGAAATATCTATTATATGTACTAAGTAGGATAAATTCTTCAAATCACCATTAATTAAAAATATAATGCAGACTCATTTCATGAAGTGTCTAAACCAGGTGGTAAGTCACTATATTCATTTGATGGAGATTTTTAAGTCCAAAAAAAATGTTTCCAGAATTTTTGTCTCAAGACAACAATACAGGGTGGAGCACCGTATGGTTGAAATGCCAGGAATGCCAGGCTTTCCACTAGCACCTCATCAAAACAGCCCCCAGGAAACTGAGTGACCCAGGAGTATTAATGGAATAAGAAAATTCTCACAAAACAATGTTATTCCTTATCTATGGACTAGGTATTTGCCTAGATCTCTAACCACCCTTACACATGCTTAATTTTAAAATTTAAGTAATCCTTATGAATTTTAAGTACTCCAGTTTCAGCAAAGTAACAAAAAAAGAGGCTACTAATAGCTTTGAGTACATAGTTTAGTCTGGCAAGGAAGAGAAATGTAATTTAGGAACCAAATCAGGATAAATTGCTTCCATTCTTTAAGCAAGAATATTAATTGTGGAAGATTAAACTAACTCATCTTGTTATAGAACAGACCTGGGGTGGGGGGGTGGGGGATGATATACTATTACTGAATGGATGCAACCTTGTGCTCCAGGGGGTGCCCCCCGCACTAGGTTCACTTTGCCCACTGCCAGGGAAAGATGCCTCTCAATGTCAGAGATTGGTAAAAAGGAAATGGATTATTTATTTAAAAAATTATACAGACTTAGAGTAATAACTTAATGTTTTCATTAAAAATACTGAAGTCCCTTAGAATACCCACAAATGCACACAGTCCTTCCTTCTCCCCTTTGCCCAGTCCAGGGTACCATATCTCAGGTAAAGAAGTAGAAGTTCATGGTTCAGGCAGCCCCTCAGTTCCAGCACCATCAGCTGTGTCGACACCGTCATCTCCAGTTAATCCAAACCCATGTGGCACCTTCTCATGGCCCACCAGCAAGAATCCTTTCACCCCTTTTCTTTCAGGCAAAGTTTCTCCTGCTTCCTAAGACGTGGCAAAAAGGGAGAACCCTAAAGCTGTATAGCCCCAACTTTTGCCAAAGCTATGTAGTCCCCAGAAAGCCCCATATGGCTGCTTTTAAGCTCGGTCCCACATGGCCTGGGTTTAAATCCCAGTGCCAATCTTCCCCTGTAGCCAACTCCTCCCACAATCAGTTATACCTGCCAGCATTCCCATATTTTTCCAGCTTTACTGGGCAGCCATAGTAAGTCCTTATATACGTAGTAAGATTGACCCCATGGTGTGGAGCCAATCATCTCCAAGCTCTCACACAGGCTCTGGAACCAGGAGACTTGCCTCCCAGTTGAATCATGGGTTGAAGTCACTCCCATTCTCCTGGCTCAAAGCATGGCTTCAGCTATTTAACATATCTATGAAACCAGTTAAAGGTTATAAATATGTTAAATGACCGTGCCAGAGGTTAGCTGCAAAGCTGTGGCTATACAAAACAGCTCTCAATGGCTCTGCTCCATGTGTCCTTTCCCCCAGTTCAGACTTGTAGGGGTGAGGACATCCCATATATATATTTTTCTAATATTTCCTGGACACCCTGAGTTCTGAACCCCATTACAAATCCCCATTTAGAGCCCTTCCCTTGTTTGCACCATGTTACAATCTTGTAGAGGGACTTTTTTATTTTAGTCAAAGACAGGAGATCATTTCATCCAAGCAGATAAAAAAGTTATATTTTTGCATTTTCTTAAAGAGACATCCAACTGACCTTTCCCAGGATGGACTCTGTAGACTGTTGAGTCTAGTCCTTGTGTTGACAAGTACATTAGCCATTAAGTTATTTCTCACATAAATTCCAGGCATCAGCACACTTGTTCAGTCCTCTGGTGGAGACTGAGTGCACTTAATGCCATTTACATCAGTAAGTCAATTGTGCAGAACATCCTCTCATGAAGACAATATCAGGCTTAATAATACAATGAACAATCATGAAAAATTTTCTGTTTCAACAGGATGCTAAAGTGGCACCTTTCTAATTAAAACTTTTCTACACTGAACCAAAACCAAAAAGGAAAATGTGGATTACAAGTCAAGATTTTTAGTTCAGGTTTAAATCTAATATTGTAACCTCTAACATAACTAGTAAATAGAGTAACCAAAAAACACATTTTTGAATAGCATAGGAAGGTCTAAAAGAAATGACCACATGAAAATTTAATAAATTTACTAATATTATAAAAGGAAACTCCTGTTTTAGTAATAAAAGCCACAAAATAAGTATAGTAAAATCATACAAAATTTTAATTGTTTTTCTGAATTTGGAGAAACTTTAAATTTAAGAGCATATTGACACACAAACAGCATCCTTTCCCATCTATGTGTAGAACAAAGAAAACAATTTCCAGCATGCTATTTTACGATCATTAACATAAATGAATAGAACACAATTAAGGTAAATTGTTAGTGGCAGAAAGACAATACCAGGTGTTAACCTCAGTTCAGTAGCCTCAGTTCTTGACTTCTGACTAAAAGAAGAAATCAGAGCCAAGACTCAAATTCTAAGTAAGAGAAAGTTTATTTAGAAAGTTGTGGAGGAACATGCCAAGGCACATCATAATTACATTAGCCAAGATAAAAATGAAGGAGAAAATGCTAGAAGCAGCAAGAGATAAGGGGAAAGTCACCTACAAAGGAGTTCCCATCACACTGTCAGCTGATTTCTCAAAGGAGACCTTACAGGCAAGAAGGGGCTGGAAAGAAGTATTCCAAGTCATGAAAGGCAAGGATCTACATCCAAGATTACTGTATCCAGCAAAGCTATCATTTAGAATGGAAGGACAGATAAAGTGCTTCTCAGATAAGGTCAAGTTAAAGGAGTTCATCATCACCAAGCCCTTATTTTATGAAATGTTAATGGGATTTATCTAAGAAAAAGAAGATAAAAAACATGTATAGTGAAATGACAGCAAACTCATAGTTATTAACAATCACACTTAAAACAAAAGCAAACTAAGTAAACAACTGGAACAGGAACAGAACCACAGAAATGGAGATCACATGGAGGGTTAGCAACAGGGGAGTGGGAGGAGGAGAGAGGGGGAAAAGGTACAGAGAATAAGCATAGACGGTAGGTAGAAAATAGACAGGGGGAGGGCAAGAATAGTATGGGAAATGTAGAAGCTAAAGAACTTATGACACATGGACATGAACTAAAGGGGAGGAATGCGGGTGGGAGGGGGTGGGCAGGGTGGAGGGAAGTGAAGGGGGAAAGTGGGACAACTGTCATAGCATAATCAATAAAATATATTAAAAAAAGAAAGTCATGGAGGTAGAAGACGTGAGATGTAGAAGAAATGGGAAACATGTTACAGGGAAAGAAAAGTCCTAGAAGCCTAGAGGAGACAGAAAGAGAAAAAGAAAAGAGAAAGACAAATACTTGCCTTGCAAGATAAAAGAGGGAGGGGAAAAGCGTGGGTGTTCTCAATAGAGAGAGCCTGCTGCGTCTTCCATCCTGAGGACTTTTATCTGGGGCTAAAGGGAGATTCTCAAGGGAATAGTCATCAGCTTTCCAGGTGTATCTCCTCAGGGTCATGATCTTCACTAATTGGTCAATGCCAGAGCAGGGTCAATAGTCATTGCAGCTGGTCCTGATGTCAGTCACACAATTGCTTGATCTGCCTGGTTTTGCTGATTTTCTGGGCTGGAGCTGAAACACAGCTGAGGCCTAGATGCCATCTCTAGGGGTTAATGCTTAAGGGAGCGGTCGTGCAAGGGCTTGTAGTTTTGCTTGTTGCTAGGCACCTGGGGCTCTCTGCCTTGGTAAACCTCTACACTATCCCAGTGACCTTCTGCACCTACTCTTGTCCATCTAACTGCTTCCTATGGGAAGGTCAATTTTGGAAATTGAGGGTTAGAAACACATTGACGATATCTTTTCATGCAAAAAAATTGTTTAAAAAGCAGATTTTTATTGTACAAAAAATTTCATCTAATCTAGTATTTTCATAATTATTTTTAAATGAAGAAATCAAACTCATATATAAAGTAAATATAATCTGAACTTGAAAATAAGTTTACTATTAACCCCAAAAGTAATTAGCAGGCTTTGACAGTTCACTTATGGCTTTTTACAATTCTAACTAGCAAACACCTGAGCATAACTAATCTGTGATAGAACAATAATAATTATATTATCCAAGAGCTTACTTTTTAAAATTAACAAAAAGATGAGTGTTATCCTGTTAAAGGTGATCAAAAACAAGCTTTCATACCTCTAACTTTGCGAATGTGACAAGGTTGGGAATTACTCTGATAAAAATCAAATTTGCCCGTAGGCATGCTTAATCTAAACATGAAATGTCTCAAAGCTGAACAACTATAAGGTAAGCCAAAAATAAAGTAACTCAAGTAGAAAGTAGCCTACTTTCTTCCTTAAAGTAAAGAAACTGGGAAAAATCTAATTACCGATCTGTTTCAACTCTGAGGTTTTATCTTTAATCCACTAAAAGTTAAAAGGCAATGCATCAAAACCGTATGCCTGCAGGGAAATGTTGCTGTGGAAAGCCACCCGGTTTCACATCCATATATTTAAAGCTTTGCTTTTATTCTTTTCTCTCTCTCTTTCTTTCTCTCTCTCTCTCTCTCTCTCTCTGATCCTCTAAGACTTGCTACACTAGAGACTAATGAATACTATTTTATTGCAGTGACTTTTGAAAATCACATATATAGACATTTGGATAAAACACATTTAATGACCTTATATTAAACAATATGATTGCTTGCAAGACAGATTTGTCTCTGTAAGTACAAGGGGAAAAAAGATAAGATGGGAGGAATGACCCAGACTTACAAAAAAAAAAAAAAAAACAGGTAAAAATAACAGAAAAGAAAGACATAAATAAGAAATGTCAGTATATGTTTGCCATACTATCTTTCTAGCTTTATCAGCCATTTCTCCCCAAAGCACACCTGGCATTCCTTGACACAGGCGCCTCAGTGGGGCTCTCCCACCTCTGCACCTGTGCTTCTCTGCTAAGCGTCATCCATCTAGCCTCAGCAGAAATGCTACTACACTAATCTCAGCCGTGCCCTAAGCCCCAAACACATACTCAACCGGATGTTCTCTCTTTCCCTGATCCTCTTATTTCTACCTTTGTCATGGAAACCTTGAACCTAGTACGGTGTGCACTATAGTTATATATATTTGCCAGACTCCAACACCCAGTGACTGCAGTCTCCTAAGGCAGAGTCAATAGTTATGGTCATGTCTGTGCCCATGCAGTGATTGGCAGAGCCTTTCCCATAGAGACTGAAGAATAAATATTCATTAATTAATAAACTTTCAGGTTTTTTTCACTCTCTCTTTACTGTTATTTTTGCAATCTACAAAAATTGTTGCTGGTGTGTATTTTTTGCTCTCCTTACAGCTTCCTTCACCGAGACCCATTTGCATGAAGGAGCTGGTGAAATCTTAGTCACTCTCTTTAAAAAGTGAAATTCTTTAGGAATTGCTGGCACCACAATAGTCCACCACTGACATAAATCTAATTCTACTTTTTTAAAGGTAAGTTCTGTGAACACTTTTTTGAAAATATTTTCTCCATTACTTAATAGTAATTTCGGTTTTGGGCAGGGGGAGTGGGAGGGATGTCTAGCCTACAACCAGCTATTTCCGCCATTGCTCCTACTACAGTGAAACCTGCTCTTACATTGAAGGACATGGTGCCGACGACTAGTCAAGAATTAGGGAGTGTATGTGAACTCGAAGAACTCTTGTCAAAATCTACTTTCCTCCGGTGAAAGCACACTGGAAATTTTAGAGCCATTATTGATCAAACTTTACTGTGGTTGCATTTGCACATTAGTATGTTGTACATTAGTGTGTTATGCATTAGCACTGTGGCTAACAGGGCCCTCTTGAGCAGGTATACACACCACATGTTTAAAGCCAGGACTGAGCAGTACCACATGAGAAGCTTTCTTTTGTCTATATAAAAATCTCAAGGAAAAGAGCCATTATTTGTCCAAATCAAAAGATCCTTGAGAACTGGAACCATGTTTTTAATCTGCTAGGGCACAGAAGAATATCTGGTATTTCTAAGGACCAGTGAAGAATTAGGAATGAATGGATGAATGAATGAATGATTACTGCTATTTTACTACATTTCCTGGACATCATATGATTCCTAATCCCTTAGCACCATTAACAAATATCAAGGTTCACATTTTTATTTTGATTCAATCTATTCCGGCTACTATAACAAAAATACCATAAACTGGGTGGCTGATAGCAACAAACATTCATTTCTCACAATTCTAGAGGCTGGAGGCCTGAGACCAGAGCACTAGCATGGTGACATTTTGGTAAGGGCTCTCTTCTGGGTTTACTGGGCAACTTCTCCTGCATTCTCAACAGGAGGAAGGGCTAAGGATCTCCCTGGAGACTCTTTTATAAGGCACTAAATCTGATTTGCAAAGGCTCTGCTGAAGGTCCTACATCCTAACACCACCCTCATTGGGGGTTAAGATTTCAATAAATGCATTTGGGGAGAAACCCTTAAGAGATGAGTTTTGTCATAGTTACACATGGAAGTGGAAAAGTTGATACTTACTGATTACCCTTGGACCAGTTCATAACATTCCACTAAGTCAATATCTTCACCCATAGCTTGTCTGGCCTCTAGGTAACCTGGGCCAGAGTAAATCCAACAGGGAAACTAAATTATTGTCAGATTTCCATCTTCCCAACTTGTGCACAGGCCTACAAAGCTTATGAATCCCTAGAATTACCCTAGACATGGAAGATTCAGACAGAGCAATTGCTCCTACCTCCGCTGTGATCCTAGTAAGCACCACCTGGCATTACAGCTGCCTTCGTCTCTCTCTGTACATACTGGACCATCTGGCATTCCTCTTAGGATGCCCATTTTATTTTCCCTCTGAAATCTACATCATTGTAAAGCATGATTTTTTAAACTGAAGTACATTTCTACAGAATGAGTCTTTCAGAATAACATCTAATTTAATAGCTTCCTCCTAAGGAAAGTAAAAGTCATATCAGTCATTGTAAGACTCACTAGATCTATAAGGCATTGGCAACATTACATTTGTATAAAGAACCATGTGAAAATGTGGCACTCATTACCTGAGAAAAGGTCTCCACAATCTGTGACACTTTTCTTTTGCAATTTCTTTCAATTACCTTATTTCTTAAAAGACCATTTCATAATGATTATAAAAAATATTTTCAAAAGCATCTCAGTAGTTACTAACTTAATTTATATTTTTATATTCTTAATTATTGATATGACTATATTCAACCAATTTAAAGTTTTCCCTAAAAAATTACATGGTTATCATTAGTAGTAGACACAAAATATCAAGTCCAAGAACAAAATATAGATAATCTCCTATTTTTCTGAATATATATTTGAAAGTCAAATGTTGGAAAGTTGAATGTACATGACTTCAAGGTGGCTTTATCCCCATAAGAATAAAAAATAATAATACAGAAGAATATTGTTATAATAGTAATAATAGTTCTGGCAGTACTGCCCTTCTCGGGTCTAGGTAACATGGTGACAAGAATCTTTGCAGGCATGTGGGATTGTCAGGAGTTGGTGACAAGTGAAAGAAATGCCAGATGTCCCAGGGAACTACAGAAGTCTGTTCCCCACACCCCATGGGCCTAGTATCATTTTATATGGTGTTGAAGCCATCTCTAGTCCTTAAACCTCTGCCAGCAGGGCTCAGTATGCTGAGAGCAAGATGAAAGGAGGCTGTCTCCACTACCAGAGCACAGGGGTGTTGCTGCACTGCTCTGCTTCAGCGCCTGTATGGCGTCCACGACCCTGAGCCTCCAGTTAAGAGAGAGTGAAGAAAGAAGGGGGATTCACAGCTCACTACAGGAAAAGGTAAGTTGGGCTGGGTAAAAAATCACTATGTGAGTAAGATCCAAGCCACTGGTGGCCCAGGGAGTATGAAGATTTGGGTACACTGAGGAAGATTTGGAGCTAGTTAAAAAAAAATCTTCCTGTATTACCACATTGAATTCAGTTTCTTTTTCCAAGGGCCAGGATCAGATTACATTACAGCTGAAATTATATTTTATCAGAACCATGTGAAAGTGAAGACCCAATTCAGTGAAAAAGAAACTGTCCACATATAGACTGTATATTGTATGAATGTTTGGGCTGCTTAAAACATAAATATTGAAGACAAATAGTACAAAGCATACACAACTCCAACCATCACTTATTCATGGTATTTTTATGAGTTTCTAACACGGGTAAGACATTTTTCAAAGAACTGAAAATTGAGCAGTGAATAAAACAAATGAGGAAATGCTTATATGGTTGCCATTAAAAAATGTCTTCTAATGTTTACTTTTTAATTTTTTATTTATTGATGAGAGAGAGAGAGGGAAATATCAATTTGTTGTTCTATTTATTTATGCATTTTTGGTTGATTCTCATACATGCCCAGACTAGGGGTCGAACCTGCAACCTTGGTGTATCAGGATGATGCTCTAACCAAGATACCTACTTGGCCAGGGCCTTTTAATGTTTACTTTTAAAATCAAAGAGAAAGTAGAGAGTGATAGAACTTATTGTTCTCCCCCTTTTCTAAGAACTAAATATTTTCCTTTCTCCATTTTATCCATGAACCCTTCCTGACCACACCCAGCCAGAATCCTCCAACTCTTCTGGGTTCCAATAAACTTGTACTATTTAGTTTTCATCTTATTCTTAGCATATGCTTTTTCATTTTTATTTTTTGCTTTATTATGCATGAGTCCTTTAAGCACTGTGAGGTCAAGACTTGTAATTGTTGTATAACCCGCCCCCTTAGCACAGATTGGCACAAAGTAGGAGATTCAGATATGTTGAATAGTGAGAACAAAGTATCAAACAAATTCAAAGTAAAATAATAATACACTCCAAAAACTAATAATAATACATTCCAAAGACTAATTAAGGATTTGCTGGCACAAATTTGTTGGCCTTTGACTAGATCTTTTAATAAATTAAATAATTAAGGGTCATTACATTTGATCCTAATACTAATCTATCAATCTGAGGAAAATATTAAATATATTTTAGAGAGCTACTTCTAGCTTTAACTCTGTGCCCAACTTTTAGAAGCCTGAGCATGTCTCCATGTTTGTACTAGGCTTGCCAAAATTGAGAGGCCCTAATGGCCCAGTTAGGGCAATTTATCAGGGTCATGACTGCAATAAGCAGCCTTGAAAAATGAGGTAATACCTTTCTCTAGACAAAGATCATGCTTGCTTCTGCTCACTATAAAAGCAGTGAATTCTCTAAGCTCAGTGTTCTTCTGTAATGCAGCTCACTGCATGTGCAGGTACTCATCTGGACCCATCTGCATGGGATTCAGGGGACACAGGGAACCAACTCACATGAGCATGAAACTGTGGCTGTTGCTTTTGCTGTGAGTAATAAAGTCTTTTGTCTCTGATGCAGGAGTATCATGTCTTCTATCATCATCTGTGAAGTGATAGAACATAAGCCTTTTAGCCTGCAAGTAGAGTAAACTCCTACACTTTTCACGGTTCCTGAAAGTAACTAGTGGGGTGACTTTTCATAAGTCACTTATTCACTCAAGGTCTCTCTCCTCACCTTTTAAAGTAAGGAATTTAAATAAGATTACCTCTAAAATTGCTTCCAAAAGTAAATTTGTTGTATAACCCACCTCTATAAGCTTGTTGTATAACCTACCTCTATCTTTAAAGATAATAATAAAATATTTTGTAAAATTCTGTTTGTTATTATTTAATCTCAGGGGGATTCAGGGAAAAAAAGAGCACATATCATTCTACTAATGGAGAACCGTTTTTATAATACTGATTGGCATAAGAATACACTCTTAGAAAAGGAGAAATAAAATATATTTTGATATTTCAGATATTATGATTGGCACCATAAAATCAGTGGTAATATACTATTTGTCAGTAATATTTTAATTCCCAAATATCTTTTGTCTTATATGTTAGTCTACTATTGAGTCCCTCCAAATTTATTCTGCAGAGATATTTATCACTAAGCAAATATTTCTCTGCTTCTTCTTATTTCCCACCTCCCTAACATTTAAGAGCCAGTAGAGAGTTTCCTCTTCCCTTCTGAAACAACCATGAGGTCATATGCTGAAACAGTAACATAAGATGAGAGACTTGGTGGCCTGGGTCTGTCAGTAACAACGTGGTACAGGGCCTTATGCCTTATTGGACATCTAGTATTAGCAAATAATAAACCAATGTTATGTTAAGCCACTGATATCTCAGATTAATTTCATTAGCCCAACCTAGTAGACCTGATCTAATGAATGCAGAATTTATGCCAGGAATGGTGTGTTACCATAACAAAACTTAACATGTGTCCCTGGCTTCGTAATCACATAGCAAGAAGCAAGGAAACTGATTTTAGAAGGTAAAAAGATAGTCATGCTTATGATGTATTGGCAAAATATTTGGTAAATAGTTGCATGAAGCAATTTAATGGGAAGTAAACAACTGATTACTGAACAGGGAACTCTAAGAGAAGAGGTTGGAAAAAAAGAAATATAGTGTGTATGTTGCTTATTTTTTATTGAGTCTGGCATGTAAATACCAGGGAAAAAAGATAAGCATCTCAGGTAAAAATTTCTGATTGCAGGAAGAAAGAAAGAGAAAAGAGAATGTCTAAAAATTTGGCCCTGTTGGTTATATAAGCCAGTTGCTTTTAAACACCTAAATTTTATGAGATTAAACATTGAGCAGATAATGCTCAATAAAACCTATCAATGCATTATTACAAAGCTTCAGGGGAAATGTGAGATTAAGGGTATAAACTTTTAGCTGTTGTTCTAGATAGATTCAATGTGTCCATCCATCATTAATTCAAGTAAAAGACAAGAGTTTGAGATGAATATGTGAAGGAAGAAAGGCAAAGAAATGTATAGCAGATCTGAGAATTAAGTCCCAAACATAATTGTCCATTTCTCTACCAGATTATATACCTGATAATTCAAATAAAAGCCTATTAAGTGTTCAAGAGAGTTGTCTACCAAGAAAACTGCAAACTTGTGACTATTTGTAATATAAAATAACTCAGTGTTCCAAACTTTAAGGGACAGGAATTAGTCTTCAAAAGCCATACACGCTCCAAAAAGTTAATATTATTCAAAAGTTAATATTATTAAATATTAACTTTTCAATCATTCAGAAATGGCCAAAGAAGATAAAGAAAAAGAAGAACCTCACCAGGAACACTGTTAGGGCCAGTGATAACAATCAGAAGCTCCCAGGCAGATGAGTCTAGTCAGGAACTTCCCTCTGCCCCAGGACGGGGATGCAGGCGCACTCAGTGACTGCCGGTGGGGTTTCGGCATCACTACAGACCCAGTGTCTGCCAAGTCTCCCAGCTGATTGTGTTTCCCTGTTCATCTTCACTACTTCAGGTTCTTTTTGACTTCTAGTGCACAGGACTCTATACTAAGAGGAGGACATTCAGACTTGATAAGAGACCAATGTGTGTTATTTTAATGTCTGAGCTTAATGCAATAACTGGATGGAACTTTGTGTCCCTTGAGGAGACTCTGCATATGTGAAGAGAGACTATTAATGCCCAAAAGTCAACATTACACCAGAGACAGTTATTGCTCACCAAATACCCATGTGTCACAGCCTTGGTAGTTACATGTGCAGGTTGATGGGACTAGTACTGACCAATGGACACTGAGCAGAGGATGCTTCACTTCTAAGTCAAAGCATCTAAAAACTGACATACCACCCTCCAGCTTATTGTCCTCCTGCTGAGACAACAATGCAAGCAACCAAAATTTGAAATGGAAGTATTACAAGGTGATGGTGGCTCAGCCAGAGGGGCATCCCTGAGCAACTATGTGGATCAGAACCCCACACCATCACCACTGACCTTCATTGCACTTGAAATTTG
This sequence comes from Tonatia bakeri, assembly GCA_004024845.1. Classification (NCBI taxonomy): domain Eukaryota; kingdom Metazoa; phylum Chordata; class Mammalia; order Chiroptera; family Phyllostomidae; genus Tonatia; species Tonatia bakeri. Next base: position 146,789 of record PVIA01002062.1, on the reverse strand, counting down.
GGCAAGAAAAAAATCTTTATTTTATCAAACCACTGATATTAGGGGCTTAATTCATTACTTCAGCTTACCCTAATATATCCTAACTAATATATTCTCCTGTGGGGTAGGGAGAAGAGTGAGTGATCACAGACAAGGACTGTAGTGATGGATTTATTTGTCACCTTGTGAGGAAGAGATCCAGAGAACTGACCCTGTTAATTTGGTCCCAATGGCACTGAAAGCAGAGCAACGAGCTGAGGGAAGCCTTTAACACTGCACCTGTGCAACACATAGCCCCGCCCAAAGCTGATATCCTCATAGCTGAGAGAGTAATACTATGGAACCCATGGGGAAGTGGGGGTGTGGAAACATCAATTCTTCCTCTATTGACTTCATCCAGAAAATAAGGCTAGTTATTTTTTAGTGTCTATTGTGTAAAATGCCTAATTCCATCAGCTTTTAGGACAGACCAGAGAGGATTTGACAAAACTAGTCCAAAAGCTTGTCTGTGGACCAAATCCCAGGGGGATACCTTGTAGCTCATTTTCCACAGGTCATTAGAAAAGTGTTTTAGCAAAGAAAGTTCACAGGCAAAAATAAATTCCCAAAATAGTATTCATATCTTTTGGTATGTAAATACTTCTTTTGGCAGAAATAGGGAAATGTCATTGGAGAAAGTAATCTAAAAATTATTAGAAAAGGTGTTTGTCCATAGTTAAACTAAACTAATTTATCTAAAATGAAGTTGGGAAAATGTAAATGCCTTTTTTGTTATTGAAAAAGGAAAGTTTCCACTTGTTATTCCTTTGATGAATTAGTGCAGTTTTCCCCATTTGGCCTTTTGTATAACACATAGGACAAAATTATACGTTGTGGAACCAGTCAGTGAAGGCTGAGCGGAGACTGATACAATTCAGTACTTCTTATGTTCTCCAAACATTGTTTAATAGTTATCCGAGAAGCCGTAAAATCAGCTACTAATTCGCCAACTTTTTCACAGAAAACAAAGAAAATAAAATAATTCTGAATTTTTGTATGCATTTTAAAAAATCTGACATGACAAGTTTTGAAAGAACTTTATTAGTTTATAGAATTTTGTCAAAAGATAAACTTTTGTAATTCTTTTATCTCTCCCTTTTGTGGAAGGCTTTGGTTTTTGTTTGGCATTAAGGAAAACAACCAGAGTACAGAGTAGGAAACTTATTTGCATCTTTGATTATACTAAAAGTGTCATATAACTCCCAGCAGGAAAGAGTATTTGATAAGACATTTTGATCTAGTAATAATCCATCATAATAGCGGTGTACAAAGTAGGTCTTAAAACTTCAGCCATAATTTCAAAATTATAGTGGATAATACTTATTGGGAGTTAGTTATTTTCTACTCAGATTTATATTTCCAAAGCAAAGTTTACAAATAGAAGGGGGAGCATGGTGAGCTTTGTAGATTCTGTCTGAGATCATTTAGTTCTCCTTTTATGCCCAACCTTGAAGTGGGAGATGGTATAAATAGAGTGGTTTCTTCAGCACACTGTAGCTAACTTTTCACCTCCATAAGATTATTTTGGATCATCTTTCTCTCAATATGCTGATCAGTTTGACCATTCAACTTTTATTGTGCTATTATCAAATACCTCTACATACAGAGTTTTCCTGGTTGTGGTGAGAACAAAATGGAAGGAAGGAAGGAAGGAAGGAAGGAAGGAAGGAAGGAAGGAAGGAAGGAAGGAAGGAAGGAAGGGGGAGGGGAGGGGAGGGGAGGGGAGGGGAGAGGAAGGGAAGGCAGGGAGAAAGAAAGAAATAAAAGAAGGTATAAGTCCAATCTTTGAACTTTCTAAGAATGGCAGTCTGATAAAAATTTAATTTGAGCCACAAATGTGAGTCACTCATGTTATTTAAGCTTTCTAATAGATACATTTAAAAAGTAAAAAAACAGAAGAAATTAATTCAATGTAAGATTTCATTTAGCCTGATTAACAAAAATATCATTATATTTACATGTAATTCATATAAAAATTGTTGATATATTTTACATTTTTGTACTAAAGTTGTTGAATTTCAATGTGTATCATATACTTCCAGCACATTTCCATTTGGCTTATCCACATTTCCAGCAGTCAGTAGCCACTGTGGCCATCAGCCAACATATTGCACAACACATGCCTGAAAGGAGTGTAGGGAGGGGGGAGGAGGAGCAAAGATAAAGGCACACACAAATACATTAAATATTGGAGGTAGGTGAACATGATTGGTGAAGAAACACGTGAAGGCAATAGTGCCACTTCAAGCATAGCTCATATCTTCAATTCGAACAATGCTCTTCCTCAGAAGATTGTCATTAAGCACTTAAAAATACATGCTGATATCCCTACATACTGGTGCACTGAGTTCCCAAGCACTGAAATTCATGAATAGAGAGCCAACTTAATTTTCAAAGTCTGGAGTATCAAATTTAAAGTTTTGGAGTGAATCACATTGGACATCATCACCTGCTGTTGAAATGGTATTCCGCTCTCATAAAATTATTGATATTAAAAAAAAAGAAATACATTTTAAAAGGAAACACTAATACAAAATTCTTGGAACTCCAAGTATAAATTCAGTGCAGATGCAGAGCAATGAGGCGAACAGGCCAGTGCAAAACAGTCAGAAAGGAGGGATATTCCAGAGCTCAGGAGGCAATAAACATTTTTAGAAAAAGTAAACTTCTAAGCAAAACAGTTCTTTTTTTTTTTTAAGAATTGCCAATAAAAGTTTATCTGAGCCAAACTGTCTGAGACAGTTTGAGACAGCATATGTCTGAGACAACATATCCTGGGGAGCGAGATATCAAATGCTCCCAAAAAACAGTAACTCTTAACAATCAAGTCAGTCAGCATTTGCTAAGTTATTGGTGGATGCCTAGTACTAGATACATAATAAACTTCTTTACACAGATATAGTAGAAGACATTTGTCCCTACTTTTTGGGGCACTGCCAAATATATTGAAAGGTAGAGTAGAGAGCGCAGACAGTTAGATCATTCAAAAGAGAGAAAAATAAGAGCTCAGGGTGGCCCAGAGTCACTGATAAAGCTTTCCAGAGGAACTGACCTAAAGTGGCCTGTGCGATGGAGGGCATTTAAAGACATGAAGTTGGAGGGACATACTCCAGGAAGGGGAATTTTATATACCAAGACAAACCCTTCAGTGCTAACAATTGTTCCCTGTTAGTTTAGTCTTCCTATTTAAATGGTTATTTTGTTCAGTGCTATCTGGTGAGCTTAACATGGTCCCCAGTAATTTTAGCAAGGATTGTTAAAGAGGTACTGATTAATGAGATTTGGAGAAATGATATGTGAACACCTGGATAAAGAGGGGGTGATCACTGGAACCCAGCACGTGACAACAAAGAACAAGTTATGCCAAATAAGCTAAACCTATTTCACTTAGTCTAGTAGTCTAATAAAAAGGTCATAAGCAGAAGGCTTGTTAACTTCCATAAAGTATTTGACAAAAATCTTTTTTGTGATGATTTTCTGAAGATGATGGAAAGCTAAGTATCAACTAGAAGATAGTGTAATTTGGCATTTTGACATACTTAGTTAAACTCTATCTGTAATTGATTTATAGGGTCATATTACCCTCTAGACAGAAATTATGAATGGAGCAAGAATAGAAACTGTCCTAATAATTTCTTCTGATCTGGTTACTAGAGTTACTACTAGTTCATGGATGGAACTAGAGGGTATTATGCTAACTAAAATAAGTCAAGCAAAGAAAGAAAGGCACCACATGGTTTCATTTATATGTGGAATCTAAAGAACAATATAAACAAACAAACAAAACAGACCCAGACTCACAGATGCAGAGCACAAACTGATGCTTGCCAGATGGGAGAGGGGTTGGGAGGCTGGGGGAAAAGTGAAGGGATTAAGAAGTACAAATCACTAGCTACAAAATAGCCATGAGGATGTAAAGTACAGCATAGGGAATATAGTCAATAATATTATAGTAACTATGTGTGGTACTGTTACTAGACTGAATGGATCAGTTTGCCTGTGTTCATAAGAGCCCAATAAGACACAAACAGGAGTTTGCAGCCAAAAAGTAAGGATTTGGTAAAGGGGTGGTGCCATGCCTGGAGTCACAGGTGGCTCATGCTCAGCCTGGCTCCCCAGTGGCTTCCACAGGGTAGGTTATACAGGGGAAATCATTAACTATGGTGACTAAAGGGGTCAGGCTGTGGCCTCTACTGACTGGTTCATCATTGCATCTGGCCCTGATGCCAGCCATGGAGTTGTTCTGTCCGCCTTCACAAGGATTTATTCTGTGGATCATTCCTCCTTCCTGGGTCCAGAGCTAAAGCACAAGGGAGGCCAAGATATTCTTTAGTCTGATTGAAAATTCTGTCTCCGTAAGCAATAGACCAGGACCTTGTTCCTAAGACTACTGGATACTGACCAGAACTTCATCATCCTGAGGGCTTAATGGTGAAGCAAGGGATGGGAGGGTGGGTAAGTCAGGGTTCTGGGTGAGGCCAGTTTGAGTCAAAGGAAAGAAATCAGAAGAATAAAAGCCCAGATAAAGAAAATAAGGTTTCCATATTGTTAGTGTCAGGTGGGTACTGAAAGCATCGCGGGAAGGGGGAGGAAAACCCTTTATAAAGTATATGATGGTCTAATCACTGTGCTGTACACATGAAACTAACAAAAATAGTATTAAATTTCAAAATATTTAAAGGTGCTTTTTTAAAATATAACAATGGCAGTTTGTCCCCATGCCCCCTCTTTTGCCCTATTCGCAGGGCATTTCCTGAGTCCCTTTATACACTGATCCCGTGGTCAGGAGCATATCTGACTTTTTCTCCCTTTCTACCATATTCTGTTCATTGAGTGATTGCAAGCATCTCAGACAGTTGCCTGCAGGAGACAGGTCCGCAAAAGACCCATACTCGGGGCTGCTCAGGGGCTCTTATACAGAGCTCTCCTTCCTCCCCTCCCCCCAGTGCAGGGCCTCTCCGTGTCTTTCCATATACTCCAACCTGCACCCCAGCCTATCCTTCTCCCCATTCTTCTCTGTAAGTTATATCTGAATCTCCTCTCCTGCAGAGCTTAATTAAGCAGGGGAAGAGAAAAGTGACCCTGACAACACCTGTGAGAGAGGAGAGGAATAAGATTATACTCAGAAAACACAAAGATTAATAGTTTGAGATGACTCTGTTACATTCATTACACATTGATTAGTTGTAGAAAATTAGATAGTCATAATCATATCACTCATAAAAAATTCCACAAAATAATCCTGACCCTCTCACCTATAAAAAATCACTTTTGACATTTGTGCATATATCTTTCAAGAACTTTATCTGTATGTTTATTTGTGTGTGTATCAATAGCATTAGAAAATCTTAGTCAAGCTATTTATAACCCACTTCTTTTACTTGATATTGGTAGTAGGTCATGAACATGGCCATAAACTGTGTTTTGTTCTATTCATAAAAAAGGAAAGTCTGTGTTTTTATCTCTTGGATCTGGGCTGGTCTTGTGACATGCTTTGATTTATAGGTCATGGTAGAAGTGGAATTACATAAGTCCTGGGACCTTGGAGAACTGAGGTCCCACAACTGACAGCACAAGCTACCATTCAGGTGCTCGAGACTGGCTCAGACCCTGCCACCCCCAGCAAGTGGCACATGACCACAGCTGCATAACAGATCTCAGGCCTGACAGGCAGAGCCCCCCAGATGCTAACTCACAGTGTCGGGGGAAAATAGTTTTTTTTTAAGCTGCTAAGTTTGAGGGAGATTTGTTATGCAGCAGGAGATAACTGAAACAATCATATACAATGAACAATCTCCCCTGTCAATAGATGTATTTATGCAGTATTTTAATGTGTTGTACTATGCAATCATATGAACATTCCAGAACTTAGCCAATTCATTATTATTGGACAGTTAAGCCATTATAACTTTCAACTGTTAAAAATTACTATCCTTTTTCCACACAAAGCCTTATACATTTATATACATAATTATTTGTCTAGGATAAACTCTTAGAAATAGGGTTTTGATGTCTAGTGCTAAATAGTGTGGAGCTGTTTTAAAGCGTCATTCATAAATGATATGGCTGGCAGAAAAGAAGGTAAATAATCTTAAGAGATGACTTCAAAGGACTTGAAAGCAATATTAAATATTTAAAACTTATTATCTGATAATATTTGATTACATAGAGTCTCTATAAACCTAGGTGGTAATAATATATTTCAATATATATAAATAATGTAATAATGTAACTTTTTAAAAAATGTACTTCCTTGAAACAAGAACACCTTGTTACTAAAAACATATAAGCAGAAATTAGTCATTGTCTTCAGAGGCACCATAATGATGTTAGGTACCAGATCCCTCCCTGCCCCTCAGGTACCCAGAGTGATGAATGCCATCTAAACCTAAGTCATGCTTTCAGATTAATGGGGAGTAATATCCACTGAAGTAAATACCCAGTCATACTAATAGCACCTGAATCTTTCCAGGATTCCTCTAGAATCAATGCCAGAATTTGAAACAAGCTTCCATGAGGCCTTTTCCAGAATGACATCTTGCCTAGACTACAGGTATAAGGAAATCAAACTAACACTTATGGAGGGGCTACTTGTGCACAGTACCATGTTTCCATTTTTTTGTGGTAATCTCTCTCTCTCTCTCTCGTAGATGCATGTGTTTGTACACACACACCTATAGACACTCCTTTTGAGATCTTCTCTGCCTTCATGTCATGTGGGTTTGATAAACCTACCTATCATAATGTCCTGTCCCCATGGCCACAGAAATGAAATATGGGCCAGCCTGGCCAGCCATAGGATCCCAAGTCCCTGGGCACCACAACTGGTTGAAGGTAAGTATGTGACCAAGCTCACATCAATTAGAATCATATCATAGAATATCTTTAAATTTAAGTGGGAAATGATGACTCTTTCCAAGTCCTCCAGGTTTATTAGGCTAGGGTGTCCAGGCCTGGAGTCATATTATCACCTATTGAGCAAGTTCACCTGTTGAAAAGGAAAATAAGGTAAAAATTTGGAGAAAAGCAGAGACAAGAGATGAAAAGAAAGAATCCTGGTAGTAATCAAGTCTCCAATTGTAGACTACTAGGACTTTCTCAGTTCCTAATAGGTTTACCTCACCTCTGTGATCTGTCCCAGCATTCTTCAAATAATTCTCTGGTCAAAGACATCTGCTTTGAATTTTTGCCTATAATCAAGAATCTTGACTAATACTATCCTTCTTTAAAATTTATTTTTATTGTAGTTTTACCATTACCATTTGTCCCCCTTAAACTCCCTCCCCACAATCACCACACTGTTGTCCATGTCCACAAATCCTTTTTCCTTTTTGCTCAATCCCTCCACCTCCAAACCACCCAGAGTTGTCATCCTGCTCTCTCTCCATGACTTTGTCTCTATTTTGCCTGCTAGTTCAGTTTGTTCATCAGATTCCACATATGCATGATCATATGGTATTTGTCTTTCTCTGACTGGTTTATTTCACTTAGAATAATTTTCTACAGGTCCATCCATGCTGTCGCAAAGGGTAAAACCTTCTTCTTTGTTTATGGCCCAGTAGTATTCTGTTGCATAAACGTCCCATACTTGTTTTATCCATTCATCTACTGATGGATACTTGGGTCACTTCTAAATTTTGGCGACTGCAAATAATACTGCAATGAATATAGGGGTGCTTATATTCTTTCAAATTGTGAACTAATAGTATCCTTTACATTCAATAAGCTTACAAATTAATTATAACTACTGGGTAAACACTGGATGGAATATTTGCTGTTGATAATCTTGTTACATTAAAGGCCCTAGAAAGTATAACAATCTTGGACACATGAGGGATACTTGCTTGATCTAAGATATGGAATTTAAACATAACCTATGGCACTTGAAAAGCATTTTTAGCACTGCAGTGATGATTTCTATCCTCTGTAAACATCTGTAAGTCTCATGGTTACTATGGTCTTGATGAAGTTCCCAAAGATACTAACTCAGACTTGGCAAGGTCCAACCAGAATTGGACTCAGCCACCATTGCCCTGGACATTCTACACAGGCAGTTCCCAGCTGCTGGTGAAGAAAACTTTTACCACCTTAAGCCACCCCTTCCACTTTCCTCTTATACTTTATAGCTTTTGATAACCACTTCCTCCTCTCTCCCTGTTCTTAGCATTTTACTGTTTTGTGTTCAGATTACCACTTGTCAACTGGTAACTTTTAGGCCTTACTAATGGGCATGCAGGAGGTGGGAAGGGGTAGCCAACATCATTTGTTGTACCTCACAATGTTTTAAAAGGCAGTGTATCTGGACAGTTATAATGTTTGGGCACAAAACAAACAGCCTTTTCCACAGTAGATATTGTTAACTATATATTCCCTCAAGTTTGCAACCCTTGGTTAATGAGGCTAACAGACCACAATACAGTTTAAGTGGAGAAATATTATTCTAGACACTGAGCCTTTGCTATTCAAGATTTATAGTCTCCAAAGGCAGTGAAGCTGAGATACAATTTAGATTTCCTTAAACAGACCTACCTACCCACCATCAACTCCAAACTGCTAGGATTCTTTTTTTTTAAATATATTTTATTGATTATGCTATGACAGTTGTCCCAATTCCACCCCCTTCACTCCCCTCTGCCATGCACACCCCTTCCAATTCACATTCCCCCCCTTTAGTTCATGTCCATGGGTCATACGTATAAGTTATTTGGCTTCTATGTTTCCCATACCATTCTTACTCTCCCCCTGTCTATTTTCTACCTACCATTTATGCTACTTACTCTCTGTACCTTTTCCCCCTCTCTCCATCCCACTCCCCCTGTTGCTAACCCTACATGTGATCTCCATTTCTGTGGTTCTGTTCCTGTTCCAGTTGTTTGCTTAGTTTGCTTTTGTTTTAAGTGTGATTGTTAATAACACAAAACTTGAGTTTGCTGTCATTTCACTATACATGTTTTTTATCTTCTTTTTCTTAGATAAATCCCATTAATATTTCATATAATAAGGGCTTGGTGATGATGAACTCCTTTAACTTGACCTTATCTGAGAAGCACTTTATCTGCCCTTCCATTCTAAATGATAGCTTTGCTGGATACAGTAATCTTGGATGTAGATCCTTGCCTTTCATGACTTGGAATACTTCTTTCCAGCCTCTTCTTGCCTGTAAGGTCTCTTTTGAGAAATCAGCTGACAGTCTGATGGGAAATCCTTTGTAGGTAACTGTCTCCTTATCTCTTGCTGCTTCTAGAATCTCTTCTTCATTTTAATCTTGGCTAATGTAATTATGATGTGCCTTGGTGTGTTCCTCCTTGGGTCCAACTTCTTTGGAACTCTCTGATTTTCCTGGACTTCCTGGAAATCTATTTCCTTTGTCAGATTGGGGAATTTCTCCTTCATTATTTGTTCAAATACATTTTCAATTTGTTACTCTTCCTCTTCCCCTTCTGGTACCCCTATAATTCAGATGTTGGAATGTTTAAAGATGTCCTGGAGGTTCCTAAGCCTCCCCTCATTTTTTTCTGAATTCTTGTTTCTTCATTGTTTTCTGGTTGGATGTTTCTTTCTTCCTTCTGGTTCACACCATTGATCTGAGTTCCAGTTTCCTTCCCATAACTATTGATTCCCTGTATATTTTCCTTTGTTTCACTTAGCACTGCCTTCATTTTTTTCATTTAATTTGCACCCAAATTCAACCAAATCTTTGAGCATCTTGATTACCAGTGTTTTGAACTGTGGATCTGAACGGTTGACTATCTCTTCATTGCTTAGTTGTATTTTGCGGGGAGCTTTGATCTGTTCTTTCATTTGGGCAATTTTTTTTTTAATCTGGATGTACCTGTTACATAGTAAGGGGTGGAGCCTTCAGTATTCACCAGGGCAGGCCAACCCACATTGCTGGGCTGTGATGCTGTATGTGGGGCGGGGGTCCAAGAGGGAACAATGCCACTTGCTCCACTCTCTGCCAGATTTCAGTCACTTCCCCCACTACCCACAAGTAACATGAGCCCTTCTGGTGCTGATTTCTGGGTGGGTGGGCTTGCTTGTGTATGTTCTAGCACCCTGTGGGTCTCTCCAACAAACTCTCCTGTGAAGCTGGGAGTCTCTCCTGCTGCTGCCTCAACCCCCACCAGTTTTTTTAATCAGTGGTTTGAGGCTTTATTTCCCTGAGCTTGAGCCCCAGGTTGTGAGGTCTATCTTGCTCCCTATCTGTTCCTGCTGGTTTATCTGCACTCGAAGGTAGAACCACCCACTCCACCAGCCGCTGCCTCACTGAGTCTGCCAGCTGCTGCCTTGTCTGCCCCATCCTCCAGCCACTGCCTTGCCATGAGTCCTGTCTGCTTGGCTGCCTGTCTCCTCCTTTCCTACTGGTCTGGATGAATGTGCCTTTTTTAACTCCTTGTTGTCGGACTTCCATACAGTTCGATTTTCTGTCAGTTCTGGTTGTTTTTTGTTTTTAAATTGTTGTTATCCTTCTTTTGGTTGTACAAGGAGGCACAGTGTGTCCACCTATGCCTCCATCTTGGCCGGAAGTTCCAAACTGCTAGTATTCTGAAAAAGCAATCAGGGATCAGAATACAAAGCACAGTGATCTTTCTGTATTTTACTCACTTTCCTTCAGAAGCCAAATTTTTTCCTGACCCGGTAGTTGGGTTAAATCAGGAAGATTGAATAGAGCTTCATTAGTAGCAATGAGGTGATATGAAGTGAAGTATAAATTACAATCAAACACCTAAGAAGCAAATTTATTTGCAAAAAAAAAGTATTTCTTCTTTTTTTGTACTTAAACTCAATATTTGCCCCACTTACTGGAGAGATCTTTGAAATAATAAATCCAAGAAAAGAGAAAGTTCTGGCTGAGAATTCATGTCTTCTGGTACCATCTTTCTCTCCTCTCAAGGATAATCAAGAACAAAGTGAATGCCTCCAATAAGAATTCAGCAACTTCTGCAAGATACAAACAGCCTATACCCTGACCAGTGTGGCTCAGTTGGTTGGGCATTGTTCTCGCAAAGCAAAAGTTCACCAGGTCAATTCCCATTCAGAGCACATGCCTGGGTTATGGGTTCAGTCCCCTGTCAGTGTGCATATGAGAGGCCACCAATCAGTTTCTCATATTGATGTTTCTCTCTCTCTTTCTCCCTCTCTTACCCTCTCTCTAAAAGTAAATAAGTAAAATCTTTATTTAAAAATGGCATATAAACTGTCTTTTCCCAAAACATTTCCCATGCAATATTAGCCTCAATAAACAATTTTTTGAAACTAAAGGGTGGAGGACTTATGTTCTAGTAAGTTTGGGCAACAGAGAATACATATTCTATTCCTAGCCAAGGGATTCCCTATATACATGAGCATACTACATCTTTGGGAAGACTTATTTAAAAAAAAAAAAAAACTTAACTTTCTTTATCCATTATACCCCAAATGTCCTGGCTCATCCTATGAAATGCTTTTTTTAAATGTAACTTTTTGAACTAGTGTTTTCAAAAATACACACTGAGAAATTCTCTTCAGGTGCTTTGATGAATGAAGGCTTCTTGAAGCGGAATTTGTGCCTGATACAGCCATTCCTAAATTTTTGCTGAAACACCTAGGAAAACCAAAAAGATTAAAATTAACATTATCAGTACTCATTAGGATTGGTAGCCAGCTTGATATCACAGAGAGATTTTCCATTACCCACTACAAGCCCCATAAGATCAGAGTTTTAAATGTCATGCTGTGTCAGCCAGTAAGCTATGCCTCTCCTTCTGCCTTTAGGCCAGAAACTCAGGTTATGTACTAATCAGGAAATTGATGAATCACCCATTACTGTAGCTTTTCAAGCCATCAAGAATTGTGCCCACAACCTCAGTCAATATTTCTCTTTATATATCCAGGAGGAGATAGAGCTCCCAAAAAACTTGTTAAGAAGGATGAAGAAATGACTAGAAGAGGCATTTGGCATTTCCTGTGAAAAATTAAGCAGGTAGGAAATAAATATCAAAAGAGGATTGGAAGATGTGGATTCTGGGGATTATCATTTTCACATTGAGAGCGTCCAATTTGGCAGTGACCAGTATCATAGAAAGCAGAACCACAGCAGATTAAACCTGCAGGCACTACAGAGTTGGGCTATAAACCATTTACATCAACTTCATGACTAGCTGAAGATCTAGAAGGCAATTTGACCACCATGCAAGAGGTCAGAAAAGTTAAGAACATTTGACAAACACTAGATCTAGAAAAACTATTCATTCTTTTTGAGAAAGGAGAAAACAAAGAAAAGTTTGTCATGAAGCATAAAGACTCAGAAGAACAGCAGAACTTCTGAAAATATTATATTGTAGAATACCAGAAGAAAATTTTAAGAAATAATTTGACATTCTTAAGGAAATACAAGAAGATAATGGCCACTACAAAACAGTAAATGAAAGACATTCAGGGATGACAATAACACTCTGGGGTGATAGTACAGAAAAAGATATCAGCACAGTAGAAAGAACTTTGGTGGTAGAAACCAAGCAGTGATACTTAATCAGAAGAAGCCAAATTGGCTTGCTACTATAATAGAAAGAGCATCCACTGTGATAACCACAACATTCTGACTACAGGGACCTTCGGTGGCATGAGGTCCTCAGGAATAAAACAGATGTGGAGCTCACTAAGATACAACCTGATTCATAACACCATTGACAGTTGTGACTCCTCAACCAATTCTCAAACCCAAGGCAATTCACATATCTACAGCATCTTGAATGCAGAGGAAGTTATAACTTCAGAAAGGACCCTAGGATAACATCAGACTATATACTGTCATCTTTCTTCTGGCCTTTCCTAATTGAACTTGAAGCCATTTACTAGGGTTCCTGTGCACTGAGGAGGGGAACATTCCCAAAACATTCAGACATTTAACACTTACTCTAAGTCGACACAAATTCATGGGAATCATATTGCCACTCTGGTCCACTAGCCAGAATGGGAGCTCACAGGGATAAAGGATAAAAGAAGTTTTACTTAATTCCGCCTCATTTTTGGCCAGTGATGCTTTGAACCCATTGAATTATTACCCTGATTTAGCTACCTGACCCTTGGAGAATGACTACTACTACTAGTGATCACTTATACCTGAGTATTTACAATGTGTCAGGCATTGTTACAAATGCTTTACATATGTTCACTTATTCAATCCTCATTGCAGACTTGTACTATATTATCCCCCTTTTATAGCTAAAGCAACTGGGACACAAATAGGTCAGCAACTTGCCCAAGGTTATATAACTCATTATGTATCAGATCCTAGATTCAGACCTGGGGATTCTGCTTTAAATCCATGTTCTTGTTATACTACTAATTATCTTCTATAGGTTCTTATGATAGAACCAAGTGGTAACCTGGAGCTTTTCCTGTCTACTAAGATTTAAGCCAGAGCTATAGAGAGTTCCTGGGGGAATCATAGAGAAAATCAGAGAAGTGGAGGGAAAAATCACAAAAGCATATGTAACTTCATGACTGTTTACATAAACAAAGATTGAATAATGAATCATATTTATATATGAGTTTATACATACATAAATTAATAAATGTAAAATAATACACAAATGTTAATAAATTTTATTAGATAATGATTAATATAAATTATACACATAATTTTGCATGTATAATTTCTTTTTCTTTTCCCTGCTACTTCATATAAAGTTATTAGGTATGTAACTTTACAACTTCATCTGTACATTATAGAATTTCAAGATAAAGTTACAAGAGACCTAAAAGAAATCTGATTATGTCAGATTCTGAAGTTGCATGTGGATGGAGCATGGATTCCTGAGTAAGAAATAAGCTTATGTTTATGTGTATAGAGACAGTTATTTTATGTTACTCGCTTTCTATTTTATGCTCCTTGTTTTAGGTTTGTAGATAAGTCTCTTCAACCAGATCCTGGTTTCTCATGATTCCCCTTGAGTTGATTAGCTTCTGGAGACTCAAAAGTAACTATGTTTTACTTTATGTTTATGTTTAAATTACTTTTTTATGTTTAAATTATCCATAGTTGGTTTCCATTTTTTGCCAAAGAAAAATTTAACTGTACACATTTTTTCTGTGTGTTTGTGTTTAAGGAAGGGGCTTAAGCCTATTTATATGTCTGGGAGAAGTTGCCAGGAGAGAGAATCATTATGACAAGAGAAGAAAGAAAGGGGAAAAAATAAAGCGATGAGAGGGAAAATTAAGAGAGAAAGAGAAAAATGTGAGAATATTAGTGGATTTATGAAGTCAAAAATACTTTTAGGCACTATGTGTTAGAGGGTTTAAAAATCCATTCCTTTGAATATTTTATTTTGGACAGAAGAAGACTTCGCAGAAAAACCAGGATATGTGAAGTGTGATAGAAGCCAAGAGAAATATATAAGGAAGAATAGAAGAAGAAAGGGGCATTTCCTTTTGTACCCAGTATGTCCAGGTCCTGTAGAGGCATGACAGTGTAAAATGCTGCAAAGAGGTGAGAAGAACTAGGACTGAGTAAAGACCACTTTCAGTAATTACAGAATAAAAAGGCAAGGCGGAACATAAACACTGACAAGAAGAAAAGTGAGAATAAAATCAGGAAATTACAAGAATTCAAATTTCTCAGTTAATACAAACCACACCAACTACTAAGAGAGTTCAGAGCTGAAACAGAATTCAAACTAATTGGAACTACTACTTCCAGAAAACAAGGGATTTCTCAGCTCCAGTGAACACCAGCCTGAAATTACAGCAGATCCGGCATAGTCAGAAGTTGTGAGAGCAGAAACGGTGCTTGAGGCTCACTCAGACACAGGAGCTGGCAAAGCAGAAGCAGCAGAAGGCCAAGAGGGCAAAGGATTCCAGGATGGATTTGACGATTCAACTGTTATGTATTTGTGGAAAAGCATTTGCTATAAGAAGCACATTTTTCTTTACTTAAAGTGCAAGCACAAAAATAAGCATAGCCCCTTTACCTAGAAGAAGTCAGGCAGGCTGTATTAAAATATTTACATTCTTATAAAATAGTAAGTATCTGTCTTAGCAATGTGATACTTACTATATAAAGTCAGTGAAGCCAACTAGGATCAAAACCATGAAAATATTTTTTATTTGTATAGGGATTTATAGTTCAATTTCTTGTTCTGGGTGTTCATTCCAGATGTTTGCTTTGTGTAAATTTCATTGTCAAGTTATATACTTATGACTGAAGAAATCTTCTGTGTGTATTTGTATTCTCCAGTGAAACAAAATTATTTTCTCCTACTCCACAGAAAACATAACTGCATGAAACTTAAACTATAGTTGAGGGGGTTTTTCCTGATTTTCACAGTCATCACCAGAAATATTTCATACATTAGTGTGAACTACCTGCTAAATACAGTCCCCTAACAACTATTTTTCAAGCAGAGCAATGGACCTGGAAAAATAAAGATGATTTTTAAAAATCATCCTTAAGATTAGGTTACAATTAGATTTGAAATCTTGTAAAGTTTTAACCTTTAACTGAATAAGCTATTTGGTACAACCAGTATTTTAGACACTATGAGAGGATGCAGAGATGAAGATAGCACAGCACCTGTTCTTAATGTCCTCACATTCTAGCAGAGGAACATAAGAAATGATATCGGATGATGTTATTATGTATTTGCTTGATTTTTCTCAAATTACTGTCCATCCTGAACCCACTCCATAACTTTCTTTAGAAAGGGATTGTCTGTGACTTTCCTAAATATTTTACCTAATGTAGTTCCAACATCACCATAGAAAGTGTGTATGGATTGGATGAGTAAGAACATGGATAAATAAATATAGGGATAGTCGAAATGCACACTGTGTTGGAATTCGAAGTAGAAAACACATTCAGCTATCTGGGATGTGTGGTGATAGGTGATCATGGAAAGTTTAAGGAAAGAATAGTATTTTAAATATGTTGTAAAGAAGTGTTTGTTTTGTGTTGTTTTGTTTTTGTCAATCAACAGTGTATATTTTGCTAGAGTCTCAAATTCTCCAACTAAGCAGGATGACTTCCAGAAATTCTGCACAGTCCACTGCTCCATAATCATTGATCCCCAAATATGTGCTATGAAAGTGATCTTTGTTTCATAAATTTTTAGAAAGTTTTTTTCCTGTGATGAAAACTTTTAAGATCTATTCTGTCAGCAACTTCCAAATATATATTATTGTTAACTAGTCACCATGCTGACAATAAAATGCTATAACTTATTTATTTCTAGCTTGTTCAGTTTGCGCCATTTAACCACTTTTAGCTATTTCCCCCACCCTTATCACCACCTCTGGCAATCTGTTCCCTGTTTCTGCAGTTCATTTTTCTTAGATTTCAATATAAGTGACATTATACAATATTTGTCTTTCTCTGATTTATTTCACTTGACATAATGCCTTTAAGGACCAAGGAGCATTCATGTTGTCACAAATACCAGAATATCCTTTTTGTGGCTTTTTTATAGTGTGTGTGTGTGTGTGTGTGTGTGTGTGTGTGTGTGTGTGTGTGTATGTATCACACCACATTACCCATACATCTGTCGATAGACACTTAGATTTTTCCATTTCTTGGCTATTGTAAATAATGCTGAAGTGAACACAGGGGTGCAGATATCTCTTCGAGATAGTAATTTCATTTCCTTTTGGATACATACCCAGGATTAGAATCCTTGTATCATATAGTACTTTTTTAAAACTAGTATAAATTTTTTGAGAAAACTTTACACTATCTTCCATAGTGGTGGCACCAATTTACATTCTCACCAACAACGCACAAGAGTTCCCTTTCTTAGAGAAGTTTGACATTTAGCTTAAATTTCATTTGTTTTTCACTTGAGGATTATGAACGATAGTCATGGAGCAAGAAAATGTTAATTGAGCACAAGTAGAAGGCATATGTGCTTATTTATTATATGTATGTAATGCCTATTTAGTGCCTTCTATTATGTACTATGCATATATAATAAATGCACTTGGTGTATGCATGCCTGTATGTATGTGTTCGTGTGTGTGGTATGGATTAGTATGCAAATATTTGAGATGGTTCATCTATATTTTTTTCTGTAGTTTCAAATTAATAGACTATATGCATCCACAATGTTGTTAAATTATTATAAAATATGATTTAAAAAGCATTCACTATTTTGTAGCTATAGCCATATTTTAAAACAATGCCATAATGTAAAATGTCAGAAAAACTTTATAAGCTTTATTTTGAATTTGGATTAAATGAATATTGGGAAAACCAAAATCTTATCCTAAATTAAACTTAAAAAAATAAAAACGGTTGACATTATTATTTTAGGTGGCATTTCTAAGTATTAAATTGTGTGTGGTCTTGGCCAAATAGGAGATAATAGTACTGCATACTCACTCAGGAGACAGGAGATACAATAAAGAAATGAGAAGATGATCAGAGTCAAAATTGCATTGCATTTTCCCTATGGACATTTTATTTTAAAGAAATAAAGTGAAAGTGAGAAATGTTTTTTTATTGATTTTTAGTTTTGTTCTTTTTTTAATTTTATTTTAATTGTTGTTCAAGTACAGTTTTCTATCTTTTACTCCCATCCCAGCCCACCCACCCAACCCTCCCCACCTCCCTCCCATTTCCGACCCCCTTAATTTTTGTCCATGTGTCTTTTATACTTGTTCCTGCAAACCCTTCCCTCTTCCCCTGAAATTCCCTCCCCTCTTCCCTCTGGACACTGTCAGCCTGTTCTCTATTTCAGTGTCTTTGGTTATATTTTGCTTGTTTGTTTGTTTTGTTGTTTAGGTTCCTGTTAAAGGTGAGATTATATGTATTTGTCTTTCCTGGTTTATTTTGCTTAGCATAATGCTTTCTAGTTCCATCCATGCTGTCACAAAAGGTAGGAGCTCCTTCTTTCTTTCTTTCTGCTGCATAGAATTCCATTGTGTAAATGTACCATAGTTTTTTGATCCATTCATTTACTGATGGGCACTTAGGTTGCTTCCAGGTACTTGGCTATTGTAAATTGTGCTGCTATGAACATTGGGGTGCAAAGGTTCTTTTAGATTGGTGTTTCGAGGTTCTTAGGATATAATCCTAGCAGTGGAACTGCCAGGTCAAAAGGCAGATTCACTTTTAGTTTTCTGAGAAAATTTCATACTGTTTTCCATAGTGGTTGTACCAGTCTGCAATCCCACCAACAGTGCACTAGGGTCCCCTTTACTCCTCTCCAAAACCTGTTGTTTGTTACTTTGTTTATGATGGCCATTCTGACTGGTGTGAAGTGGTATCTCATTGTGGTTTTAATTTGCATCTTTCTGATGGCTAGTGATGCTGAGCATCCTTTCATGTGTTTCTGGATGCTCTGTATGTCCTCTTTGGAAAAGTGTCTGTTCAAGTCCTTTGCCCATTATTCAATTGGGTTGCTTGTCTTCTTAGAGTGCAGTCATTTAAGTTCTTTATATATTTTGGAGATTGAACCCTTGTCTGAGGTATCATTGGTAAATATATTTCCCATATAGTTGGTTCTTTTTTTATTTTAATACTGTTTTCTTTAGCCATGAAGAAGGTTTTTATTTTGATGAGATCCCATTGTTTATTCTTTCTTTTATGTCACCTGCTCTAGGGGACATGTTGGTAAAAATGTTTCTGCATGAAATATCTAAGAGTTTCCTGCCTATGTTCTCCTCTAAGACTGTAATGGTGTCACGGCTTATATTTAAATCTTTTACCCACTTTGAATTTATTTTTGTGTATGGTGTAAGTTGGTGTCTGAGTTTCACTTTTTTGCACATAGCTGTCCAGTTCTCCCAACACCATTTGTTGAAGAGGCTATTTTTACTCCATTTTATGTTGCTGCCCCCTTCGTCGAATATTAATTGACCATAGAGACTTGGGTTTATTTCTGGGCTCTCTGTTCTGTTCTACTGGCCCATATGCCTGTTTTTATGCTAGTACCAAACTGTTTTGATTACTGTGGCCTTATAATACAAATTGGTATCAGTTATTGTGATCCCTGCTACTTTGCTCTTCTTTCTCAAAATTGCTGCAGCTATTCCAGGTCATTTATGGTTCCATATAGAGTTTTGAAATGTTTATTCTATGTCTGTGAAATATGTCATTGGTACTTTAATAGGTATTACATTGCATCTGTAAATTGCTTTGGGTAGTATGGACATTTTGATGATGTTAATTCTTCTGATCCATGAACACGATGTATGTTTCTATTTGTTTGTGTCTTCCTTGATTTCTTTCTTCAGTGTTCTGTAGTTTTCTGCATATGGATCTTTACCTCCTTGGTTAGGTTTATTTCTAGGTATTTTATTTTTCTTCTTGCTATATCGAATGGGATTTTTTTCTTGATTTCTGCTTCTGTTGTTTCATTGTTGGTATACAAAAATGCCTTTGATTTCTGGATATTGACTTTGTATCCTGCTGTTTTGCCAAATTCATTTACTAGGTCAAGCAATTTTTGGGTGGAGTCTACAGGATTTTCTATGTACACTATCATGTCATTGCAAACAATGACAGCTCTGTTTCCTCCTCTGCGATTTGGATGTCTTGTATTTCCTTTTCTTGTCTGATCACTGTGGCTAAAACTTCCAATACTATATTGAATAGAAGTGGTGAAAGTGGACAACTTGTCTTGTTCCTGATCTTAGTGGAAGCAATGTTTTTAAACCACAATGACAACATATAGACAAGAGAACAAATGTAAGGGGACTATATTTTAAAGTGCTTAGCTCTTTTTCTTCTTTTTTTTTTATTTAAATTATTTTCTATTTTTCAATTACAGTTAACATACAGTGTCATATTAGTTTCTAGTGTACACCCCAGCAATTAGAAATTACATAACTTATTAAGTGATCATCCTGATAAATCTCGCACCCATATGACACCACACACATTTATTAGAATATTGTTGAGTATATTGCTTATGCGGTACTTTACATCCCCATGACTATTTTGTTGTTGTTGTTTTTAAGATTTTATTTATTCATTTTTAGAGAGAAGGGAAGAGAAGGAAAGAAATATCAATGTGCGTTTGCTTCTCATGCACCCCATACTGAGGACCTGGCCCACAACCCAGGCGTGTGCCCTGACTGGGAATCAAACTGGCAACCCCTTGGTTCACAGCCCACGCTCAATCCTCTGAGCCACACCAGCCAGGGTCCCATGACTATTTTGTAACAAACAATTTTTACTGCTTAATCCCTTCATTTTTTCCACCCATCTCCCCAAACCTCCTCCCATCTAGCAAGTGTCAAAATGTTCTCTGTATCTATGAGTCTATTTCTGTTCTGCTTTACTTGTTTTTAAGGTTAAACTGTTGATAGATATATATTTATTGTCATTTTATTGTTCATATTTTTTATCTTTTTTTCTTCTTTCTAAAGAAAACCCTTTAACATTTCACGTAATACTGATTTGGTGATGATGAACTCCTTTAGCCTTTACTTATCTGGGAAGCTTTTAATGTGACCTTCAGTTCTAAATGATAGCTTTGCTGGTTAGAGTAATCTTGGTTGCAGGTCCTCACCTTTCATTGCTTTGAATATTTCTTGCCAATCTTTTCTGGTCTGCAAAGTTTCTGTTGAGAAATCAATTGACAGTCTTATGGGAGTTCCCTTGTAGGTAAGTAACTGCTTTTCTCTTGCTGCTTTAAAAATTCTCATCTTTAGCCTTTGGCACTGTAATTATGATGTGTATGGTGTAGACCTTCTTGGGTTTTTCTTGTCTGGGACTCTCTGTGCTTCCTGGACTTGTATATCTATTTCCTCCATCAGGTTGGGAAAGTTTTCTGTCATTATTTTTTCAAATAGTTTTTCAATTTCTTGCTCTCTCTCTCTTCTCCTCCCTGCACTCCCATGATGCAAATATTGGTACACTTGATGTTGTCCCAGAGGATTCTTACACTATTATCAATTTTTTTATTCTTTTTTGTTTTTTCCTGTTCTGATCGGATGTTTTTTTTTTTTTGCTTTCTTATATTCCAAATTGCTGATTTGATTCTCAGCTTCATCTACTCTACTGTTGACTCCCTGTAAATTGTTCTTCATTTCAGTTAATGTATCCTTCATTTCTGACTATTTTTTATGGTTCCCGTGTCTTTTTTATGCTGTAAGTTCTCACTAAATTCATTGAGCATATGAGCATCCTTATAACCAGATGCACTTTGCAACTAGTAGATTGTCTCTATTTTTTTAGTTCTTTTCTAGAGGTATGTTCTATTCATGTTTCTTTGTCTCCTCATTTTGGCAGCCTCCCTCTGTTTGTTTCTTTGTATTACAGCTGCTGCATCTCCCAGGTATGGTAGCATGCACTGATGTAGTGGGTGGTCTGTAGGGTCCAGTGCCACAACCTTCCCATACATCCATGCTGGCACTCAAGTATGGGCTGTGTACACCCTTGTCTTTTAGTTGAGCCTTGATTACTATTGGCCCACCAATGGGAGAAATTTATCCCCAAACCCATCAGCTGTGCAGTGGGCCCACCCTATGGAGCAGGACTTACTTCAGTGGAGCTCTGGTACCCACTGAATCTTCCCCTTGAGTGTCACTTGTGGGTATGTTTAGGTGGTACTTTAATGTGGTCTGAAGCTATTTACCAGGTGGGCTGGCTCTGGGACCTCCTGAGAGGTATGGGCCAAAGTCAGACACTACCTGTGTTCTGCCCTGGGCCACCTGGCATGAGCTATAAAGCAACCTGAAGGTGGCTGCTACTTGTGCTGCTGGGCTTCAAGGAGCCCAGGAGAGATCAAGCTGTGAACCAAGGCCAGTTGCTACTAGTGCTGGGCCCGGAGCCACATAGCTAAAGGTACAAGTCACATTGATGACAGATGCTGCTTATTTGAAAAATTTTAAGAAAGTCTTAAGCCTGAGCCAAGACAGACCACTTGTATAGAAAAGCCACTGGAAACAGCTCAGGTGAGCTTGCAAGTTAGGTGGGACAGGTTCTCAGTGAATAACCAGGGCAGGGCAAACAGTGTTAGCCAGGTTGATGAAGACTCAGATATGGTGCCCAACCACTAGCTCTGTGGGGGTGGGAGGGTCTCAGAAAAGGAACAATGGTCCTTCATACATTTTTACCTGAGAGAAAGCTGCATCTCCAGCTCCCTCCCTGATGCCAGACACCTCAGTTCCTCCCTGTTATCCCTGATGCCTTTCAAGCTGCTGCCCCAGTGCTAGAGCTCAGACTGAGTCTGAGTAATTCCATGCATGGACCATTTAAGAGAAACTCCTGGGACTTCAGAAGCCCTCTATTTCACTCAGCCACAATCTTTACTGGCTTTTACAAACAGAAACTGTAGGGACTTCTCTTCCTGGCACTGGAACACTGGTGTAGGGGGCCTGTTAGAAGGCTTGGACCCCTTTCTCCTCACAGGAGAAGACTCCACTGTCAAGATAGCTCTCCAAATTTTTACCTCCACATGTTGGTGTGCCAATAGCCCATTCCATATCTCTGCCCCTCCTACCAGTCTTGATGTGGCTTCTTCTTTTTATCCTTATTTGTAGTACTTCCATTCAGCCAGATTTCAGGTGGTTCTGAATGATGGTTTTTCTGTTGTTTAGTTTTAATTTTGATGTGGTTGTTGAAGGATGTGCATAACACATTTACCTAAACTACCACTTGGATGGGAATCCCATCCCTGATTTTTGGAGTTATAATAAATTTTTTGTAGACTGATGGAAAGGTACTGAAATGAATTTATTGAAGGTCATTTTTATAGGGAATATTTTTGGGAAAGGGAAACCTCATGGAGGAAAGACAGTAAAGAAGCTATGTATGTTTCAGCAGATGAATATGAGTAGGTCAACATGCTTCTTGAAAATCTATTGAAGTAGTTTTATAGGTTTGGCAATTTCAGCAAGCTGGCAATCCAAGAAAACTCCTACTTGGGTTGGGCTGTTGAATTTGTGAGGGAAACAAAAGAGAACTTGTTCATGAGAAAATCAGTCTGCATTACTGTGTGTATGACAGTTGATAACCATATTACACATGGGTAAAACATTCTTGTAAAGTGGAAAGGCTTATAGGGTCATTGTATTCATTTAAAGGCATTTGCTGTGAAAACAGTGAGCTTTTACATCTTTTGTAGTGTCAGTCTTCGTCCCCATAATTAACCACATACCTGCAGAGCTAGAAAGACCTCCTGAGTGAATTCTGATTGGGTGACTTCTGAAGTGCTGGGTGGACAAGAGAATTAAGTGGTGACTTTCTGACTCTATTCATGCTTCCCTATGCAATACAATTGTCCTTTATGCTCACTTTACATTCAGAAAAGTAGTATTCTGCTGAAATAAAAGAGCTTTGGTGTTTACTGTTCTATTTTATTACTTTCAAATAGTCTGAATCTCAGGAGATCCCTTGTTGGAATTGGCAACATCTGACCAATTTGATGCACTTGGACAATACCACTTGAATTTAATGGGAGGAGCCATGAAAGCAGCTTTGATTCTGATTTAACCACTTATTAAATCTAAGATACAATTCAATGCATAAAGATCAACTATATTTCTCCCAAGAAAATGTACTCCTAAAATTTAGGAAATGTTTATGTTTTGCTCATTATATTTTATATTCTCTTACATCTCTACAAAGAGATTTAAGCACTATTTTTGTCAGTTTTTCTCCTATTACCCTGAGTAGGTTAGTACTTGTCATACTTAAAAAGACAAAATGATCTATGGAAATTATTATTATTATTTAAAAATGAAGTACTAAATGAGGTCTCTTTGGAAAAAGTCCAGCCATTGTTAGTATAACAAGAATGATTTGTGTGACATCAATGTAACCTGGCAGCCAAGGAGAGTGGACTAGAATGCACATGCATGAACAACAACTTCACTGTACTACTCAGTGGGGGGCGGGGGGGAGGTAAGCATTATTGAGTGAGCATGTATATTGTGTGGCTGTTGCTTTCAAAATGCCTGAGCAAGTAGAGCAATGAATCTGCATCAAATTTTGCATTGAGTTTGACAGTTCCTCCATAGCAACTATTCACACAATTCAGAAGGCCATAGCTGTGGGCAACTGGTGCTTCATCAGGACAGCACACCCACTCATACATCATGTTCTCTGGCATAGCTTTTTCATGAAACATCAAGTCACCCAGGTGATTCAGCCCCTATGGCCCAGATTTGGCACCCTGCAACTTCTGGCTTTTTCCAAAATGAAAATCACCTTTGAAAGGAAAGAGATTTCAGACTATTCATGAGATTGAGGAAAATATAATGGGACAAGTGATGGAGATTGGGAGAACTGTGTGAGGTCCCAAGGTGTCTACTTTAAAAGGGACTGAGGCATCATTGTCCCATGTACAATGTTTCTCGTATCTTGTATGTTCTTCAGTAAATGCCTCTATTTTTCCTATTATGTGACTGGATACCTTTTGGACAGATTTCATAGAAATGTGTCCTTATGTGTGTGGAAAATAATTTACTAAGTCCACACAAATGTATTAAAAACTTATATCCCTTCCAGCGGCCATCTACTGTACAAAAATTAATAAAATCATCAGGCTCTTATTAGAATAAGGATAATCATTCCCTAGGTAGGAAAAGAAGCCATTATTTCTAATGCTTTGGGGACTGGTATTTTAGATTCACGCTATAAAGTGTGAATCTGCCAAGATACTTCTTAGAGAGTAGTGGGTTCTGTAAAATGTGTTCAAAGCTATGTTTATGATGAGAATGATTGTAATAGTTGTCTTTATCAGTGCTTTTGTTTTGTTATAGATCATAACTTGATCAAGGCCTTGGATTTGAGTTGTTCACAATCCAGTTAACTTTCTTTTCCTTCTGTCAAATGTTGCCCCAGAAAACCAGTTAACTGGTTTTCTATGCTCATGGCCTTAAAAGTGATAAGGAAAAGGTATATGTGGTTTAATGCAAATAACTAACTGATCCTTGAAAAACTGATCGTCTAAATGGCATATCCTATGGATAACAGAGTATACAAAGAATGGGCATGTGTGTTTTCAAAATTATTTTAAAAATAAACCTTTGCATATTTGCTTAGTTTTTGTTAAAATTTGAAGTATTTTACAATAGAGTTTGGTTCCATCCAGTTGCCATATTTCCTAAGAGAGATAAGCAGTATTTTCAGCTAAGATTCCTGGGTTGAAATTGAGAAAACTAAAAATTTTCTTCATTTGTAAAACTCAGTAAGCTATTATCAGAGTGTTCTCTTTGTAATATTATCCTATCCAGTGACATCTAAAGGGTTTGCTAGAGCTTATTTTGTAGTGAGTATACAAGCCTGAGAAATAATAGAATCCACTTTAATCATATCTTTCTGTCTCTTTAGTATGTCCAAAATGTTCCATTTTATTGCCTTCCTTTTTATTTCTTTTTGTACCTTGCACCTTAAGTGTGAGCTATTCTCCACCCCAAAGCTCAATTGTCTAGGGTCCCTCACTGTGATCTTAGAAAGACTCTTACTCCTGTCAGACAAACTCAACCTGTAATTATTTTCCATAATCATTCTTCCTGATTAAAATTTACCATTCATGGGTTCCATACCTTAAATATCCTACTACAAGCAAAGGGGTGCTAATATATGGTTCTCCTACACTATATATTTGCATTTTGGTAAATGTACCACTCAAAAACTATCTTAAAGGGTGAATACTTCATATTGTAGTAGGATAGGAGAGAAGATATTTGGATCAAGCTCATCCTTTAATTCTGTCAAAGGAAAATTGCACCAAGTACCGTTAAACAAGCAAAGAAAACTTTATTCAAGATTATCACAATAGCAGAGCCTATTACAATAGGAGAGAAACATTGAACTCACCTCTGAATACAACAGCAGCAGTTGGGATTTATAGGCAGTGAGCAGAGTGAGAAAGTCATTGGGTAAAAAATTACTGAAAGGAACTTGATTAGATCAAGGGTGGGGGGATTCTTTCAAAACTGACTTAGCAGGATTCTCATTGAAAGTGGGTTCAACATTCTTTCATCCCAAAGAAAGAAAATACACATTCTTTTCAAATGCACATGGAATATTTTCAAAGATAGACCACATCATAGGACACAAAATGAATGACCCTCAATAAATTCAAGGAAATTGAAATCATATCAAGCATTTTCTCCTACCACAAGGGACTGAAAATAAAAAGCACTCAAGGAAAAACCCCAAAACACTCAAACTCATAGACATTGGATAATATGCTATTAAGCAATGAATGGGTCAAGAATGCAATTAGGGGAAATCAAAAAGTTTCTGGAAACAAATGAAAATGAACTCACAACAATCCAAAACTTGCGGGATACAGCGAAGGCAGTCCTGAGAGGGAAGTTCATAGTGATACAGGCCTACCTAAAAAAGATAAATACACTTCAAATAAACAACCTAACCCTAGCCTACAAAAACTCAAGGAACAACAACAAAGACAGCCCAGTGAGTAGAAGGAAGGAAATAACCAAGATCAGAGCAGAATTAAGCAACATAGAGACTAAAAGCACAATTCTAAGGATCAATAAATCCAGGAATTGATTCTTTGAAAATATGAACAAAATCAGTAGTAAGCCTTTACACAGACTCATCAAGAAAAAGAGAGAGGGGACCCAAATAAGCACAACCAGAAATGAGAGAGGAGAGATTACAACTGATACTACAGAAATACAAAGGATTGTAAGAAATTACTATGAAGAACTATATGCCGCTCCTATTCACTACTCCTATTCAACATAGTATTGAAAGTGTTAGCCACAGCAATTGGAAAAGAAAAATAAATAAAAGACATCCAAATTGGAAAGGAGGAAGCAAAACTGTCACTATTTGCAGATGACATGATAGTGTACCTAGAAAATCTTATAGACTCAGGCAAAAAACTGCTTGACCTAATAAGTGAATTTGGAAAAACAGCAGGATACAAAGTCAATATTCAGAAATCAAAGGCATTTTTGTACACCAACAATGAAATACCAGAAACAGAAATCAGGAAAAAAATCCCATTTGATATAGCAACAAGAAAAATAAAGTACCTAGGAATAAATCTAACCAAGGAGGTAAAAGACCTGTATGCAGAAAACTACACAACACTGAAGAAAGAAATCAAGGAAGCCACAAACAAATGAAAGCATGTACCATGTTCGTGGATTGGAATAATTAACATCATCAAAATGCCCATACTACCCAAAGCAATTGACACATTCAACACAATCCTTATTAAAGTATCAATGACATATTTCATAGATATAGAACAAACATTTCAGAAATTCATATAGAACCATAAATGACCCTGAATAGCTGCAGCAATTTTGAGAAAGAAAAACAAAGTAGGAGGGATCACAATAGCTGATATCAAATTGTATTACAAGGCCACAGTAATCAAAACAACCTGGTACTGCCATAAAAACAGGCACACGGACCAATGGAACAAAACAAAGAGCCCAGAAATGAACCCAAGTCTATGGTCAATTAATATCTGACAAAGAAGGAAGAAGCATAAAATGGAGTAAAAATAGCCTCTTCAACAAATGGTGTTGGGAGAACTGGACAGCTACATGCATAAAAATGAAACTCGAGCACCAACTTACACCATACACAAAAATAAATTCAAGGTGGATAAAAGATTTAAATATAAACTGTGACACCATTAAAGTCCTAGAGGAGAACATAGGCAGGAAAATCTCAAATATTTCATGCAGAAACATTTTTACCGATATGTCCCCTAGCACAAGGGACATAAAGGAAAGAATAAACAAATAGGATCTCATCAAAATAAAAACCTTCTTCATGGCTAAAGAAAACAGTATTAAAACAAAAAAAGAGAACCAACCATATGGGAACATATATTTGCCAATGATACCTCAGACAAGGGTTCAATCTCCAAAATATATAAAGAACTTACACGACTCCACTCTAAGAAGACAAGCAACCCAATTAAAAAATGGGCAAAGGACTTGAACAGACACTTCTCCAAAGAGGGCATACAAAGGCCCCAGAAACACATGAAAGGATGCTCAGCATCACTAGCCATCAGAAAGATGCAAATTAAAACCACAGTGAGATACCACTTCACACCAATCAAAATGGCCATCATAAACAAATCAACAAACAGCAAGTGCTGGCAAGGTTGTAGAGATAAGGGAACTCTAGTGCACTGTTGGTGGGAATGCAGACTGTTGCAGCCACTGTGCAAATGGTATGGAATTTCCTCAGAAAAATTAAAATGGAACTATCTGACCCAGCAATTCCACTGCTGGAAGTATAGCCTAAGAACCCTGAAATACCAATCCAAAAGAACCTATGCACCCCAATGTTCATAGCAGCATGATTTACATTAGCCAAGTGCTGCAAACACTTAAGTGCCCACCAGTAAATGAGTGGATCAAAAAACTATGGTACATTTACACAATGGAATATTATGCAGCTGAGAGAAAGAAGGAGCTCCTACTTTTTGCGACAGCATGGATGGAACTGGAGAGCATTATTAAGTGAAATAAGCCAGGTGGAGAAAGACAAATACCATATGACCTCACCTTTAACTGGAACATAATCAACAAAAGAAAAAAGCAAACAAAATATAATCAGAGGCATTGAAATTAAGAACAACCTAACAATAACCAGAGGGTCAGGGAGAGGGGACAATGGGGGGAAGGGTTTTCAGAAACTACTATAAAGGACACATAGACAAAACCAAGGGGGAGGGTGGAAGCATGGGAGGGAGGGAGGTTTGGCTGGGGTAGAGGGGAGTGGTAGGGGGAAATGCAGACAGCTGTAATTTAACAGCAATAAAAAAAGAGAAAAAAGAAAGAAAGTGGGCTCAACATAATTCTTTCTTAAAATTGGAGTCAGCTCAAGAAGGACAGGGTCTACTCAAGGAGAGGGATCAAAATAGACTAACTAAAGTTTGGTTAAGGAGAGATTCCTTGTCAGTTCTTAAATATTAAACTGTCTTCTCAGATGTCTGAGGGCACATCTCATCAGGCAGTTGTGTGATTGTCCCATTTGCCAATCAAAGAATACTTTAGTTAGAACCTCCTGACTATTTTTCAAATTTGGATTTTGTCTATTTAAATTTCATAGTCTCTGTGTTCTTGCCTATTGCCTTTACCTTGAGATAGGAAAATCAATAATGCTCTCTGAATTACATCATCCAGATGAGTAACATGTTTTTCTTAAAGTATGCTTGGTCTCCTCCCTAGCTATATGACAAGGGGTACTGATAGGGATTTAATTTTACTTTCTTGCTACAATTAGAATTCCAGTTGGAACTGGAGACTGACAATAAGGTTCACTTACATTTTCAAAGATTCCAGCTTATAAGGAAGTCCAGTATGCTGTTGATATTGCTGATTGCAAAAATATATCTGAAGAAGTTGGCATTAGATGACTGAAACACAGGATAGGAAACAAGAAAAGTAGATGTATAAGCCAGGCTTTATTTGAGGCCTGCTCTGAGGCCGTGAGCTTTAATGTAGGTTTTGGTTTGGTAAAATAAAAGTAATGATAATTGTGTCTAACATTTCTAAATATCCCTCTTACAATGAGTGTACAATAAGTATTTATTGAATGAATATGCTTTGTACTTTTCAAAGCTCTCAGTGTTTCAAAGAGATTGAGTTTAGATTATCTGAATGGTGATTATTATGCACTATGTAGGCATTAGTGAAAAGCTGAAATGCACTATACGTATTCAATTTTTAAAGGAGGCTGCAAGGTAGGGAGAAGAAAAAATGAAACCCTGATGCAAAAGACACTGGTAGGAAGACTAAGAAACTAAGAATGCGTTTTTCTGAAATTTGGAGATATTAATGGTGCTGTGAAAGGATGGAAGAATGAAGAGAATTAAGGGTTAGTAATGAGACTAGTTCTCAAAAGTATTCTCACCTTATAATGTAACTTACCTTTTTTAAATATTAGGTTTAAGGAAAATTCTTGTTATTTTTGATTCCCTCAGTTTTAAAACCATAAGCTGTTTGAGAAGAAAAGAAACTTTCTTTCATACACAGGGTCCAACAGACATAAGGTCTGCTTGAGTGTGGTTGGTAGGGTAATGATATGGGTGTAACAATTCATAGTTTTAATTTGAACATTTCATCTAAAATGTCATATGGTGTGCTTGAGTGTGATATTGTTATGTTACAGAATTACATGCTTATGATTTGGTAATAAAAGATTTTATAATAAAAAGGGGCGTTATTTTTGCCAAATGCTGTATTTCTCACTTCAAGGAAGGAGTTTGATGTACATATTAGTGAAGTACTCTGTGCTTTCCACCTCAAGGGCTTTATCTTTCAACCATGCTATGTCATACTGTATATGGAGTGAATACCAACAGCATGGATGTGTTCTTATGCAGGTGACATACTTACATATTTAAAAGAAGAATCATAAAACAAGGCTATTTTTTAAAAACCAGAATATATAGTACATCAAGTTCTAGGATTGTAGGATACCACAGTGAAAAATCAAAAAGGTATTTATCTTCCCAGGAATCCCAGAATGCATGTGAATTTACATAATCCGAATGTATTTTCATAAGTATATTACTTCAATATAATGCCATTCATTTCCAATCACTTAATTATATCCCCCAAACACTTTCCTGTGTTACCTCATCTCAGTCAGATACAGGGAGAAGGAGGGCAGTTGGCCAGCCATTGCAAAGTGGAACTGAGAACAATGTGTGTCAAAAAGAGACTATTTAGCATTCAAACTGTTGGTGAAATTGGACTTGGCAGTTATAATTGTAGGTGGAATTTCTGTGAAAAGAATGTAATTATCCAAACTGGATTTAAACCAGCGCACCTGAGCACTTCAAAAAAAAAGTTTTAATACCATAAATAAATCCCTCCTTTGTCTCACTTCTCAGTGGAAAGATACCTGTTCTGGGGTGAGTTGAATTCCTGGGATCTTGCTTTAGTTCTGGCTCAGTGGGAAAAGTGCCACCTACTGAACTGCCAATCTCTTTCCCATGGATATTTTTGATCAAGAAAAGAAAATCATGATTAGATATTTGAGGGTTCTTACGAACATTTGCTATCTTAAAAATCTGTGTTCAAATACTTTTCATTAGGTAAGTCAAAAGTGTTAAGTTCAAAAATGTATCAGGGATACAATGAGCAAGTACGGATGTTGTCAGCCTGGGTTGGAAGGAGCCTGAGAACCAGTTTTCCTTTGAATCTCAATCAAGAAAATATTCCTACAATTTCAGGAAACAGTTTAGAATTCCTGTTTGCCCTGGCATGAATCTCACTTTGTCATGATAGATAATTTCTTTTGTACATTGTTGAATTTGATTTACTAATATACTGTTGAGGATTTTCTATCCATGTTCATGAGAGATATCAACTTTCAGTTTGCAGTATTTTAAATATAAACTTTAAGATTTTTTTAGTATGTTATTCAATTAATTATTTTATACAAAGCTTAAGCTATGATCTTTCCTGAGAGAATCCAGTGGACTATGGTATATAATGGAAGGCAAAGCCATTTGATTTGTGTTACTGAGGAAATAATCAACCCATGTCTTTATTCTTTAAATTAGCTTATGATAAAAAAACAAAGTTACAGTGCTAAACAAATTTAACACTGAAAGAATCGTCCTTATATAAAAGTCTACTGTTATTTCAGTTTAATTCTGTAAATAATAAAGATAAAATTTATTGATCCAAAAGTGAAGAAAATTTTAAACTTCTTTTATTCAGTAAAAATGTGTTTAGCTCTTTGAATATTTTTTGCAAGAGTGCAGCGATAATTTAGGATACACACTTAAAATTGTGTATACATCCCCTATGAGACAATATTTGTATATTTGGATAAGGGGAGGAAGTACAAAAATCAAACAGAATCTTCAAACTGAAGTTTGGAGAGACATTTAATTTTAGTACTGAATTTTGTTGTGTAAATATACATACATGTGTGTATCTAATATATATAAATATATATATGAAAATAGATGATATGGATGTTAAACATATATCAGTATATATTAGTAATAACATAATGTAACATTAATATAATATAAATATTCCAAAGTTTACTTAATTTTTCTTAAGGTAAGTATATTGTGAACCCATCACAACAAATTTTATTAAAGTTTTGTGTGAGAGTAGTTCACTGTGCCAAAATTTGAGATATGTTATTTTGGTTAAAAACTAATGAGCTCATCATTAATATTCCTAGAAAAAAATTATTTGAGAAATGATTGCTACTTTCAGTAAATTTCATCACACTTAGAAGAATCATAAACTTTAAAAGACTGTAGTAAAATTAAAAGTATTGGTTGGAAAGTCTGTCATTCATTTCCCAGCAACTCTCATTATTAATTAACAATTTGTTCTAATTAACAATCAGAAATTTTCATATTAAATTATTTTAGTTTAGTTTAGATATGAACAAACACCTTTTCTAATAATTTTTAGAATTACTTTCTCTAATGGCATTTCCCTATCTCTACCACAAAAAAATATTTAGATACCAAAAGACTAGGAAGAAAATGTTTAGGAGCTAACTAGTTCCATATTAATGTATTTTCCCATCTAGGAGATAAAGGTATACAAAAACTGGACAAATTTGATGACTCTTGGCCCTCACTTTAGTTTCACTGAGTACAATCTAGGAACACATACTGCATAGTTATTGCTATAAGATTTCTAGTTGTCAGTCAGTGTAGTAGTGCCAGATCCAAAGAAAGCTAAGACTCATGGAAATAAACTTGGCAATGGAGTCTCTTGATGATCTTTTTGTGTGTGTGTTTACAATTTATTCATCCTTATGACATCTTCAAAAAGTAATTTGTCCTAATGTTGGTGAGGCAATCAAAAGTCTACTTAAATCTCTGTCTGTTCATCAAATGTTAAATAAATGTCAGTTGTGCTACATGTTTGAGAGGAAATAAATCCCAAGCAGGTACATTACATCCATCTCTTTCTGCAAAAGACCTTCTTGCAAAGAGTTAAAATTCTTGTCCTCATTCCACCAGAATGGAAATAGGCCATTGAGAGGAGCCACTGGTGCAAGAACTAAGGAAATACCTCACTTGCACTGTTCAACATTTTATAACTATTGAGGTTTGGGTATTTTGTGCCTAGAGAAATGTTCTAGCTTAAAAACTGTGAAACTTTGTTGTCACCACTGTAAATGAATTTTATAATTTCTATGGAGAAAAACCCACTTTTACAGTCCTCAGGCCATTGTATCAGAGAGCTTTTTCAAATGTCTGAGAGAATATTGAAATATAAAGTGTGCAAAGCATTTGATTTCAAACCAGCGTTTGGCAACAATCCCATCAACATTGCCTACAATTCATATCACAAATGAATAAGCAACTAGAAAAGTAGTAATGTTCCTAAAATAATTTTTCCCAATAGTGTCAATACATTGTTCCTTTATTACCTTTCTATAAAAATTCCCTGTACCCTGTTTTTTTTAGCCTCATGGTATCCTTTTATATGTATACAAAAAGACTGAAGGCCAAGAGTAGAACTGCCACCAAGGCTCACATTTTTCATATCACTTGAGAATATCCCCTATTAAAGAGAAATGACTGTACCCCCAAATACATTTCTAGACATATTGCTTGCCACCTCAGACACGTTCAGTTTTGGAATGATCCTGTCTACAGTCTGTTTTTCCTTTTATTTCTTTTCCCTTTCTGTACTGTTTCTCTTCCTTTTCAACATTTGCCTCTATTTTCATTTTAGCATTTTCCCTGGAGTTCTCACCTTTGCCCCTCCTCCTATGCTCAGTGTGTGATTTATAGTGTGTTTTTCTATCTTTCTCTGCTGGCATTCTACCAAGTCACTTTGGCTTTAGGTACCTAATGGGTAGACTACATTATCTGACAAAAACTCGTGAATTGTTCATCAAGACACATTTTCAACACATACCAAGTTTTGAGAGAGTTGGGGAGCAGAGGGGTTTTTTTTTTTTGCATGTTAGTACGAAGGATTTTGGATTATATTTGAGAGCTAGCGATTCTACCTGTTTCATTTTAGCACTTGTCTCTGATATCTACTTAAGGCAAAATCTGTAAACTTCAAATGAAATCTCCAGTTCTGTGATAAAGGCAACTAGAAACAAGGAAGAAATAGTTTTATTCATATGTAAACTTTGAAGGATAATAACATATTGGTAGATGCATGTATATACCACATATACAGTGGTGGGTGATGAATTATAAGAAGTTGTATTTATGGACTTGGCTGGTGTGGCTCAGTGGATTGAGTGCTAGACTGTGAAGCAAAGGGTCACCGGTTCAATTCTCAGTCAGGGCACATGCCTGGTATGCAGGCTAGATCCCCAGTAGGAGGCATTAGAGAAGCAACTACACATTGCTGTTTCTCTCCCTTTCTTTCTGCTTCCCTCCCCCTCTCTAAAACTAAATAAATAAAATCTTTAAAAGAGAAGTTATACTTATGAAAATGGTACATGAAAGATTAGGCATGTAAGTATAGTTAACCAAAGAAGTCAGAGTGGAGTAGAAAATAACTAGCCAGATTTATAAATCCTGGGAAAAGTGGTGAATTGAGACATAATTTGAATGAGATTTCCAACCATACATATCAATAATAAGTTAAATTTTTATTTTTGAGCTAGCCAAAACAACAGAAAAATTATTCTTGTGTTTATGTAACTAAAACCTCTTAGTCATTAAAATAAATCTATTTCATTAGTCATAGATCAGGGGAATCCAAGTGCAAATTATACCAAAACAAGATGAAAATACTGGTTAATATATAAGTCTGACTTTTCTGATGTCCTGACCTCTGAAATTATGTAGCTTCAGTATGCATACCATTTGGCAATTCCCATATCTATTTCATCTATTCTAGTGTCTGCTATTTTAGTAAGTGAAAAAGGTAGAAAAATGTGTGAGCAGAACAAGAATCAGAAAAATATGTTACAAACTAAAATTTAAATAGCTCCTCTTTGTAAAGTGCAGGATGGGGTAAAGGTAGGTTTACAGTTGCTTCCATGAAAAATAATACTTTAATTAATAAATAAGAATATAAGAATAAACTGTTTCACATACTCACAACTTTAAATCTAAATTTTCCCTACCCTATATATAAGACAACCCATAACATGATGAAAATAGTTTTTAATGTATTAACTTCCCATTAGTGCAAGGTTTTCTGCTGACAGCTCAACTAAACTAAACATGTATTGGTTTTTAAAGCAACTTATTTAGAAGAGTTGTACCTCCAGGTTACTTTAAAAATACCAAAGGTGCCTTTTGACTAAAACTATTTCATACTAAAATATCAAGTCAGTGTTCTTTTTAACATTGCATTCATTATTAGTGAAAAAATCAATGTGTCCTTATCAAAATGAAAACAGGAACCATGATACCCATACTGGAGAACCTGTTGTTTATGCCTAAGCAGGCACAGTCCAGTCAGTAATGAAATGCATTAAGCAATTGTTTTTTAATTCACTGAAAGAGTGCCCTGTTTTCTATGACTGACTAGTAAAGTTTTTGGATGTTTCAGAACTGAACTATTCTCAGCCTAAATGAGCCTGATGCCACCTTGAATATTTGCCATTCATAGACTGGCACTTTTGCCTTGGGAACTTGCACATGTGATTCCTTTCCACAGCAATCCATAAATTACAGATCCCAAAGTCAGCTGCAAGGAAAAGAAAAAAAAAACTTAAAAAGGCCATAATTCTTGGCAGAGTTATCCTGGACATCTTCGAAGACTTTTTGGTTTGGTTTCAAAACAAACTCTGTCATGGGGTAGACAGGGAAGTTGTGCTTTATCCCACAGATTGGCAATGAGAACCAAGCTATCTTCTTATCAGCAGAAATCTACAACTAGACTTGAGGAGGAAAAAAAGCATCTTCATAAGTCATGAATCAGATAAGGGTGTCTCCATGAGTAGGCCACCTGGTCCTCCTGTTATCTTTTAAAATTTTTCTTTAAGCAATGCAGATGCGTCAGAGCTCTGACTTTCTCATGAATAATGAAACTATAAAAAATATTTGAATATTCAGATAAAATCTAAGATTCACACCTACAATCATCTTTAATTTAATTTTAGACAAACAAATATATTTCTCAGCAGGACTATCTGCTTTGACAGCAACCAGATGTCAAAACAATAACGATTTCTATGTGGCCTTCTGTAAGCAGGGCACAGAGAGCCTCCATGAAACTGTACCTACACATGATTACATTTAACTTTCATGCCAGTTCTAGAAGAGCGGGAGTTTCATCCCCATTTTTTAGTTGAGGAAACTGAGACTCAGAGCTATTAAACAACTTGTTCAGATCATCCAGCTAAGAAGTATAAAATCAGAATTCAAAGTATAAGAATCAGCTTGAATAAGCCCACTCCATCTATAATCATCAACATTAAATATGTAATTCAAAGGGAAAAGTACTATTTCCTCACTTTTTTATTTTGAAAAAACCCAATTCTAGTTAATTCGTATGTTGAGATTTCCTTTGCAACACACACACATGCTTCTCAATTAAGGGTAATATGAGCAGATTAACACATCAATCTGTCTGGTTTACTAATGGTTTCACTCATTTTAAAAAAAGGGAAAGCAGGAAATAAATGCAAGCATTTGCCATATAATAGGCCATTGTGCTTTTAGGCTCAATTGAGTTTCTGCACACGTAGTTCAAGGACATCTTAGGGCCTAATCTAGAGGCCCATCCTGATTCATACTTTATTTCCTGTAGAACAACAGATTGCAGTATGCCTCCAGTTTCAGATAAAATCAAAATGTATGAAGCAGTGAGGTACCAACCTCCATCTGATGCCAACAAATTTATACAGATTTGCTTCAAATTTACACAGATTTTTAATTTATCACCAACTCTGAAAACCCTGGCTAAGACAGTCATTGTGTCATTCTGGATGTGTTTGGGTCCTATGTTGACATCAACCCTAAATAACTGTGGTCACTGTGCCTTTACAGACACATGTGAGCTGGTCTCTTCTTCATTCATTTAAATGTCAACAAGCTGAAACTGGACTGACAATCATGCAGTCAGCTAGTTCTATTTAGCTTTGTGTCCTATTCAGGATGCTTTCCTAAGTTAAATCATATTTTTGTTTAATTGTATATACATGACTATATTCAGTTACTATTGAACAATTTAATTACATTTTGTTTCTGCCCAATCAGAATTTGAAGCCAATATTTATGTAATACTCATTATTGTGCATTACTAACTTGGCAATAGAAATCCTGAAAAGACCATTGCTTTCCTCTTTCTATGTGATGAACTATTTCTTTCTATTGTTTAAAATGTCTCTTTGAATTTCCACTGCATATTTATAAAGTTTAAATTCCTACTGCATACAAGGCTCCTCACCAGTAGACTTCCCTTCAGTGCCCACTCTTCTAAGAATCAGCACACAGGCTTTAACGACTGTTACACCTGAATTTAAATCCCACCTGTACCACTTTCTTTTCTGCCTATGTACATCTGAGGTATTTTTTTTTATTTTGTTTTTACTTTAGCTAGGCTTAGATTCCTTTGATGGAAATTCAGGTTCACTGAATTTCCACCAAATAATACTTGACTTCGAATTTTTGAAAGATGTTAAAGGACATACAAAACACTGAGAACAGTGGCTGCTCATTGCTGTCCACCAGCATCCAACCAGCCCTTTCCTCCCCTCAGTTCTCCCCTGCATTCCCATCTACTCACCCTATTCTTTCGTCGCACTGAACAATTACTCTTTCCCCAAAAGATAAATGCTTTCCTGCTCTCAGCTTTAACACATGACGTGCACACTGACCGAGATAGCCTTTACTTCCTTCTTTCCACTGTGCTCCTCCTTTGGTCATCTGAGTGTCATCTCCTTTATAATGCCTTCCTTGACCTCTCTCCACATGAGTTCTGAGTCTTTACTTTTGTTCTGAGCTCACACAGAGTCTTTAAAAACCTCTGTTATAGAACTCAGGATATAATGGCATGTTTACCTCTATCAATGTGAGCCCTTCGAAGGCAGAAGTGCCATCTAAAGCATGTTTGTGTTCCTAGTACCTACTGTTCTACACTTGTTGAACAAAAGAATCCTGTGCTCAGAAAACTCATGGCCACTATATTCTATTTCCATTTTAATTATTTTTAATGTGGATTCCTATCCACAATTAAGACAAGATTGTCCTCTTGCTCTGGGACTCGTACTTAGGGAGCAATGGACAAATGTCTGTAGTGTGAAAAATAGGAATTGGTGTTGTGGAAGGTAGGAGACTGATAATGGAGGGAAGGACAAAAATAAAGCAGTTTGAAAAGAGAAGGGAACATGGGAACACTACCTTCATTTATCATCTACATTTTAATTTCACTTTTGAAAACTTCACAATTATGTAGCAGCAAATGGGTGTTATATCCTGCAGAAGATAAATTTCTTTTTCCTCTTTTAACTTTATTTTATTTCTTCATTTACTGATTTTTTGAAAGAGAGAAGGAGAGAGAGAGAGAGAGATTGATTTGTTGTTCCACCTATTGATGCATTAATTGGTTGACTCTTACATATGCGCTGACCAGGAATCAAGACCCATAACCTTGACATATCAGGACGATGTTCTTACCAACTGAGCTACCTGGCCAAGACCTGCCCTTTAACTTTTAAAAAATCATGCTCTAGGAGGTAAAAAAGAAATTGGAAAATGTGTGTTTGTGTAAAAAATTATGAGATAGATAGCCATTAAAAGTCTTAGTAATGAAAAACAACATAGGAGAAGGTAGACAGTTTGCCTGAGATAATAATATCAACTATTCTCCTTAAAAACAGGGTCAAAATTAGTGTGTGTTCTGGAGGGAGAGTTACACCATGAAATTCATTTCCATATCAAAAATTTCTTTTAGTCTCCTGACCCAGGCAGATGCTTGGGTTGATTGATTCTGTCACCAGTGGAAGAAAAGGCAGTTGACTGATGACTTTCTCAATATCCATCTTTTTTATTTAAAGAAGTCAGAAGGGTACCTGGAGGTAGATGCTGAAACAGGTGTCACCTGTCTTTTTGATCTGATATGGTTTCTTAAGAACCTGAACGAAAGGGAATTGTAAAAAGCAAACCAAGTGTTCTTAAAAAAAGAAATTAAAATTTTTGCAATTCCTAATAATTTTGACACCTTGAAATTTCCTTTAGTATATACAAAAGATAGCTAATATGGGAAAATTATGTAGACACATCCATGTGTAAGTGTGCTCAAAGATATTTCTACCTTTCAACCACCAGTTCATTTGTAAGACGATTTTATGAGATATAACACAATACCACGTTTTCTTCTTGAAATGGTCACACACACACACAAAAGCTTTAACTCTTTTGTCTTCATCTAATTCATACTGTACAACGGACAAAACTGTAAAACACAGGTCCAACAATGTCATGCTTCCACTTAAAACATAATCCATGGAATGTAATCCAACCTTAAAATCATACACAAGCACTTCCAGTTTAGTTTTTCAGAGTCTTTTCCTCTGTTCAACGTATGACCTGCACTCAGACAAACCCTAGTAGACATTATGTTCTTATACTTTGGATAACTCAGTTCCCACAATGGTCTCGGCTGCCAATTTTCTTTTCTGCTCATTGACTTTTTAAATTTTCTGCAGTTGTCTTTATTTAAAACAATTTTAAATGTACAATTATTAAGTTAACTCATCTTTGCATGGAATTTCAAATAATTTAGCTGATTGTATAGTTCCCCTGGGTTTTTATCCAATCCTTTTCTCTTCCCAGAGGAGCAATCACTATTATAAAAATTTGTTCTTTTATTTCCCCTCTACTTCTATGCTTTTTTCTACTTTATTCATTTTTACTCAA
This sequence comes from Tonatia bakeri, assembly GCA_004024845.1. Classification (NCBI taxonomy): domain Eukaryota; kingdom Metazoa; phylum Chordata; class Mammalia; order Chiroptera; family Phyllostomidae; genus Tonatia; species Tonatia bakeri. The sequence goes on along the minus strand of PVIA01002062.1, from coordinate 107,058 downwards.
TTTAATCCACTTTCTTTGCTTATGATGTCTATAGTCTGAATAAAACTATAATTGTATTAATCCATATATTAATTGATTATATGTAATATCATAAGAAAATCACATTATAAACACATTGAAATTTTGTTTCATTGCTGAAGGAATTAAAATATAATTTGACTGCCTCTTTTCTTGGGTTCTTGCCCTCATGAAGCACATTCAAACATCAGGTTCTACAAAGGTTTTGTTTCTGTAATGATGTCTTTTGAAAATCCCAGCAATCTCAAGAAAGGGACTCTAGGAAGTATGTGTTTTGAAAGACAGCATGCTATTTCCAGTCATATTCAACTTACTATTTAAAATTAAATTTCACAGTATGTTGGGCCCTGGATAAAGTATTCTAAACAAGATAGGGAATGTCAGTACCGCTATTTCTTTGCATACATACTAAGCAGAATTCACAGAAGCAAAACCCTAGGGTATGATGTCAAGCGAGGCCTTCAAAAAGTTAGCAATAGTATATGCTTAGAAAATAAAAGTAATTTGTGCCCCCCAAAGTTACCTTGGGAGCTAAAACAGAAAAACTTCCTGTGAATGTTCCTTATCACAGCAATATTTTCTGGAAAAGATGGACAGTCATATCTGTCTTTTTAACCATGTTCCCACTCCTGAGTAGCAGCACTGTCAACAAATAATATGAAAGCCATCAATACAAGCTGACAGTGGTGAGAAACCCTGTCAGCTGGAAAAGGAAAAACAAATATCAGGGAGCAATGTCTTGAACGGAGATGAGAAGTAAAGCAAACCAGAGAAGAACAGTAATGGAATTATAAGCTGACGTAAATAAGAGATGAGAGAACTGATCATTTAAGGAACAGAGGCAATACACTATGTTCATTTAAATAAGAGTAAAAGCATCCATTTTATTATTTATTATTGGACTTCACATACGAACATAGCTATTGGGGATTATACAAAGTGGGGCAAAAGTAGGTTTATAGCTGTGAGTATGCAAAACAGTTTATTCTTGTGCTATCATTTATTAATTATTATATTATTTCCCATACAAACAACTGTAAACCTACTTTTGCCCACCCTGATTACCCACAGACACTCACCCACTGAAAAGAGCAGCACGTGACTAAGAACTTTTCCCCTAGGTGATAATTAATTATTTCTATAGTGCTTTTCTTCTGTGAACAAAAAAATAGTAATCAAATATATAACCTTCTTAATTCTGAACTATAATTGTAGAAAAGAAGTTACTGGATGTGGAAATCAAGTCACTTCACAGAGAGATAATTAAGGCACCAAACTGTAAAATGACTTTTCCAAAAAAACACTCACCCCCAAAACAGAAAAAAGTCTACTTATTTAATAAAATACATTGGGTATTTTGTTAGACTTTTATGGAGCATGGTTCTGGCAAGCTTGTGTTGTAGATTCAGAAATGGAAACAAACAGTCTGCCCTTGAGAGATTTAATATAGTTAGTGACCAACGATCCACACTCAGATGGCAGATACACACACCAAGTCAAACAAGAAAGGATGATGTGCACTTGAGAGAGTGAGTTAGACATTAAAATACAATTTCCACCAGTTTTAAAATCAAATCCACTCCTAATTCAGCTTTATAAATTCAAAGTATATAAATCAGAATAATCTCCAATTACTATTAAAACTTTTTAAAAATGAGTATTATTTTTGAAAATAAAAATTGAATTCACTAAATATTTATTGAGCAACTACTGTATAATAGAAGCTAGAAATAAAAAGGTAACTGGAAAATGGTTTCTGTTCTTAAGGTGCTCTCTGTCTAATGTAGTGTGTTTCAGAGAATTCTACAGAGCTGAAGAGGCATAGGATCACAAGAAAGACATTGAACTCTACTTGAACAGCAGAGATATGCAAAGAAAGAACTTTTAACACAGAGTATCATATGCAAAGACATAGGAAATGAATTGTATTTGGGTGAAAGCTCTAAATGGTTCTGGGTCTCATGTGGAGGATCAGGAGATGAAAAGTCACATATGAAAATCAGGGAATGTTTAATAGCCCCTGGTTACTCTGTTCTTCTCTGTGAAGCAAAAAGAGGGAGCCCCTTCAACTTTCCAACCCCACTCACAAACTTATACTCACACTACTCTTCTCTCTAGTCTTTTTTGCATTGGAGAACTGATTCCTTTTAGCTCCTGATCAGATTTTTTATTATCCCCTCCTTATTATTATCTCCTTACTTCATCATTTACTTCTCTTTCTCTGACTTCAACTTGATTGGCATATTCCTCAAAAACTATAAATACACTCCCATCCTTAAAAACAAAACAAAACAAAACCACTACTTCTGGGGCTGTTTCTCTTCTCTCCTCTTCATAACCACATGCCATCAAAGCTCCTCAAAAGAGCTTCTACACATAGCTTCTGTTCTCACTCCTCCATCGACATCTTATTTGATTTCATTTCTACTCTTGACATTACTGATCGCTCCTCTGATGCTCTCTTGGTTATTGTGCTCATGCCCATCCAAAAATACACCATTGCTTTTCCCTCTCCTTCTTCAGCTGTCCCCTTTCAGTCTCCTTCACTGTGGCAGTCCCATGAACTGCTACCGTGCTCCCTTCTCTATACTGCTACTAAAAGAAACCCCTCAGTGACAATACTTCCCCCTAGTAATAATGCTTTCCCCATAAATTACAATAATGTTTCTATTATTTCCAAACTCTGTTCTTGTCAGACAGTCTATACTTGTCCTCACCTACTATTCTCAATTTCCCTTTACTCTACCCATCAGTTTGAAATTCCAACATTGGACTGAACCTGTTTTCTCAATTGTAACAGATTTCTTCTGAGCCTTTCCCTTACTCAGTCACTCTACAGCAGTCAACACTTGGTTCTTCCCTGAAACTTTCCCATTATTTACATCCATGACATTCAAAAAATTTCCTAGTTCTCCCCTAACCACTCAAATTAATCTTGTTCTTCAACCTCCATCTAAAAGTGAAATATTCTCTGATGTTTGGATTTCTTGCCTATCTGCCTGCATAGCCCAGCCTGATGCCTTCAGAACATTTCCCTGGACCAGGACACCAACCTACAAAGGGATGGTTGGCAGAACAGTTAATATTTGAAACACATTTTCTTGAATAAGTCTTTAACCACACCTAGTAATTGACTTTATATATTCCAACTATCTTTCATTCTTTGCCAAGAGAGACAGGCAATGTCTCTGATAGCTCTTAAATTATTTCCCATTGCATAACAAAGTTCAAACTCTTGGCCAAGCATTAAAAGCCTTCCACTCTGGGCCCATATCATCTTTAAATCTTACTATAGCTACTAGTCAACCAGAACCACACAGGCTGTGTACAATCAGCTGAATGAGAAAGAAATGAGTGGTAAAGTAGAAAAGAATAAGTTTTGCCTGGGTTCAAATGTAGTCTGCATCAATGGACATGTTGATTAGCTTAATACAGTGATTATTTCACAATGTATATGTATATGAAATCATCAAATGGTATGCCTTAAATATATATAATTTTTAACTGTCAATTATACTTCAATTTTATAAATGTAGCCTGTGTTATATTTGGGAAGTTAATTAATTTTCCTAAGCCTAAATTTTCTTATATGTAAAACTGTGAGGATACCTTCTTAGTCTCCTGATAGAATTAAATTTCTCCTTACAAAATGATTGGCATAAAATGCAAATATGCATAACAACAACTAACACTTGTTTTTATAATTACAGTAATATTTATTACTATAGCCAGTTACTGTACTTAAGTTAGCTCATTTAATGCCCTCAGAAACCCTTTGAAGTAAGTACTCTTACCACTCCCGTTTTACTGATGAAGAAACAAAAGCACAGGGAGGCTAAATAATCCAAGAATACAGAATTAGAAAGCCTCTGTGGACTAAAATTTTTGCCCCCCCCCAATTTGTGGAGTGGTCTCCCTTACCTGTGGTTTCACTTTCCATGGTTTTAGTTACTTACAATCAACCTCAGTCCAAAAACATTAAATGGGAAATTCCAGAGATAGATCGCCATAAGTTTTAAAGTGTGCTGTACTGAGTAGTGTAATGGAAGTTTTACTCCATTCTACCTGGGATGTGAATCACCGATTTGTCCAGTGTATTCAGGCTGTGTGTTCTACCAGCCCATCAGTGACTCAGCAGCCGTCTTGGGTGTCAGATCAACCGCTGTAGTATCACAGTGCTTCTGTTCAAGTAACCCTTATTTTATTGTCATAACTGTTCTGTTTTATTATTAGTTGTTAACCTCTTAATGTACCACATTTGTGAGTTAAACTTTAGCATAGGTATGTATGTATAAGAGAAAACATAATATGTAAAAAGTTCAGTACTATTCGTGGTTTCAGGTGTCCACTGAGGATCTGAAAACATATCCTTCATGGAGAAGGGGACAATACTATATATTGAAGCTTAATCCCTAATGTAATGGTATTAGGAAGTGAGGCCTTTCGGAGGTAATTCGGTCATGAAAGTAAGCCCTCCTAAATAGGACCCTAGTGCCCTTATAAGAAGAGATATGAGACCTTGCTTCCTCTTCTGCTCTGTCTCCACCATGCAGCAGGTACAATGAGAAGACAACCATGTGCAAACCAAGGAAGTAGGTTCTCACTAAACACCGGATCTGTAGACACCTTGATCTTGGACTCCCCAGCTTCCAGGACTGTGAGAAATAAATGTTTGTTGTTTAACCCACCCAAGCTATTTGTTATACAAGCCTAAGACAAAAGTAGTATAGAGTCAGTATCTAACAGAATAGAATATATCAGCCCCTGAGTAAATCATTAAACCTAAAATAAAATACCACTCTAGCCTGGCCAGCATCGTTCAGTTGGTTGGAGCATGGTCTCATAGACCCAAAAGTCATGGGTTTGATTCCCAGTCAGAGCACATACCCAGGCAAGCAATTAATGTTTCCCTCTCACATTGATTCCCTCTCACATTGATGTCTCTCTCTCTCTCTCTCTCCCCCCCCACTCCCTCCCTCCCTCCCTCCTTCCCTCTCTTTCTCTCTCTCTAAAGCACAGGTGGCAAATACAATGTCCGCAGGCTGAATCCAGCCTTCTACCTTGTTTTATCCAACCCAGCACCTTTTTTCTACCAGGTGGATGCACCAAGCTCCTTGCCTCTAGTTAAGGAGTAGTTACATTTATACAGTCCGAAAATTACATTCGGCCCTTTGTAGGCAACCTCAAGGCTGATGTGGCCCCTGGTGAAAATGAGTTTGACACCCCTGCTCTAAAGGCAGTAAAAAATGCCCTGAGGTGAGAATAAAAATAAATAAAATAAAACACCACTCCATATGCTGCTTTGTTCATATACAGTTCCTTTTTGAGGAATTCTGTTTTGTCCATTCCTCACTTCATATTGAGCTGAAGGCAGGCCCTCCGTTCATAGCCTTCTTACTGGTAATTTGTCTATCACTTATATGAGGTTCCAGAGACATCCCTGGCTCCTTTCACCATTTGAGGATACAATTAAATCCTAGAAGAGAGCCTTTATCTGTCCTGGCACCCTGATCTTGGACTTCCAGTCTCCAGGATTGTGAAAAATAAACTTCTGTTGTTTACAGCCACCCAGTCAGAGGTATTTTGTTATAGCAGCCCTAATGGACTGACACTTGTATCTCACATATCTATGCATATATCTATTTTTGCAATTAGCTTAAGAGATCTGAGAAGATGGTGATTATATTTGGTTTTGGTTTTTAATCTTTGAACCTTTCAAAACAATCTTGCACAATGCATTGTTCCAAATAAGTGTTCAATAAGTATTTTTTGAATTCACTTTTAGGATTATCAGAATAAATATCCTAGGATCTTTTACTTAAAAAAAAATCACAATACCAACCTCTAAACTCTTGTAATATTTATGCATTTTCAGACTAGGCTGAGTTTTTCATGCAGATACAACTGGAAGAATGCACCTGGAGCTTTGTAATGTTTTTTGATAGTAGATGTCTTTCGTGGTCAAAAAAAGTTCTCCATCAGATCTTATTGTCCATGTGAATGCATTAATTGGAAAAGCAAACCTCCAAAAGGACCACTCAACCATGCTGAGGTTTCATCTCACGCAGGTAAGTAACTACTTACTGCAAGGCATCTACTTAGTTTCCTAGTGAGTATGAGCTTTTCCACTGTACACAATGAAATACAAGCTGCTAAGCACAAAATTGTTCTTTAAAGTAACACCAGTGCCATCTGCAGGAAAGCTCAAGCAACACTTGTGGGATTTTTTTTTTTCTTCATTTATTTCTTTTTAGTCCCATCAGAGGACTTTGTCATGCTTCTACCTGATGAAAAACACTACAGGGCCCACTTTCTATCAAAGATTTCCATCCATTCTCCTCACTGGATGAAGGAAATGCTGATAAAATATTAGAAACCATACCACAGCTGAATTCAAGAAATCCTAGTGTTCAAAGGGTCACTGGAATATGATTTAGGAAACAAACAAAACCTGAGAAGATGGAAGCCTTTCTGATGCTGGTCTGAAGTGCTCATGATCTTGGCCATGCAAGTAAATCTTCACTGGAGCATTATACTAGTGAAAGAAGCCAGGCGGTGAAAGACAAATACCATATGATCTCACCTATAAGTGGAACCTAATCAACAAAACAAACAAGCAAGCAAGATAGAACCAAAGACATTGAAATAAAGAACAAACTGACAGTGACCAGAGGGGAGGGATGAGGGGGATAACAGTGGGAAAGAGGGAAAGTTCGTCAAGGAATTTGTATAAACCCATGGACAAAGCCAAATGAGGGTAGGATTGAGTGTGGAAGGTGGGGATCACTGGGGCAGGGGAGAGTAGTGGGAGAAAATGGAAACGACTGTACTTGAACAACAATTTTTTAAAAAGAAGACAAAATTTAAAAGTTTGTTTAAATAAAATTTAAAAAATGTTTCAATGTAGCTTTATTAGATGAATATCCAAAAGCAAGGGATTGGAGCAGTGTCATTTGTGTTTCAACTATTTTTGAAAAGAACTTTTTATTATGTAAGTTTGCTCTAACTGAAATTTACATTTGATTTCTGGTAGCACAACAAAGTATTACAGGCCTCTTTTTGCCTATTTTTTCCAAGGTTCAAGTACCCAAACTCTGGGTTCTATATAACACCCCCAAAAGTCCATTAACACTTCTCTTTGGGTAGAACTATTTCTACCCTAAGTAGATTTGATAACAGGTCACCTATTATGTAATCCTGTAAAAATACAGTAGTTCCCCCTCATTCACAGGGAGTATGTCCCAAGACCTCACATGGATATAATAGCCTTATGTGTACCGTGTTTTCTCTTATACGCACTGTGATTTTTTCCTACACATACATATCTGTGATAAAGTTTAACTTATAAATTAGGCACAGGAAGATATTAACAACAATAAAATAATAAAATAGAACAATATGCTACATTCAAAGTTATGAGAATATGGTCTCTCTCCTCAAAATATTTTATGGTACTGAACTCATCCTTCTTCATTGGTAGAACCACTCCATAAACAAGAAGACTCTTACCCATACTTTCTGATCATGTTGCCAGAATTCAAGCAGATAATTTTTGTTTTTGTTTTGAGAGAGCATGAGTTCTTCACCCTGTACAGCAAGCCTGGCTTTATCTTATGCCCAGCAGCACTTCAAAGTCACACAGCCCCAAAGGTAATCTGTCTTCCCGTGTTTTATTTCTTGGTGCTTCTTTGCACTTTTATGAATTGAGCATCTTCTTCCAGAAAAGTCTGGTTTCATTACAATGGAAGACTTGCTTTAAATGACATCCTTTCTCCTTAACCAACTTCTTTAACTCTGTTGGAAATATGGCAGCAACTTCTTCATTGGCAGATGCAGCCACTCTAGTACTTTCTGTATTTTTCATTCAAACTTTATTCCTGAATCTGTGTAACCATCCTTTACCTGCAGTAAATGGCTTGGTGTCACTCATTTCAGGGGGCCCCTTGCTGAAGTCATGTAAGTTCAATGCTTTCTGGTGCAACATGTGACCATCAATCAGAACATGTTTTCTATTTTTGTCTTCCACTTACAAATTTAATCCTTTTTCTATCTTAATTAAGCCCCTCTCATACACTGTGGCTGTAAGCTTTGAAATTTGAGGTACGACAGCAAACCTAGCAGGAACTTCCTTTTCCTTCTTCACAATTTCACAGATAGATTCATTCTTACTATAGATCTTAGCAACTTGAGCATACAATATCTTTTCTTTAAAAGTCAAGAACTTTCACTTTTTTGCTTAAATGAAGCACTTTAAAGCTTCTCTTAGGCATATCCAAATTGCCAGCATCATTATTCTTGCACTTTGGGGCCATTACTTAGCAAAATGGGGTTGTTGACACAAGCACTTCAACCCCATGACAGGCACCCTGATAACCCAGACATCCCCAGATGACTGACTGACGGGCATCGCATGCAGCACGGACACACAGGAGGAAGGGGTGACCCACATCCCAGGCAGGACAACGTGGGACGGCATGAGATTTCATCATGTTACTCACAACAGTGCACAATTTAAAACTTATGATGTTTATTTTGGGAATTTTTAATATTTTTAGATGACAATTGACCACAGATAACTAAACTTGCAAAAAGCAAAACCACAGATAGGGAGTAACTAGATTATATACTATAAAACCCACAGCAAAAGTAGTCATGTTCCACTTCCACTTCCAATAATGTAACATTCTCTTATCTCCCCAAATAAGGAAGTTAATGTCTCAGCACTGAAAACATAATTAACAAGGAAAAAACATTGGAATGAGAAAAGCACAACTATGGCATGGATGGCATTGGACAAACCACTTCACCACTAAACATTTTGGCACAAGACTTCATAGGGTCACAAACCCTCTTTTTCATTCAGTTCCCAAAATAACACTGTGAATGAGCCAATATTATCAAGCAACAATAAGGAAAAAAGACCAAAATCACCATGTAAAACAAATTAGTAACATTGAAATAATGAAAGCAAACATTCCATTCATGTGAGTATGAACATTTGAATCATCGCAATAAGGTAGAAAGCAGATTCACAGAAAAGCAAATCTATTGAGGTAAAACCTATTTCCAAAGGTAAACTTGTCATGATCTTCAAAAACATAAATTAGAATATTAAACTAATGATTTGTCATGAATAATCTACATCATTTTACTTGCTTAAATAAATTAGGTTTGCATGCACTTTATAAATTAAATAACAATGGTCATTTCTAGCAACATAATATTCGTAACAGAACTACTCTATTATAGCAAAAGTAAATTGTGTATTATTTCTCAGAAATAATCACATAAATCCACATTTCATTCCTTTTATTTTGCAGTTCTCCCCAAATATATTCATGATGGTTTTTGTTTTGTTTTACAACAGATGAGTACAATTCTGGTCTCACTCTGATGATGTCCTCAAACTGTGATCTACAAGAAGAAAAATTAGTCAATTTTAATGTGTGCAAAGCTTGCCAAGTCCCTAACTGCGTGCAAGGTTAGCACACTTTCCTACTTTTTCTTCCTCAAACTTTCTGCCTCTTCTTAAAAGAGGTCTCTTGCCTGGGCTCATACGTTGTGAATGGTTACCACTGCACACAGAGCAGTACATCATTTCTGAGTGTTGCTGAGTACTGCTGAAAGTTCTCTCCTGTCCAACATGTTTCTCCATCAGCCTGCCAGAAAATCTAATTGGAGAGCAGATGTCCAGCAATTACCATGAGAAAACAATTTTAAAGATCAGAAATGCTACTTACGACTACCAATGTTACCAAAGATATGTAGCCGTAGCCGTGTACAGAGTACTGAAAACCAACAAGGCTGAAGTGAAGTGAACATCATGTTGCTATTATTGAGAATTGCTAGAATAAGCTTGTATATTTCAGATGTAATGATAAGAGGAACTACCCTATTTATCTTTTTATTTTTTATTTTTTAAGAAAATTAATAATATAAACCTTTTGGTAGAAATTTGTGGGAGGAAAGAAATGAAAAGCATTATGATGATACTGTAATGTCCCTGAGACAATTTTAGAATGTGCTGCTGGGACAGGTCATGATGAGGACCTCAGCTAGTTCTTCTTTCTTACTTGGTTCAAACAAAACATATGACAGATCTTCTTTTTTTTAAGATTTTATTTATTCATTTTTAGAGAGGGAAGGGAGGGAGAAAGAGAGAGAGAGAGAAACACCAATGTGTGGTTGCTGGGGGCCGTGGCCTGCAACCCAGGCATGTGCCCCGACTGGGAATTGAACCTGTGATGCTTTGGTTCACAGCCCGCACTCAATCCACTGAGCTACACCAGCCAGGGCAGATCTTCTTAATTGGGCACCGAAAAGGTCAAGGAAACACCTGGGGACTTAAAAACAAACAAACAAAAAAATGTTGGTGAAGGAAATGTGATAAGAATCTTAGGATTCAGGGCCCTGTCACCTGGATGTTTACGATAACCACCAAGGATGAGATTGGGCCAACTCAACTGGATGAGATGCCTTGATGTCAGTCTAGATTGTAGTAAGATAAAAATCTGAAAGCTTGCAGCAAAATTCATGATTCTGTGGCATTCAATCCTAAAGGGGAAACTAAGTCAAAAGGATTAAAGCCTCCACAAGATATAATTCTGATTATTCAATCACAAATTATCTTCATGAGGAGAGAAGAAAGTAGCAAAATACAAAAACATGGTGGCCCAAGAAATTCAGAGACTGGTTGAGGCAATGGTGCACAGTTGTGCAGGGTTTCATGAAGAAAAATAAATAGATTATGCCAAAATGGTAAGAAAGGCATAACCACTGAGGATGAATATGAGAGCTGAAGAAACTTTACATAGAGACTAGGACAAACCCAAGTTTGTAGCACATGTAAATTGACCCTGACTGAAATGAGGATGAGAGTCTCAAAGTCCCATTCACTCCCACACCAGGAGCCTGAAAAGGCTCTCAGAGCCTTGTCTGAAACCACAGTCCTAGGTCAATGCCCAAGTTGCTCTGCACATATGAAAGACCTTTCTTATTCTGTTACCTGCCTACCTTTCCAGCTCCATCTCTCAGTCCCTGGGCACATGTGCATGCACACATCACCATGCTGCTGTGCTGATTTTGCCTTTGTGCGAGCCACACCATTCTCTTCCCTGAAGAAGTTATTCAAGTCCCACCTCCAATGTCATGCCCTCAGCCAAAGCTCCCTTAACCCTTCTCCTCCAGCTGTAGTTACTTGCCTCCTGTGCTAGGCTTCTGATATTCTTTGAATAACTGTATTCTCCCACAAGAAGTTTAAGACTGTAAAATAAGCTATCGTGAATAGGAACAGAATTTACCCACTCCTTCACCTTTTCCTACAGAAAAGTATTTTGGAGGCTTCCATTCAAACTACTTTCTGACCTTGCTCAGTGATATAATGGAGCTAAGAGAGTGTATTCTCTATCTCGTGTTTGGTTGTAAACTGATGGAAAATGGAAATGTACCTGTCTTACATTTAATTCATGTTCAAGTATTCTTTATCTTAAATTTCCCAGGTACAAGGCCAAGCAAAGCAGTCTACCTATATAATTAAACCCTGTTGGAGTTTTCCATCTGGAGGTCCAACCTGAAGCTCTTCTTCCCAGGCAGAGACAAGCAATCCCACAAGTATGAGGAAAGGACATGGACTATGGAAGTAACAGGTTCTGCAGGGCAGTGTAGCTACCCTGTACTACAGTGTGAACTTCTGAGTTACAGATGAATTAGTGAAAAATGTAAGTAGCAATATGCTGATGTTCTGCCATAAGAATTATAAATTAATCCTATTACTAAATTTTTTAATTTATTGTAAATGTCCAAAGATCACAGCACAGAACACTTTTTCTGCCTAATCTAGAAACTCAAAGCAATTGTTTTTCCTCTCTCTAAACTCTCCGGCCTTGAACAAATTGAATTAGAAAAATTAACCTTTGGCAGATCCACAAGAGTGATCCTCTTTTGTGGTGGCTGACCCCACACAAAGAGCCTTTAGGATAGTTTCTTGCCTGATTCTGTCCTCCTCAAAGAGTATGAATATGGACAGATGTGAAGCCCATACAAGTGCTCAGAAACATATTTGGATAAAATACCTGTTGAGACTTTAATATATCATGCCCTTGTAAAGTTTCTGTAATCTCACAAGGACTTTGATGAAATCAACATTTTCAAAGATTTCAATTCGGACAATTTTTTTAAGTGTGTAGTTGTGTAGAACTTTTGCTGGTAATTTCTAAGACAATGTCAGTCTCGCAAATGCTGAACCAACACATTTTCATATCGTCTGCATTGCTGAGCTTATTACGTCCGAGCAAGAAAGAAAACTATGCAAAACTGCTTCACTGTTACTCTGTCACGAGATGAAGTCTGCAGAGACTAATAGGTGGATAAAATTAAGCTGCATGAAAGTTAAAGAGAAGCAGTTCCCTAGACTGTAAAGTCTTCATCTTAGCTCTACTTGAAGTGTGCATAGTAAAGTGATCAACACTATACAAGGAAGGTACCTAACTGTTAATCAACTTAACATCTGACTATAAAGCAAAGTCAAATTCAGAAAGAAAATAATAAGAAGAATAAAATAGTTCTGCAAATAGAAATAAGGAAAAATGACAAAGGTCGGAAGTCTATTAACATAATGTAGTACTTTGTCATCAGCTAAATAAACTTATTACAGTATGTTTTTATTTAGCTAAACCAAGGACAAAATTGCAATATGCATGAACTGATTTATTCTAAGAATATGCAACCAGCTATGACACATACAGAAGAATGATGAACTAAGCCTGAGACACGTCAGGATAAATGAGTGGGTGGCCTGTCTGATCTCTTCCTATCACCAGCCTGTCCAATTCTGACACGTCCACTCCCACTCACTCTACACACACAAGACATTTTTTTTCTTTAATGGAAAAGAAAAAAATACAAACAAGCAGCAAATCAGTGTCTGAAGGCACTCTGCTTTATCTCATTTCCCCTTCTCCATTGACTGCTTATTTAATATTATTTTTTAAATTATAGTTGACATACAAATGGTTAGCCAAAAAGTTCGTTCTATTACATTTATAAGATAGTTCTAGTATGCTTAGTTGTCTTTAACTTCATTCGAAACAATTCTGTTAGATTGTATTGTAACAGTTATCACATCAGTGTGCATTTTTTAAAAAACTTACCAAAATTGGTGAAGTTTTGTGTGGCCATTTTAATATTGAGGTTGGAAGATAGTAAGCAACACCTTTGGCATACTATACTTTATTATTTCAAGAAAGGTGAAAATGCAACTGAAATGCAAAAAAAAGATCTGTGCAGTGTGTGGAAAAGGTGCTGTGAATGATCAAATGTGTCAAAAGTGATCTCAAAGTCTCACACTGGAGATTTCTCACTGGATGATACTCCACAGTCCTGTAGACCAGTTGAAGTTGATAGCAATCAAATTGAGACATTAATTGAGAACAATCAATGTTATACCATGCAGGAGACAGCCGACATGCTCAAAATATCCAAACCAATTAAGTTATTAGTGAAAATTAAAAACATGTCTTTTATTTTATAAAAAAAAATAAATGAACTTTTTGGACAACCCACATACTAAGTTTCAGGTGTACAGAATAGTGATTCAACATATATAACTTATGAAGTGATTACCACAAAAAGTCTAGTAACTATCTGTCAACATGCAATTATTATGCCATTACTGACTATATTCCCTAAGTACATGACATCCCTTAACTTATGTTATTTTATTTTTTAATATATTTTATTGATTATGCTATTACAGTTGTCCCATTTCCCCCCCTTCATTCCCCTCCACCCTGCACACCCCCTTCCACCCACATTCCCCCACTTTATTTCATGTGCATGGATCATACATATAAGTTCTTTGTCTTCTACATTTCCTATACTATTCTTAATCTCCTCCTGTCAAATTTCTACTTACCTTTTATGCTGTGTATTCTCTGTACTATTCTCCCCTCCTTCTCCCTCCCCCACTGATAACCCTCCATGTGATCTCCATTTCTGTGATTCTGCTCCTGTTCTAGTTGTTTGTTTAGTTCTGTTTTATCATTTTACTGTTCATATTTTTTCTTAGGTAAGTCCCTTTAACATTTCATATAATAAGGGTTTGGTGATGATGAACTCCTTTAATTTGGCCTTATCTGAGAAGCACTTTATCTTCCCTTCCATTCTAAATGATAGTTTTGCTGGATAAGAGCAATCTGGGATGTAGGTCCTTGCCTTTCGTGATTTGGAATACTTCTTTCCAGCCCCTTCTTGCCTGCAAGGTCTCCCTTGAGAAATCAGCTGACATTCCTATGGGAACTCCTTTGTATGTAACTGTCCCCTTATCTCTTGCTGCTTCTAGAATTCTCTCCTTCATTTTTACCTTGAATAATGTAATTATGATGTGCTTTGGTGTGTTCCTCCTTGGGTCCACCTTCTTTGGGACTCTGAGCTTCCTGGACTTCCTGGAAGTCTATTTCCCTTGCCAGATTGGGGAAGTTCTCCTTCATTATTTGTTCAAATAACTTTTCCACGTGTTGTTTTTCCTCTTCCCCTTCTGGTACCCCTATAATTCAGATGTTGGAATGTTTAAAGATGTCCTGGAGGTCCCTAAGCCTCTCCTCATTTTTTTGAATTCTTGTTTCTTCATTCTTTTCTGTTTGGTTGTCCCTTTCTTCCTTCTGGTCCACTCCATTGATTTGAGTCCCAGTTTTCTTCCCATCACTGTTGGTTACCTGTGCATTTTCCTTCATTTCTCTTATTGTAGCCTGCATTTGTTCATCTAATTTGTGACCAAAGTCAACCAGTTCTGTGAGCATCCTGATCACCAGTGCTTTGAACTGTGCATCTGATAGGTTGGCTATGTCTTAGTCACTTAAAAAAATTGGATCTGGGGCTGTCAATTCTGTTTGAGCCATCTTTTTTATTTTTTATTTTCCTTTGGTCTGGTTGCAGGTGTTAAGTATGGGCAGCAGAGCCTTAGGCATTCACCAGGGCGGGGCACCCCAGTCACTGGGTTGTGACGTTGTATGTGGGGGCGGGGTCTGGGAGGGAACAATGGTGCCAGCTCTGCTCTCTCTAGGACTTCAGTCCCCTTTGCAGCTTCCCACAAGCAAACTGGGCCCCCCTGGTGCTGGTTCCCGGGCGGGTGGGCCTGTGCAGTTTCTCGGACTATGTGGGTTTCCCCAAGGAACCTCCTGTGAGGCTGAGAGAATCTCCCAGCCTCAGCTCCCACAGGTGTTTTCAGTCGGTGCTCTTAGGCTTTGTTTCCCGGCAGCACTGGGTCCCTGGGTTGTGCAGTCTTTGTCACTGCCCATTTTTGCTTATTTTGTCTGCGCGCAAATGTGTGGCTGCGGTGCACTGGGTCTGCTCATTGCCTCCCGCGACCAGCGTCTGCCACCGGGTTCGCCAACTGCCGTCTGCACCCTGTGCTCCCACGTCTGCCAGTCACTGCTTTTTCCTGCCAGGACCCCTCGACCCCTCTCCACAGGCCTCCAACTCTGCCCTTCCTTACCGGTCTGGATGTACAGTAGTCAGACTTTCGTTCAGTTTATTTCTCTCTGTTCTGGTTGTTTCTTGTTTCTCAATTTTTGTTCTTAGTTTTGGTTGCACAAGGAGGCACAGTGCAACTACCTATGCCTCCATCTTGGCCAGAAGCTCCTAGTTTTCTAATAGTAATAACTTAGAGTCAATATCTAACCCATAAAGGAAACTGAAAAATATTTAACTCAACTGTAAAGAGAGAAAAATCAAGAATTTGATTATTACTCTCTCCAGAACTCATTAGCTTAAAAGATATACAAATGGAACTTAAATAATAATATTAATTTGTGATTCAAAAGTTTCATAGAGGATAGCCAAGGGCATACATATTATAGCAACCACAATAGTCAATGTTGCTTTGCCTTCATGTAAAATTTAGTAAGCGATAAATTTCCTTTAAGCATAAACTACAGTACACTGCACGATGTTAGTTATTACTAATGGTGATAAAATCTTATGGCTGCTGCCAAGGATTTTAAGCATCAACATAGCCAGCTGGTCCATCAAGGGAACCAGCGTGCTCCCACTGAGACCCACCGCGATAGCAGTCCCAGAACTGTGACTGCCATTTTGTAGCTGTCGGCTGTCCTTAGAATAACAAATAACACTGGTTATTTTAAGGATTTCCTTTATTTTTTTTTTATGAAACCACTAGGGTAATTATAAACCACATTAAGCAAATATAATTTAGGGCTTTTTATTCTTAAAAACAATACTGTATTCACTTGCTATATGAGACCAATTTAGAGATTTAAAAAAATTGAAGTGAATTTAAAAAATCATAGGAATAAAGTGTGGTATTGTACCATTAAATGAATTGAAAAATAATAAACAAAGTTCATTCTAATCAGTGATTTCCATTTCCTTTTCTACCAAAACTTTTGCCAAGGCAGTTTATAATTAACAAAATTAATTAACTACATTACTTCCTCTAACATACATGAAATGGCCAAAGAGTCACAGCAGGAAAGAGAGGGATATGGGACCTGGAAACTTCAAACCAGACCACACTTGGTGATCCAGAGCTATTCACGTGTGGCACTTGAGTTTTCAATATTGCTGAAATTTTCTGAAGCCTACAACTGTTTAAAATATCTTAAAGCACTGAGCACTTTTTGCCATAGAATAATAAAACTATAGAGATGGATAGACCTACAGTATATATAAATTCTCACTGTGTGACCTTAGGTAACCCACTCATTGTGTCTGAAATATTATCACATTTACATACAGGGTTGGTACGAGAACTGCATTAAATGAGAGAAGTAAATTACCTCATGTGGTATCTGCCACCTAATAGTGTTCAATAAAAGGTAAGTATTTGTGTAACTATAAATAAGAGATTTAAGTGATCCTTTCATTCTGTCATGCTCCACCCTGAATCACACACGCAAATAAAAAGATGTGGAGCTCTTTCACCTCTGTAATCTAGAGTAATCATAAAACAAAAATACCCACATAAACCAATACCCACATAAACCAACGCACGCTGCTGTGTGTTCAGGAGGGATGACTGGATGTCTTTGCTAGTCTTACCTTCTTATTGTCTTTACAATTTTGTTAATCAAATATTTGAAAAGACAGATTTCTAAACTGAAGCAGTTTCTCTTGAAACAGGCCTAGCTGTCTAATTAGTCCTTTGAAGCAGCCTGGGAATGGCAGGAAGGCTCTGCCAAGCTCCCTGAAAGAGAGCCAGGGTGTCACCAGGTAAGTGCTTCCTTTAGGTCACCAGTTAATACAGGTGTTTTGGGTTCCTGGAAGCTTTGTTTTCAAAGGAAAAACATTTCAGTGGATCTGTGGAAGCATCAGGGCAACCATAATGAGTCCAAGACCAGGCGCCAGTCACAATTTTAGGCCAGCTGCTACTTCCTTTTGATTGTGAACAAGGACCAACCCTCTGAGAGCACAGCTCACCTGCTGCCTCAGGACTGCTATCAAAGAGAACTTGACAAAGCAGATTCCGGCCGGATTTTGGATTCAGATGTCACACTGGGCTGAGGCACAGCTGCAGTGGAATAAGGTCTTAGGTGGGACAGGGATTTGTCAAAACCATGTGTGAAGGAAGTCAGGCCCAAAAAGTACAGTTGGTCAGTAGCAAAGGATTAAGTTTAGAGAAACAGTAGTTTCAAACAAGACTCTCAGAGCCTCAATTAAGTTTTATCCCCACTTTACAGCATGATAGAGTAGATAATACCCAAGCTTTGAAATCAAACAAATAAGTTTAAAGAAGTTACACACAGACTATGTGATCTGGGGAAATTTATGGACTCTTCTAAATTTCACTTCCTCATCTACTAAATCAATGTAAATAATAGCACCTATGTCATAGGATTACTGTGATGATTAATTAAGCTAATAATAAAAAGTTCTTAGCACCATGCCTGAAATATAAAAGGACTCAATAAATGGTGGCTGCCATTAGTGTATAACAGTTATATTTACATAAACAGAAAAACCTAAATTAGCCACAGCTTAAATAAGAGAAAAAAATTATTTTTGTTTCACATAAAAGAAGTCTAGACATAGGAAGCCCAGGATTCCTCCTGTTCTTTGTTTTATCATCCTAGCAATTACTGTCTACCCTTAAGGACATTAAATAGTCAAAACTGACTGGTCAATCTCCAGCCATCATGGCATTTCCAACTTCCCAGGGACAGAAAAGAGGAACGGAGGAAACAAAAAGGACCCATCCCAGCTGTCTGCTCACTTTTAAGGCTCCTTCTCATTTTGTTGACAACTTCTAAGTTCTACTTATATCTTATTGGCCAGAAATGAATCAAGAATTGCTACAAAGGGCGAATAGAAAATACACTATTCTACAGGTACAATAAAAACTTGAGTTCTGTAAATAAGAAGTAAACATGTGGATTTGAGTGAGAAACCAGCAGATTCTACCACAATATGCAACATTAGTTCTCACCTGTCACTTTGATCTTTCATTGCCTTTACCAAATGTATCATCTCTTTTTTCTATCTGGAAGAATTATTAACTTACAGACATGTTTTGTCTGGTGTCTTCCCTCAAAATTTCCTCTACTATTCATCATCTCTATGAGCAGTAGCTCAAAAACTTAAATTTCTAGCCTTGCCTGAATCAGAAGTCAGCTGGAGGATTCTAGCCTCTTGCACCTAGGTAAGATGTGGACTTCTGCCAACTCCCATGGCCTTCATGCTCCTGGTTGTTTGCTTTCCAGTTCCTGCTGCCATATTATATGACAACCCAGTTGTAACACTGGACCCTAAGATAGATGCACTCACAGATACACACACACACATGCCCACAATACATTTGTGAGTGAAATGGGCTTGAGTGGAAATCTGAAGCAGAAACAGGAACGTGACAACAATTTCAAAAGTTTTATTCACTTTGATCTTTCATCTTCTTACAATGTCCCTTATCCACCACACAATGAGAAACCTTCATTGGCTGTGTCTCCATACAGACTTTCCATATACCTTATCTTTCTACTCTCCTTTCTCCTCCTATCCTTCCCCTTTTATTTCAGAAGAGAAATAAATTCATGTCATTTTCTCACCCAGATTATTGCAACAGACTCCTAACTGGTCTCTCTGCTTCTACTGTGCCCTCAGGCTGTGTATTTTCAACATAGACCCAGAGGGTTACTTTGAAAAACACATCAATTCCTGCCACACCTCAGTTCAGACTCCTTCAATAGCTTCCCATCACACTCTTCAGAAAGGCCAAAGTCATTGTAATCTTTCCTCCATGACTTGGACTGCCTAGCAACTCTCAGACCTTTCTCCTACCAACCCCTGATATATTTACCAGCTCCCAACACAAAGCCTCCTTGCTGCTCTGGAACACTCCTGCCTTAGAGCCTTTCTTCCCTCTGCTTAGAATACTCTTCTACTAGTTACCTATGTGGCTTATCCCTCTGCCTTCTCAAGCTTCTGCTCTACCGTCAGCTCAGTGTAACCTTCCCAGATGCCATTTTTATAATGGCTACATTTCATCTTCAAATTTCCTATCCATCAGATGGATAGGATATTCCCTGTTTTATTTTTCTCCATAGTATTTATCACCTTCTGACAATCTACGTAAACTTTCTCATTTATTTGTTTACTTTCTTTGCATACCCAGTGAAAGGTAAACCTCACGAGGGCAAAGACTGTTGTCTGTTCTAATGGCTGCTCCATCTTCACAGTATCTGGCATGCCATAAGTGCTCAGTGAATATTTGCTGGAGTCAATCAATAAGGACTTTTCTCACTCAGAGTACCTTAGCTATCATGCCTGGGCTTCTACAGACATCCTTTTTCTATCAATTGGCTTATTAACTATTCTTCTAAATCAAAATATTCCTCCCTAAATGGAATGTTTTGCTGACTATTAAGAAAACAACCTTCCCACAACTTTAATCCAAGCTCCACATGCCTTCATGGTGGTCGTGGAGGAGCACTGCTCAGATTCCCCTTCAAGTAAGTACCTCCCACAAGAAGCATAGTTGGCTGGCAACCTTCACCTTCAGAATTCACCACAGTATTCATACCCACACTGAGGGCCCATCTCACCAGCTGCTCCCTGCCAACAACCAGACATGACGGGCATACTGGTGCTGGGCCACACCTGCTCAACACAGGACCCTGGTGGACAGTCTCTGCTCTGAAGCTCCCATTGTCTTGGCCAAGCTTGCTCAGAACTTCATTGCAGTCTGAGGGTCCTCCTACCCTTTCTCTTTCTCTTTTCACAGGTATCAACACCTACATCTATCTGCAGGTTCTGTATGAATTCTTTTTTTTTCAAAGATTTTATTTATTTTATTTTTAGAGAGGGAAGGGAGGGAGAGAGAGAGAGAGAGAGAGAAACATCAATGTGTGGTTGCTGGGGGACATGGATTGCAACCTAGGCATGTGCCCTGACTGGGAATCGAACCTGCGATGCCTGGTTCGCAGCCCGCACTCAATCCACTGAGCTACACCAGCCAGGGCGGTTCTGTATGAATTCTTGATCCTCCCTTTTATCTTTCACAGGTATCTCCCTTTTAATTCTCTTGTACTTCAAATTCTGCTCCTGAGAGGAGCCATCCTGACAGTCTTCTAGGCATTTTCACTTAGGTATCACTGTAGTCAGCTCAAATTCAATATGTTCAAAACCAAACTCAAGAGGCTGTTGTGAAACTTGGCTCAGAACATTGCAGATCAAGTTGGAGCCACCTGGGGATGGAGGTCAGTTCTGGGGAAGGAAAAATGGCACTGAACACCAACTCCTGGGATTGAGCACAGCAGTGCCACCGCCACCCCCATCCAGGGCACCTCCAGTGGAATGAATTCCTCATGTAACAGAATTGCTCAGGAGTGAAAAAAAATCTAGGTTTTGTATAAAAGGCCCCAGATATCTGAGACAGCCACATTTAGAATATAATGATTTTAAATAATTTTGGCCCTAAATCTTACTGAAATAATAGTGGAAATTAATTTTGAAAGACCAAATTTTCAATAATTTTGATATCAAATTTATTAAAATAAAACACTAGTAAAATTTAACTTTTAAAAAGAAAAATCCAAACATGTCTTTCATCTTTTAAGGTTCAAAACAAGTTAGGTAAGTGGTAAAGTATTTAAGTTGGTAGAATTTTTACCCTCTTTTCCATTGTTAGTATTCTTCAGCTAGAGCCGTTAAGATATCTGTGATCTATGTGGCAAGTAGTTTAAACAATTTCAAATTACTTTCAGATATTGCTGAAGTTTCATGATAGACATTTTTATCTTTATGAAAAGTTACAGAATTTCTGACATTAGCTTATTCCATGTCACAATAGGACGACTTTTATAAATGAAGATATTAAAAATATAAATTTAAGATGTTGCCATTTCACAGGATAGCTACATGTCTCCTTGATGATTTAAAGTGTTCTTTCTTTCAGATGTGAAATTTCCTTTGGGTTTTTGCTTTTTAGCTCCTAAAATATGCTTCATTTGGACAGGATATGTCAACTCTACCAGTACGTAAATCATCAAAAGGGACTGTCTTTGTCTGCTAAAGAGGTCATAACAAAATACCACAGACTAGGTGGCTTAAACAACAGACACTTATTTCTCATAGTTTTGGAAGCTGGTAAATCCAAGATCAAGGTGCCAGAATGGTCAAGTTCCTGGTAAGAGCTCCCTTCTTGCCTTATAGATAGCTGTCTTCTTTCTGTGTTCTCACGCTGCAAGAGAAGAGACAAAGAGAGAGAGAGAGAGTTTGCTCACCTCTCTTCTTACGACAGCACTAATCCCATCACAAAGCCCCACCTCCAAATACAGTTGAACCTTGAACATCATGGGGATCTGGGGTGCTAACCCCCATGCAGTCAAAAATCCATGTATAATGTTTGACTCCCCCAAAACTTAACTACTAATAGCCTACTAGTAACCAAAAGCTTTACCAATAACAAATAGTCAATTTGTTATTCTTACAATGAAGTATGCTAAAGAAAAGAGTTATTGAGCAAATCATAAGGAAGAGAAAATACATTTACAGTATTTATTTTAAAAAAACATGTATAAATGGGCCCACACAGTTCAAATCCATGTTGCTATAGGATCAACTGTACCATCACATCGAGGATTAGGGCTTCACCATAAGACTTTGGAAGACACAAACACTCAGTCCATAGTAAATATTATATTGGAAGTTCCTGTTCTTATAGTAGCACTTTACATTCTGGTAAAAAAACAAGAACTCTGTAGAGTAGGGGGAGATGAACAGTTTGGGGCTGAAGACTTTGTATCTTTAACCCCTGCATATCAGCAGTAACTACATCAGAACCAGTTTTTAGCTGCACATTTGTGGGGCCAACATACCCAAACACACAAATACCCAACCAAAAAATTCTCCTAAGCTTCTTTTCTCGAATAGCCTCCAGAATCTCTATGTAGAGTAGTAAGAATGTTGATGATTGAGACAGATAAAGAAAGGCTGGCAGAAATCTAGATTCCTAGGAGTAGAAAATTTTCAGTCACACAAACAGTTAAGAACAAGACTGGTCCAAGTAGTATAAAGACTTAGTCCCCGAATATGCTGCTCCTCCTTCAAAAGCTCACCATGGAAAAGCTAAATTAAAGAAACTAAAGTTAGGACTTCTTTCATTCATGAGTCCACCTATGACATGGTAATTTTAATACTTCCAAATAAACTGACAAGAATGTTAGTGTAACAAATTTAGTAAAAGAGTAAAACTGCTCAAGTTCTTCACTTGTCGACAAAATTAATCAACATCCTCACCTACCCAAACTAATTTGCATGGGCACTGATAAAAATGCAAACTATTGAAAAGGGACAGAGTGGAAGAAAAATGTGAAGATAGAAGTCAGGTTGGTCCTGAGTTTGCATAATAGGAACTACATTCTCCAGAAAGAGCTATCATCCAAAACTTAGATGACAATTAAATTCCTCAAGACAATGGCAGTGCTGCTGTGATTTTCTAACAAATCATTTAGTCTTCAAACTTTCCATAAATGGATGTGCATACATAGTAGGCATTTGTAGAAGTGCCTAATACACAGCAAACTGTTGATAATGCTAAGTATTATAGAATGTAGCAGAGAATATGGCTGCTGTCAGCTCTCAGATAACAATAAATGTTGACCACACTTTGCAACATCATAGTTCAGTATTTGGGCATGTTTAGCTAGTTATTCACAGGCACCAGGTTAAGTACTAGGTTCGGGAACTTACATTATGGTTATAAAACATGACGTGAGTATGCAAAATTATAATAGACATGCCAAATAATAAAAAATTAAGTTGTGTGGTACAAACAATTGTTAGTCAAATTTTAGAAAAGAAGGAAATCAAAGAAGCCTGGAATTCAAGCTTGCTGGGACAGTGTGGAAATTACTTCAAAGGAAGAATTCTTTTTGTAAAGATAGAATATATGGAAATGCATTTAATTTTAAAAATATAAATAACATGTTCAGACATTTTCAGAAATCAGCCTTATGTTTTACATGCATATTGTTTACATTTTCACCCATTTTAATCAATAAAATCAGACTAAGACAAGGATTCAATGATTCAGAAATATAAATTATTTCTTTTTACCAAGAATTTGCTTTAAAAATCAAAAAATTATTAACATTCTTCCAATATATTCTGAATTTCTATAACTAATTCAATGTGATTTGGATTTTGGAGTTTCGTGGGATTGTAGAATATTCCAAATCTCAGAAAAGCATGGAAAGATGGACAAGTCTTCTTAAGTCACTCAGGCGAACTGACGCCATGTGTCAGACCTTGCAGCAAATTTATTCACATGTTAATTTATACTCTCTGTGGTCTGACCTCAACAGGACTGGTCTACAAAATAGATTCTCTTAAAAACCAAAAACCCAAACATGCATCAGGACCCTATTCCCTTTTCTGTAATGGGACAGGTGCATCCTTATTTGTTTCAGAGAGTGCAGGAAAAGGGAGCAGGTAGACAGAGCCAGCAAGAGTGCTCATCACTGGCTGACCCTCATGGATCTGGAAACGGTATGAGAACAGAAGGAGAGCAATATAAATTGAATATTGGAACCATGGGCTAAAAAAAGAGCTGAAGATGAGAAAAAACATATTTGGCTTCTGTCTTCATTTCGCTTTCTGAAAAGCTGAGAAATCTCATTAGGAATAGCTTGTTTTTAAAAATTGCTTTATATTGATGAAATTAAACATGATTCTGATAAATTATACAACTTTGTTAAATCTAGGAACAATGCTAAAACATGTATTATCTCACCCTGGGTGGTGTAGCTCAGTGGATTGAGTGTGGGCCTGTGAACCAAAGGGTCACTGGTTCGATTCCCAGTCAGGGCACATGCTTGGGTTGCAGACCAGGTCCCCAGTGAGGGGCATGCAGGAGGCAACCATACATTGATGATTCTCTCCCTCTTCTTATCCTTCCCTTCCCCCTCTATCTAAAAAATAAATAAATAAAGTCTTCCAAACAACATGTACTGCCTCTTATTTAAAAAATGAAAAAATTATGTAAACAAAAATGGTGTATCAGAACAGGGTGTGACACCAGTCTCATTGGTCTTGGATGCAGTTTCGGCTGGTATCCTGCTTTCTATTCTGCTGGCCAAGTGATTTCAGCCTCTACTTATTCATTTGTAAAATGGAATTAACATTGTCACCCATCTCACAAGCGACTGAAGGACGTTAATAGGTTGATTATGGATCCCAAAATGATATGCCCAGTCCTAACCACTAATATTTCTCAGTGTGAACTTATTTGAATATAGCGACTTTGCAGATAAAATGAAGTTAAGAATCTCAAGTTGAGATCATCCTGGATTTAGGGTGGGCCCTACATTCAATGACAAGTATCCTTATAAGAGACAGAAACGGGAAGGCACAGAGATGCAGAGGGGATGGCCATGCGAAGACTAAGAGAATGGAGTTATGCAGCTACTAGACAAGATGTGCAAAATATTGTCAGCAGTCACCAGAAGTTAGATAAGAGACATATATCTGATTCTTCCTCTCAGTCTTCAGAAGGAACCAACCTGCCAACACCTTGATTTAGGAATTTCGGCTTCCAGAACTATGAGAGAGTACATTTTTATTTTTTTAAAGCCACCTACTTTATGGTATTTTCTTAAAGCAGCCCTAACAGATTCAAATTGTATACGAAGGTGGGCATAGCAATGGCTAATAGCAGTTACTCAGTTTTTTATTAAAATATATTTTAATCTTTTTTGAAAGAGTTATCAATATTTTTAGAGGACAACAGTGATGCTTGTGCTTTTGCCTGAGGAAAACATCTCCCATTGCCTCTTGTCATAAAAAGATAGTGTAACTGTTGCAATTGGTATTTAGCTAGAAAAGGGGAGCAAAGGGTGTTAGACATTGAGCTTAAGAAAATAGGGTGCAGATCCTGCTTCTTCGACAGAAAGCTACAACTTCACACCCTAGGGAATCATAGTATTGCTTTGCCAAGAAGATTACCACTTCTCCCTTCCCCCTCCAATACTGAATTTTTGAGGGGCCAAGGTGGGAGGTTTTTGATGGAAGAGACCTGTCAGTCAAACTAGGGAGCATAAACCATCCAAAGCCTGTGAAAACTTGGGAAGTTGATTGGTCACTTTGAAAAAGCTTCTGGTCTTTTCCAAGCCTGAAAAAGAAAGTAGCTCTCATTCTCTCTCCATGTACTCATTTGTTCTCTCTCCATAGCTATGTGGCCTTAGCAAACTCCACACACAGGCTCCAGTGGGAGCCTGAATACCATGACACAGCAATGGAGTGCAGCTGAAAACAGATACTAAGCTCACTGGACTGTATATGGGCCAGAAACTCTGGGCAGTAGCCTTCTCTCTGTCCCTACTAGAGATAAGGTTAGACCTTTTCCATGGCAAGATCAATAGAGATGGGACATTGAGAAGTGAGGAGGGGAACCCCCTTTATTTTACATCATCAATAAAGTTTACCAGGGAACCCCATCCTCCTGTGCAGGTCTCAGGAAATTATTTTCCTTGTGACACCATAAGAACTCGATTTTCACTGATAACACTGCCATTTCAAGTACATTGTTAAGATATTTCAGTTGCAAGCAACAGAATCAATTCAGGCTAGTGCAGACAAACAAGTAAAACACCTACTGAATGAGAGGTGGGAGTGTTGAAGGGAAGACACAAGAGTATCTCTGAGATGCAGAGGAAGAACTGAATAATTGTTAGACTCCTTAGAAAGTGTTTCTGGATTTTAACCACCAAATCAAAGGTATTTGGTCCTTTATTTTGCACTGAAACATAGTTTATGAAGTATTTCCTTTCTAGAAAAAAAGTGACGATTGAGGTCCAAAGAATTAATTCTAAGGGAAAAGAATCTCAATTGTCAGTGTTACTTAGAATTCAAAGCTTTCCTGAAAAATAACATTTACAGATAGAGAATTGGAACTTGTTTATTAGTTTTTAAATATATCAAGAAGCTTCCCTTCATCCCAAATTCTTAAAAATAAACATATTGTTTCTTGGTTTGTTTGGGTTTTTTTTGTTTGTTTGTTTTTCCTTTTCATTTCCTTTGGGAAGAGAAGCATGGTTTCAGTGTTTATACTCATTTAATGAAAACTCAATCATGACTTTTGAATTCTATAACCCAGCCTAACCAGGCTGATGTCTTAGAAAATACTTGGATAAACTATTTACTTTAAACTTATGTTCAAGGAAATTATCACATTTGAATTATTTTGAGATGCAGACTAAAATAGGATACTTTTTTAAAAAAGATTTTATTTCTTTATTTTTAGAGAGAGGGGAAGGGAAGGAGAAAGAGAAGGAGAGAAACATCAATGTGTGGTTTCCTCTTGCACACCCCCTGCTGGGCACCTGGCCTGCACCCCAGGCATGTGCCCTGACCAGAAATCAAACCGGTGACCCTTGGGTCCTCAGGCCTGCACTCAGTATGCTGAGCTGCACTAGCCAGGGCTGGAACAGGATACTTGTTCGTAGTGTGTTCTGTTTGCCATTGGCAATTTGCTCTCTGCTCCATTCAGAGCTCTCAGAAGAGTTAGTGCAACTGGTAGGTTTCCTGCCCTGAAGATTTAAGAGGAAAAAAAAAAAACTTAGATCCAAATTGAAATCAATGTAATGGATTCCTTCACACTAAAGCTAAACTCAGCAATCCTTTTTTTTGGTGTACCACAGAATTTTCTTTTATTTTTCATTTTTTGACTTCAGTTCTTAGTGTAGTTTTTCCATTCCCATTTACCCCCCTTACACCCCTCTCCCCCTTCCCCACAATCACCACACTGTTGGCCTTGAGTTCTTTTTCCTTTTTGCTCAGTCCTTCTACCCCTTAATCCACATAGCTGCCATCCTGCTATCTATGAGTCTTTCTCTATTTTGCTTGTTGGTTCAGTTTTTCATTAGATTCCACATATAAGTGAAATCAGATAGGATTTGTGTTTTTCTGACTGGTTTATTTCACTTAGCATAAACCCAGCAATCTTTATTTAGAAAACATTGGCTAATGAAAGAATAAAAAGACTAAGCTTACAAATATTTTTCAGATAAGGAAATAAGACATTTATTGGAAAACTAAAATATGTAAGAAAAGTGTGGGAAAAATCCATTCCTACAAGATTTCAGAAAAAAAATTAAATACGTTAGCTTCTTAATATCACGTAAAAATGTTATAATCAATAGAATTAGAAATGTTAGTGTTTTAATAACCACAAGTTCATAGTTATGTATAGGGAACTAGTCTGTGTGGCAATAGCAAATATAGCTCAGCCCTGGTTCAGAAAACCGACAGCTGTGAAACAGCACACAGGAGCCAGGCCCACGGATCAGCCTTCCCATGGGGAACCAGGCCTGCATTATAGCTAGGCTGCTTTGAGGCTTGCTTTTGCTAAAACTCCTTCAACCTGAATTAAGACAGCAGATGTTTAATGTATATCTCTGAAGCAACTCCCTGAAGTCTGTGCTAAGTCATCCCAAGGACAGAGTGTAAACAGATCAATCACTTTTATCATTCCCTTGCATTTGCAACATTTTTTTCCTTGTTATCTGTAAGAAGTAATCACTTAAAGTAAACCTCAGGATAATGAATGAGAACCTTCTTTGATGCAATGCTACTAGAAAGCAATAAAAGTTTGTCTAGGCATGGGTCAAGGTGCTCTCTCTCTCAGAGAGTGGCTGTGCTGTCCCATTTCTCCACAGGACTTCTGCAGTCCATGTGAATTTGTTCGTTGCATCCATAACACCACAGACACTGCTGGCCAGAGTCCGCATAAGTTATGCAGACATACACAAAAACAAAATGACTTCTGTTCTCTGGATGCTTTTGTCATAAATTAGCACAACACACCCCTCATATACAATAATCTTCCTTTGCCCAGTTGCTAACATATGGCCATAGTTTGTAGATGGTGATGGTTGCATACATTAATTGATATTTTTTTCAGTTATAAGTGACAGACACTCAGCTTTTTACAGAGGAGATACAGCCAGATTGCTGGGCTTAGGACAGAGCTCAGCTCATGACACAGCCAGAGGAAGCTTGCATAGAGTATGCACAGGCTTAAAAGGTCACAACACTTGTGTGCCGTGGAGATTATCATCAAGACATGTCGTGGGGAAGAAACATTGTACAGGCAGATGAGTGTGGCAGACTCTAGCCTATAGATTGGCTAGGAAACTGGATGCTTATGCTGAACATAGGATTTTTGGTCCAGACATTTAAATGGAAGGTGCAGAGACTTATGGCTTTTTTCCCCTCACTTGACTTGCCTGGTCAGGAGCTGGATCTCAAAGACTGGGTCCTGTGCTTGGGGGCAGGACTTGCAAGTGGTAGGTCACAGAAAACTGTGGCTCTATACCAGCTGATGTCCCAGACTGCACTCCTTCTCTCCCTCTGAGAGCAGTGCACAGATATGTGAGCTGGCGTGTTCACTGGCCTTGGGATGCAAGCAGCCTCAGGCTCTGAGGAACCCACAGACAGAGACCCTACACAACTTGCTGTGGTGATATGGCAGTGGGACCCAGGTCCCAGGAGAGGAAAGAAGCTGTGGGGAGGCAAAGGCAACTCTGGCCCCATAAGTGCACACCCCACAGAGAGAGAGAGAACCTGAAGCTAGAGAGTCATTTGTGGAACAGCCTTGGGCCCCAAAAGAACAGATAAAAATGGAGCAGGGTGTCTGGACACTAACTCTGAATCTGGGGGTGTCTAGGTTCTTCCTGTGTTTTGCAGAAGAGATTGGCCTGGAGTTGGGGAGTTTCCAACTTCCCAAAAATATTTTAACAATGACCTTTTTTCTTTCCCATCAATATTTGTGTTATGCCTGTATTCAGAACAGTCAGCCAAATCCCACTTTGGTAACAAGCTCAGACTTACCTGAGTCTTTTCCCTCTGCCAGCATTCTTTTTTATCAGTTTTATTTTTATGAAGATTCTCCACATGAAGGCAAAGATGGCTCCCAGATACTCCAGGTTTACCATAATTTCAGGAGAGAGTACCTCCTTTCTGGCAGTGCTAGAAAAGATGGAGGAGGAGAAATGATTCCAGTCCTCAGCTCCTCCATAAACTGATCACTCAAGCTGTAGGGATGGACACTATGTCAAGTCTGAATCCTGAGCCAAGCCCTGAAGCAGTGCTCATGATCAGCTCCATATGGAATGATGTTCTTGAAAGGAAAAGAATTTCTATCCAATGTTGGGAACCACCCTGCCTGGTTTCAGAAGCTGTAATCCCCAGCAAGGCTAAGGCTGAGGGAGCAACCTTTGGACCATAAGCCACTAAGGAGACAAAAGCTTATCTCCCTGGCAGGAGTGCCACTTCTGCTCCTTTTACTTCATCCATAACTGGCCCCCAATGCTTGGTCGGTTAGCCAATGATGGATAAGGTTCCCCAAAGGGGAGAACAACCTAAGACAGGCACGATCACATGGGAGGCCCCCCAGGGAAGGATCTTGGGGTACTACAGCAAAAGGGGGTGATGGACCCTTGCCCCTCAGCTTTGACAAAGCCTGAGTCCTCATTGTCTGTGAGAAATCTTCTAATCTCCTGGCTGCCTTACTTCCCTTGCTCCACCTAAGCCTGAAACAATGACAGAGAGTGGTGCCGCCTTGTGCTGGAAAGGGCAGGTTCCCTGGACAATCAAGCCTAAGAAAGAATATGTAAAATCCTGTGAAACCTGTTTTGCTTAGAATGCTCTCAATTAAATGAT
Source organism: Tonatia bakeri (assembly GCA_004024845.1). NCBI lineage: Eukaryota > Metazoa > Chordata > Mammalia > Chiroptera > Phyllostomidae > Tonatia > Tonatia bakeri. Next base: position 76,872 of record PVIA01002062.1, on the reverse strand, counting down.
AAGGGTCCAAGCAAGAAGTAAGTTTGTTCCTCAAAGTTTTACAGCTCTTTAGCTATCTGACCCTGACTCAAAATAGGCCCTCAGAGTTCTTTGTTATCTACTGTTTGATTCTTACTGCCTGACAATGATTAATGAGCTTTATCTGTATTCCTGTGCAAATGAACCCAATAAACGCCCATTGAGGAACAGACTCCTGGCCCTTCTCCTTTGAGAGATGGGCCACATTTCCTCCCCAAGCAGATCATTTCTTGGTAGACTTATTCTCATCCATGGTAGCTGGCGGGGCAGGGGGTAGGGGAGGGTTGTGTGCACTTTCCCACAATCCAAGAAAATGGTAGAGATAATACAGTAACTTAGAATGGTTATCCAAATGCATAAGGAAAGGGGGAGCAGTTACTAAAACCAAGAATTAGAGTCCTAAGAAAAATCACTTTAAGAGGAGCAAAGACCTTTAGTGAGGTAAACAACCAACCAAAGTGACCTCACAAAAAGAGAGCCAGGGAAATAAACTGCCTCTTCCTCCAATTTCCTTTCAGAATTCCCCAGTGACTAAACTCTACCAGGAGCCAGGAGACATGGAAGCTCATTGATGTAAGCCTTCAAAGTCAGGCCCTAGGGCAGACATTAGAGTGGGTGGCTGCATAAAATGGATCTGATGGGAAAATAGAAAATATCCAACACACTGAAGAAGCAGTATTACAATCTGGATGCCCTGGATGCCCATCCATTCATTCAACAAATAACAGTAAGTCCCTATATGTACAAGACACATTTCTAAGTAGGGAAAATACAAAAATGAATGAGACAGAGTTCCTGCCCTCAAAAAGTCCACAGTAAAACAAAAGGGGGGGGGGAGTGGTTAGGGTCTAACACTTTTTTAAAAAGTGCAATAAATGCATTACAACTCCAAGAATTTAATTCTATAGCAGATTTTCAATTAATTTTTTAAATTTTTCCTTTATAGATTTTGACAAGCAAATGTTTTTCTGTACACAAAATTACCTACTACTCACATCCTGAAGACCATAAATAATTGCAGATTCATGCCTCTTATTTTGTTGTTCTTGCTGATTTTTAGAGAAATTGAGTGTTCTCTGGCTCTAAGAAATGGCACATGTACACAGTACAGAAAAAGCACAGGGAAAAGGACTATTTTTAATTGTCCGTCCATTAGGGGAAGAAGTTGCTGGGGAGAACTGCCACAGAAGAAGTAACCCTTCAACTGAGTCTGTACAGACAAGTAAGTAAATAAGTATGGAAATCAGGAAAGAAAGGGAAGAGTAATGTCCTGGACAAAGAGAATATTATAAGGAAAGACATGAAGTTATGATATAGTATATAAAAGCAACTGTCTGAAATCAATATTGAGGTTACAACTTGATGAATAAGAAATACAGAAAATTCTCCTGTGTGTGTCTTTTTAAAAATTGAGAACCATTAATGTGCCTTATGTTTCTTTTCTATATCCCCATATACTTCAGAGTTGTAATTGTGCTTAATTTAAAAGCTGCTAAATTAAATTTGTGTTTCATTTTCTCCACCAATAAATAAATATCTTTTGTTGGTTAATTTTAATAAAATTCAAGTTAATATTATTTTAAACAAAATACCAAGTAGAGATTTAAGAAAAATAAAAGTTCTGCATATTTCAAGGATTACTTTGTAAGTCACTTATCAACTAGATAATAAATTCTTCTAAAATAAAATACCCTGCTATAACATTGAAAATAACATTAATGAGGAGTTATTTTCAGGTGAAGAAGTCATACCAAATGACTGAAGATTCACAGTGACATAAGTGTCTGTATTTTTTTCTTTTAAGTCTAGGAAGAAGTTTAAAAGAATAATTTCCACGAAGAAATATAGGGCAAGAAAAATTCAAAACTCTAAAGTACTAGTTTGAGAAAGAGTTGCATGAGGAGATGTTTAAAGAAAATTAATTTGAGACATTTTTCCATGGCAGTTATCATAAAGGTAAGATAAAATATTTATCACAGAAATTTATAAAACCTTACTATGTGAAAGGCACAAATGCAAGAATTTACACATATTAACATTTTTAGTCACTCTAACAAGACCATGAAAGGTACCAGTCAATTCCTCAAAGGGTTTAAATTACAACTTTTATATATATTTTTTAAAAGATGGAAAAAGTATGCTCCAAGAAGTTATAAAAAACATTCCACGTTGGTGTTAATTTAATAAATGAATTTGGTGAAGTAATAGGATACAAAATTAATAATCAGAAATCAGTGGTATTTCTATATACCAATAATGAAATACCAGAAAGACAAATGAAGAAAACAATCACATTTACAATTGCAACCAAAATATAAGGTAACTAGGAATAAATTTAACCAAGGAGGCAAAAGACCTGTATTCAAAAAAATTAGAAGAAACTGAGAAAGATGGAAATAAGTGGAAGCACATACTGTATTCACGAATAGGAGAAATTAACATCATTAAAATGCCATACTACCTAAAGCAACCACAGATTCAATGCAATTCCTATTAAAATACCAATGGCATATCTTACAGAGCTAGAACAAACATTCCAAAAATGCATATAAAACCACAAAAGACCTGGAATAGCCTCAGCAATCTTGAGAAAGGAACAAAGTTAGAGGTATGATACTATCTGGTATTAAACTATATTACAAGGTCATAGTAATCAAAACAGCATGGTATGGGCACCAAACATTCATAGAGGTCAATGGAACAGAACAGAGAGCCCAGAAATAAACCCACACCTTTATGGTCAATTAATATTTCACAAAGGAGACAAAAACATACAATGGAGTAAAGACAGTCTAGTCAATAAATGGTGTTAGGAAAACTGGACAGATACATGCAAAAACAATGAAATTAGACCACCTTTTTATATCACACACAAGAATAAAGTAAAAACGGATTAAAGACTTAAAAGTAAATTGTGAATCTATAAAAATCCTAGCAGAAAACATAGGTAGTAAAATTTCAGACATTTATCATAGCAATATTTTTGCCAACATATGTGTTCAAGCAAGAGAAAAAAGGAAAAAATAAACAAATGGGACTACATCAAACTAAAAAGTTTTTGCACAGCAAAAGAAACCATCAACAAAATGGAAAGGGAACCCACTGAATGGGAGAATATATTTGCCAATGGTCTATCTGATAAGGGGTTAATTTCAAAAATATATTTTTAAAAAACTTATACAACTCAACACCACAAGAAAAACAACCCAATTTTAAAAAAAAATAGGCAAAGGACTTGAATACACACTTCTCCAAGAGGACATCCAATAAACATATGAAAAAATGCTCAACATCACTAATCTTCAGAGAACTGTAAATTAAAATCACAATGGAAAATCATCTCATGCCTCTCAGAATAGATATACCATCACTAAATCAACACACAACAAATGTTGGAAAGAGTGTAGAGATAACGGAATCCTAGTGCACTGTTGGTGAGAATGCAGATTGGTGCACACCCTGTGGAAAGCAGTACAGAGTTATCTCAAAAAAATAAAAACGGAATTGCCTTGTCCTGGCCTATGTGGCTCAGTTGGCTGGAGCATCATCCCCCAAAACTGAAAGGTTGCAGGCTTGATTCCCGATCGGGACATATGCCTGGGTTGTAGGTTCTGTCTCTGGAAAAGGGTGCATACAAGAAGCAACTGATCAATGTTTCTCTCTCACAATGATGTTTTTCTCCCTCTCTCTCCCACTTCCTTCTCTTCTCTCTAAAATCAATAAGCATGTCGTCACATAAGGATAAAACTATTGTTTTAATTGGAACTGCCTTTTGACCCAGCTATCCCACTCTTGAGAATATATATGAAGAAACCTGAAACACTAATTCAAAAGAATATATGCACCCCTATGCTCATTGCAGCATTATTGACAACAGCCAAGATATGGAAACAGTCCAGGTGCCCATCAGTAGATGAGTGGATAAAAAAGCTGTAGTACATTTACACAATGGAATACTGCTTGGTCATGACAAAAAAAGAAAAAGAAAAGGAAATCTTCCCTTTTATGACAGCACAGATTGATCTGCAGATTATTATTCTAAGTGAAATAAACTCATCAGAGAAAGACAAATACCATATGATCTCACTTATATGTGGAACCTGATTAACAAAATAAACTGGCAAAATAGAAACAGAGGCACGGGTACATGGAACAGACTAACAGCAGTCAGAGGGGAGGATGGTTTGGGAGCGGGATGAAAGAAGGTGAAAGGATTGAGCAAAAAACATACGTATAACACATAGACACAGACAACAATGTGGTGATAGCCAGAGGAAAAAGGGGTGAGGGGTAGGTGGAGGTGGGCAAAAGGGGAAAAAGCAGGAGAGGAAGGTACTCTCACCTTCAGCCCACAGACTCAAAAATGAAGACAGAAAGTACACTTTACTCACCTCTATAACCTTAGTATCCTAAGATCTTGCTTGGGGTGACCAGCACACAATGCAGTGTGCAGATGATGTTTCATTGAGTGGTACACTTCAAACCTATATGGTTTTGCAAACCAGTATGACCCAAAAAATGCAATCTAAAAAATAAAAAATAAAGACTTTGTTGAATATTTAAATTGTTAAATATAATTTTCCCATGAGAGGGTGTTTCTTGCAATGTTAACAAAATGAGTCACACAATGGCTCTTGTATATGCATTGTACCAGTGGTTCCCGAACTTTGGTGTCTACCAAAAACACCTGGACAACTTGGCAGAAATGCAGAGGTCTCAGTCCCTTCTTACTCAACAAAACTGGTCCTCCCTAGCCTTTGACAGCTTTCCCAGTGGTTTTGAATCACACAGATGTTCAAGAACCACTGAGCTCCATAACATTTGCTGCTGTCACTCACACGACTTGACTGTTACCCCTAGATTATCATGGGAAGTTCTGGTAAACTCTGCTGACCCTCTGCTGTCCAAAAGATAAAGCTCAAGCTCTTTGAGGGACACAGGACCTCCACAGTCTAGACTGTCCTAAGAATCCACTCTCACTGACTGCAATTCCCACAGTTTTTGCTGTCCCCCCGAACCCATGAAAACACATATAGCCTCAATCATTGTATCACTGTTCTTCAAACTTAGCCATTATTATTGGATATTTGCTTTGCAAATTTGATTCCCTCATTCTGGAAATGTTTTTCTCTATTTTTCCACCTAGAATGTCATATTCATCTCTCAAGACCCATCTGAGAAGTTTTTCCTCTTTCTTAAACATTTCTCACTTTCTTGTATTCTTTTGTTATCATACCTCATTAGGAACCAAAAAGCACTTTCCGTATCTCGGTTATGATACTTAGTGTTTTGCGTTACATATTTGTTTTTAGCTTGCATACGTACTCTCACCTTCAGCCCACAGATTCAAAAATGAAGACAGAAAGTACACTTTATTCACCCCTATAACCTTAGTATCTAGGCACAGATGAAATTCAGAAACTGCTTATTGGGTGAAAGCTATAAGTACTGTAAACTTTCTAATACACTCTAACCCAGTTCTTATTTATACATTGTGCCCTAAAGATACAATTTTTTAAAAAGTCAGTTTCTCCAGTAAGTGTTACTCATAATTTTAAAATGTTGAAATTGATCCACGTGCCCAAGAATAGGGACATGGCTAAAACACACGCACACGCACACACACACACACACACACACACACTATGGAGGTATTTAAATATTAACATTTTAGGGGATGAATAAGTAGAGCACAGGGATGTTTGGAGCAATAAAACTACTTTACATGACACTACAATGTTATTAAGTAGTTGTCAAAACCAACAAGATATATCACACCGAAAGCCAACCCTAACGCAAACTATGACCTCTGGGTGGTAATGATCTGTCAATGTCAGTTCAACTGTTACAAGCAAATGCACCACTATGGTGTGGGGGCTTGTGAGTGTGGGGAGCAGAGAGTATATGGAACCTCTCTGTACTTTCTACTCAATGTTGCTGTGAACCTAAAACTGCTCTAAAAAATAGTCTATTAAAAAATAACTAAATATTTCAAATATATTAATATGTTAGAAGTTTGTATATAAATAACACCACTAAATTTTACAGAACACAAAATGATGCATTCACTGGAAATCATACACTGTACAAGTACATAGTCATATAGAAGTTAAATTAATGGAAAGTAAGAAAAATAGAGTTCAATTTCATTTTTTAAATTTTTCTTTACGGTTGTTGAATTTCACAGGAGGAAGTGAAATGAAGGGAAGATAGGCCAGAAGAAGGGGAGGAAGATAGGAAATCAATTATGCCAATTTTCTATATGTGAGAAATTCATGTCAAAACTCTAAGAAGCATTTTTGCAAAGAGCAGTTGTCAACCATTCTATTGTCATTATGATTATATGCTTGAAATATACTTTGAGGGAAAGTTAGATTATTTTTGTCCACAAAGACTGCTGTGGTTTGGTTCTAACTAAAAAAAAGTCAACTTTCTCAATCAAAGAAATACAAACTTCAATATTCATTTCAATCTGCTTACCTCATAGAAAGCAGCCATTATCCATTATATGAATATAAGCAAAAAAATATAGGTATAGGCTAGAACTGAGTTGGCTCTAAAAATGAAATTGCAAAATTCACAATCTGCTCTGCAGGCTTTCAATACTACTTATGTAACAATTCCACACACACAGCAGTTTTTCAATATGTTCAGAGGCAATTAACAGAAAAGTTGCTAACTTGTATGTTTGATGAATTGGTTTTAAAGATGCAAAAAGCTAACAATTTAACATTGTAAAGGTGAATCTTATCCAAGTTCAGACTCCAGGTATGATGAATATTAGCAATGAGGTAAACCTATATTTCAGGTTTTAATTTGAATTATCATGTTGGTGTAAGTCATTTTTTATTTTTATTTATTTTTTCTCAAAATAATTCTTATCTGATGAGTATCATTTTTAAATCAACTATATGTTTCAAAAATCTATACAATATATAGTAGAGAGAATCTATAGATGGGTTTGTTCCTGTTTTCCTTTCCTAATTGGAAAGAACAGGAGAAACCATAATATTTCACAGAGGCACAGAAATATAAATGTACACACACTTTAGAATGTACATAAGAAGTGACTACGTACTTCTTACCAACTGAGAGTCACAGGGTGTAAAATCATTTCTGTACAGTGCAGAATTGAGGTGAAACCACATGGGATAGCATTTGCACTGACTTTTTACTTTCAGGGTTTCCAAACTAGCCATTTGCTTCAAAACACAGACTGACAACAGACTGGCAAGCTTTCGTTGTGCCCTCTACAAGATTCTCGCCAACTATCTTGCTGACACAGCTGTCTCACCTGGGGCAAAAGGACAGAACAGATGACCTCTATGCATGGACTTCTTCATCCACAACTCTGCAAGCAAGCTAAAATAATGAGAGAAAATGATGGAAAGTCAATACTTAAACTTTAATAAAAATATATTAGCTCATAAAATGGAAGCCAAAACCATCTAACTCAAAATTGGTATTTTAAGGATGAGATTTTTAAAATTAGAAATATATAAGATTGAAACAGTTATTCACAGGAAATCAATCCCATTGCTTCTTATACTGCTCATATTAAGAAGACAGGTTATCTCTTTAGGGATGTGTTCAAAATAATGCCTACAAAGAAAAATTACTTGGTTTTAGCAATAGACCTTGGAAGCAGCTGCCTTAAAAGATGCCATCTGGGGATACTACTGTGTGGTCCACAGATAGCTCTTTGCTGTCTCTCAGGACCCATATCACCTGGCCCAAAATTTCCCCTATCAGTCTTTCCACCAGGGGTAACATGTTCACACAACATTTTGAGACTCTATTGATTACCTCAATGCGCAAAGAATGTGCAAAGTGCTGGTAATTCCAAATAAACAGGACATAGTGCACCCTGACATTGCTCAAAGGATGGTGGGAACAGATATGTACATGCTAGTTCAGTGTATAAAATATTTGATCCAAATGTGCAAAGACCCCTGATAGAGGAATGTATATAGTTCTCTGCAACAGAAATCACATCTAACTGACCAAGCACAGTGTCAGAAAAGACATGTAGGTTCAGTTTTGACAAACCAGAACAAGAAAGTCATTCTTAGTGAAAGGAGCAGTAACCAGAAATAAAGAATGGCAGGAGAAAGTTGGTTTTCAGAGAGCCAGCTGTGTGACTGAAGTGCTCTTCTCCTGAGACAGTAGTGGCAGCTTCAGGCCCTCTGAGGGAACTGCTCAAATACAGAGCAACAAACAAGGGAAAGAAAGCCAGGCTATCTTTAGTATTGGCCATGCCTGATAACATGGCAATATGCACAGTCCATGGACTGTCTGACATTTTCAGTGGAACTCAGGAGGGATCTTAGCACAAGAGGATTTGATTAAGAGAGCTGGGAACGTGCAACTCTCGAGAGCACCAGCCTTTGGGTCACAGTGACATGAGACAGAGCCCTTGTGCCAGGCTGGGGTGGAGTATGACATCACAGGGCCCTGGACAGTCAACATGAAAGGCAACTGACCTCTGATGGAGTATAGGTGGTCTCTGGGAGCACAACAGCAATTGATCAGCAAAATAAAAATAAATATTAGATGTGGGGGAGCTCCATCCCGCAGAGCCCTCCCAACCACCACAAATGAGAATAAGTCTACCAAGATATGATCTGCTTGGGGAGGAAAGATAGCCAATCTCTCAGAAAAGAAGGGCCTTAAGCCTCTTTCTCAATGGGCTTTTATTGAGTTCAGTTTGCATAGGAATACAGGGTGTATAGGTAAAGCTCATCAGTCATTGTCAGGCAGTAATGATCAAGGAATAGACAACATTCAAAGAACTATAATGGGGAGTTCCAGCCAAGATGGAGGCTAGGTAGAAACCCTTCACATCCTCGCACAACCAAAAGGAGGATTACAATGAATCTAAAATCAATAAACAACCAGAAGTGACAGAAAATCAAACTGCATAGAACTCAGATGACCAAGGAGTTAAAGAAAAAGTTAACCAGAATAACCAGATCAGTAAGAACCCACAGTGAGGTGGCAGACCATGCAGGCAGGACCAGCTGGAAAAAAAAAAAAAAAAAAAACAAGACAAGCATGGTGGCAGACGGGGCTGGCTAAAGGCAAAACTGAGACTAAGAGTTGACTGTAGACTACGGTGGTTTCTCCAGTTGAAGAAACTCCCAGTCTCACATGAAAGTTCATTGAAAAGTGGGCTAGAGTTGAGCAGGCAAGCTGCATTGTTCCCTCTCTGGCCCCTCCCCAACAGGCAGCACCGTGGTGCAGCAAGAGGGGTGCCCTGCCTGAGTGAACACCTAAGGCCCTCCCTGCCCCCTAGACTCAACAGGTGCACCAACACAAAGAAATAGGGCCCAAGTGAAAGAATAGAGCAAAGCCTCAGAAAGAGAACTAAGCGATAAGGAGATAGCCAACCTATCTGATGGAGAATTTAAAGCCCTGGTAATGAAAATGTTCACAGACCTGATTGAGGTTAGTAGAAAAATGAAAGAACAAATGAAAGATAACCAAAATGAAATAAAGCAAAATATTCAGGGAACCAACAGTGACAGAAAGGAAACCTGGACTCAAAGCAATGATTTGGAAAAAAGGGAAAAATAAACATCCAACCATACCAGAATAAAGAAACAAGAATTCAAGAAAATGAAGAGAGCCTTACAAACTCTGGGACAACCTGAAATGTTCCAATATCCAAATTATAGGGGTGCCAGAAGGAGAAGAACCACAGCAAGAAATTGAAAATTTATTTGACCAAATAATGAAGGAAAACTTCCCCAATATGTGGGAAGGAAGTAGACTTCCAGGAAGTCCAGGAAGCTCAGAGAGTCCCAAAGAAGTTGGACCCAAAGAGGAACACACCAAGACACATCATAATTAAAATACCAAAGATTAAAGATAAAGAGAGAATCTTAAAAGCAGCAAGAGAGAAGGAGATAGTTACCTACAAAGGAATCCCCCCAAAGGTTCATCAGCTGATTTCTCAAAAGAAACTTTGCAGGCAAGAAGGGGCTGGAAAGCAGTATTTGAAGTCATGAAAGGCTAGGACCTACATCCAAGATTAATCTTTCCAGCAAAGCTTTCATTTAGAATGGAAGGGCAGATAAAGTGCTTCCCAGATAAGGTCAAATTTAAGGAATTCATCATCACCAAGTTCTTATTATATGAAATGTTAAAGGGACTTATCTAAGAAAAAGAAGATCAAAAATATGAACAGTAAAATGACAACAGATTCACAACTATCAACAAATGAACCTAAAAGAAAAAAAATGAAAACAAAAACTAAGCAAACAACTAGAACAGGAACAGAATCAGAGAAGTGGACATCATATGGAGAGAGTTCAGTGGGGAGGCAGAAGGGAGGAATATGAGGGGAAAGGTACAGGGAAGAAGAAGCATAATTAGTAGGCATAAAATAGATGGGGAGAGATAAAAATGGTATAGGAAACAGAGAACTCAATGAACTTATATGTATAACCCATGGACATGAACTAAGAGCAGGGAATGCTGGAGGGTTGGGTTAGGGTTAGGGTTAGGACAGAGAGGGGATAAAGAAGGAAATATTGGGAAAACGGTAATAGCATAATCAATAAATATACTTTAAAAAAAAGAACTATAAGGGCTTATTCTAAGTCAGGGTCACATAGATAGAGTGATGCCAAAGGGCTATAAAACTTTGGGAAACAAACTCATTTTATGCATGAACCCTTAACATTTAAATTGAGAGCATTCTTAGCAAAGCAGGTTTCACTGGATTTTATGCATTCTTTCTTAGGCCTGATCACCCAGGGAACCTGCCCTTTCCAGCACAGGACTGCACCCCACTTTGACATTGTTTCAGGCTTAAGTCAGGCAGGGGAAGTAAGGCAGCCAAGAGATTAGGAGACTTCTTACAGATAGAATGGGGACTCAGGCTACAACAATCTGAGGGGTGAAGGTCCATCACCCTTTTCTATAGTACCCTAAGTCCTTCTCTGATGTCCCTTCATGACTGTGCCTGTCTTAGGTTGTTCCTTCCTAAAGAATATTACCCATCATTGGCTAACCAGTCATCTGCCCAGGCCAAGCAGAAGGATATGAGAAAGGGGATAATTTTTTGTCTCCTTATCAGCTTATGTCCCTAAGGCCTTTTTACTTAGCCTTAGCCATGGGGGGTTACAGCTTCTGAAACCAGGCAGGGCAGTTCCCAACAATTAGATTATAAAATTAAAAACAAAAGAATAGTGACTCATTGGGTAATCTTATCACCCTTCTCTTTTCTTCCTTCTGCTGCCTTCTCTTAGAAAGAAAGACAGCAAGAGAGAATATACAGCCCATTTGGAAATAGTGAATACATAGATCACTCAAACAAAGAGAATGTAAAACATTTTTATGTCTGGGAAATTCCCAGCTAAGTAGGGATTTGAGGACTCAAAGAATAAAGCCAGATGTATTTATTGCTTGTGTCTTTTAGGACCACCTATACCCTTTTGCTACATTTTCCTTTTTTTCTTCCCTCCCCCTACTTATGATCCAAACCAATTTTTCCCTTTTCTCTCTTCAACATGAAGGAAAGATGGGCAGGATTCAGAGAAAGTTTGACACAGATAAATGTTGCCATTTCCAACAACACAAAAAGATCATTCCAAATGAAGTCAGTCAGACAGAAAAGGACAAGAAGCATATGATTTCACTCATATGTGGGATATAAAACAAAAAGCACCAAACAAAAACTCAAAGACACCAACAGCATGGGGCTACCAAAGGGCATGGGAATGGAGGGTGGGGAAAGGATGAAGAGGGTAAAAAATTCAAATATATGATGACAGGAGACTAGACTTTGAGTGTTGAGGATACAATGGCATAGACCAGCAATTTTCATCCTTTTTGATCTCATAGCACACATAAACTAATTACTAAAATTCTGTAACACAACAAAAAAATATATTTTGTGCTAATCTGACAGAACATTAGGTATAATTTTGATTCATTCACACCAGACAGCTATTGTTGTGTTGGCTGCTGTCATTTTTTTCATTTGACAATCTAAGGGAAATAGTCAGGTATTGTATATTATAAAAATTCTTGTGGCACACCTTGTGTCGCAGCACAATGGTTGAGACTGACGGAATATACAGATAATGTATTATAAATTTGTACACCCGAAACTTATATAATGTAACCAAGGTTACACTAAAAATATTTTTTAAAATGCAATGAAGTATGGAAATCAGTGAAGACAGTTGTGGGGGAGAGAGCAAGAACAAGAGGAAAGTTTGAGAGAAGATGAAAAAGGATGGGCAGCAAAGAGGCAGAAGTGAATAGTGCATCACAGTTCATTTTGTTTTTAAATATTTTAAGATATTTTTTAAAAAGAAAGTGAGAAAAAAGAGGACTTGAGTAGGGGCAGGATGCACTCACCTCTTCTTATTGTGCCGAAGTCTAAATTCAAAGACATCACAGCCCCCGTGGGATCAACACTGGCATCCTTCAATCCTAAATGAAGACTGACAATGAGAATGGGGTGTAAGTCTTCTTTACACATTAATCCTGAACAAAAATTGCATTCCCCAATTTACTAAATTTAAGTCTCTGAAGTTATCAAGAAATGGTCTGAAATGTTTTTATTTTGTAGATGTTCTAATGGGACCCTTAAGTACAGTTTCCACAGAAAAGGAAGCATTAGCAAAACAAATACCCTGTGTCATCAGATCACCATTAAGGTTTTGTCACATCTCTAGGCTACAAGAGGAATCATTTTCTTCTCCCTGGTTCATCCTACTGATAGAGTAGGCAGTTAAATGGACATGGGCACAGCAGGAATGATATGCCAGGTATGGGATATCTGCTGGGCAGAAAGTCCCAGGTGTCTCACAATGGGAAAAAACTAAGGAAAACATGTATTAGGGGCTAGGACCTTACCCTAGTATGTCACTAGTATATGGTTTAGGCCTCCCTGAACTTTTATATTGCTAGTCATGCTGTTTATAACCCCTGACCCTTCCTCCACTAGCATGTTGCTGGTCATGCAGTTTAGACTCCTTTAGAGGAGAAACAAGGGGCCATAAAATAGCCTCACATGATTCCCATACAAGTCCTTGCACAACCACTCCCTTAATCATTAAGCCCTCAGAACAATGAGGTTCTGACCTGCATCAAATAATCTTAGGAACAAAGCCTCAGATCTGTTGACCACAGACACAGAGTTTTGGTCACACTAGAAATAACACCTAGTCCTCAGTTATATTTCAGCTCCAAGCTCAGAAGGGCAGCAAAACCAGATGAAGCAACACCATGGCTGACATCACGACCAGAGGCAATGACTAACGACCCCCTACCTAGCAACCTATCAGTAGAGACATCCCTGAAAGGGCACACCTGGAAAGCTGGTGAATATTCTATTGAGATCCTCCCCTGAGACCCCCCCTAAAATCTCTGCCATTAGAAAACAGACAAAAACCCTTAAGGCAAAGGACCCAGTGCTTGATATCTCTCTCTCTCTCTCTCTCTCTCTCTCTCTCTCTCTCTCTCTCTCTCTCTCTCTCTCTTTCTCTCTCTCTCTCTCTCTCTATCTATCTATCTCTCTCTCTCTCTCTCTCCCCCACAGCTCCCTCTTTTTTCCTCAGGTGTATTACCTTATTCTCTCTCCTAAGCTCCAAGGGCTCTTATTTTGCCTCTGTAACCTATTTTCCTGGGTCCACACAGCCAAGCTGGCTCATTTTTTCTACCTCTGTGACTTTCTAAATAAACTTATGGCATTAGAGTTCTAGGCTCTGAATTCTTTCTTAGCCAAGTGCAAGGACCTTGGTCTGACTCCACCATTAACCTACCAGACTCACATTGTACCAGAGCATGCTCCTAAGTAGACACCAGGAAGTCTAAGTTCTCTCTGCAGGGAGCTTTCTCTTCAATCCACCCCATGCACCTCAGGGCTCAAGGTGCAACTTAATATGATAACTAAAGTATTTTGTTCTTACTACATGCCAGGCACTCATCTAAGTATATTATATATATATTACCCTATTTAATAGTCATCAGTGCTTCTTGGGATAGGTTGCAATATTTATCCACCTTATATAAAGAGGATTCAAGTACCTTGCTCAAGATCACATAGCTAGTGATTGGAGGAGCCAAGATAGGATCCCTAGCAATCCATCTCCAGAGTCTGCTCCTAACACCTACCTAGGCTATACTGCCTCTGTCTGCCCAGCCTTCAAGAAGCCATTCATCTAATGTAAATATAGCAAGAAGCATAATGGAAATTAAATCTGATCAAAATTCATATTGAGGCTGGATAGAAAGAAGCTGGGGAAAAATCCCAATAAATGGAATGAGGAAGTAGGAGCCAACATCCTCTCATCAGAGCCCCCACTTGTGGGTATGATCAAAGAGAAAACAGTTTATGGCATGAAAAAACCTGAGATGGTTGTAGAGGTCAACAACAATAATAAGGACTGGCTAAAATCTGATAATACCAAGATGGAGGAGAACTGACCGGAGAACAACCCCTGATGCTGATTATACCATCGTTATAATGAAAACTGACACAATGGGCTGCAGAGAGGCCAACAAGTAGAAGCGGGGCTGAGAGGCACAAACACCATAACACTGCTGGAACCAGACCATGTCGGTAACAAGGCCCCCTCCCAACCAGAAGGCAAAATCACAATTTGGCACCACACAGTTGGAGACAACTCTCCCAAACACACTTGGAAACACATCAAATCCCAAGAACTAACTGACCACACATGCAACTAACCCTCAAGTTTGCTCTCATTCACTCAGATACATACTTTTTGCTTCTTTAACAGGGGCACCCACACACACCCTCACCTCTTTCTTTTTATCTACTTGAATAAAACTTTTATTCTCACTCCAATTTATCTTTTAAATCTTTCCTGGGTGTGTCAAGGACCTGGAGGTCACCTATGTGCAAAGGACCCCTACCATGCCAGGGCAGAACCAGCCCCAGCATGGAAGTGGTCCAAAATAATCTGAAAATAAAATAAGTTGATATAATATAATTTTTTCAAGGATTTAGCAGGATAGAATCTTATGTTCTGAAATTCTTCAAAAAAAGACTGGACTGTGTAAACACAATGTAGCAAGGCTGACCTGAGACAAACACTTGCTCTTAACCCACCACATTCAGCCTGCCTGTGCGTGTGCACAAACACAAGTACACGTTCAGTTAGTGCACATGTACTGGGTCATTTTACAGATTTCCTGAGGGCCTACCTCTTCTATAACTCCAGCCACACCCTTCTCTTCAACTCTAGTGCCTGCGGTCTGCTACAATTGCTAAATCCCCACAGTTCATCCACTGCCCTGAGGTGAAAGCAATAAGCAGACTCCAGACTTGTGCTGCCGTTATAACCTCCTAAAGGAAGTGATTGCTGCACTTCACATACAAAGTACATAAATTTCACTCATTAAAATCACCAATTATTCTTTATAATACAAAATGTGCAAATTTAAACATTCAAACATCATCTTTCATGCCTTTGCCATTCTTCTGTCCATGATAAGTGCCAACAAAACAAGAAAGTGAATTGATAAAAAGAAAGATGTAACTTATAAGAAATAGTAGATCCAGAAAGAAAAATGACAAAGAAAAGCACTGGGGTTTTAGCAGAGGGAACAACCAGTTCAAACTGAACCAGAAGGACAATGGCCTAGGAGGTGAAGTCTTCAGAAACATAAAAAGAAATCAATAAATTTTTTATGCATATGCATGTCTAAATATTTATCAATAAATAAGAAAATTAATGATAGATAATACATAGAGAACAAAACCTTCCAAAAAACTTTTAGTCATGTGAAAACAAGTTATACAAAATAATCATGTCTCTGTAGTAAAATTATACATAGCTATTAAACACTTGATAAGTGGCTAGTCAGAATTAAAATGTGATGTTAGTATAAAATAGACTTTGGTTTTGAAGTTTTAGTATAGAAAATGAAAGAATACTTCCAATCAAGTTAGAGGTATATATAAACATACTTCACCTCCTTGCACAACCACAGAAAGAATTACAACTAGACCTCAAAACAAATAACAAGCAGAACCATCAGAAAATTGAGCTGTATGGAAGTCTGATAACCAGGTATTTTAAAAGGCCACATTCATACAGATGGGTAAGAGGGACAGAGACATGGAGATGGGAGGAAAGGTGCAGAGACACGGTGTGGCACAGGGAGATGGCAGTGGAATTGGCAGTCCCATATTCGTGTGTGGTATATAAAAATTGGGAGGGATACCTTGGGAGTGAACAATCCCAGCCCCAGGCCAGACTGCACAGCCCAATGTTCCAGCACCAGGAAGATAAATCCCTATAACTTCTGGTTGTAAAAACCAGTGGGGGTTGGAGCAGCAGAAGAAACTGTCAGATTTTCAGGAGACTCCACTTAAAGGGCCTACACAGACTTAAAATGTACACAGATGAACTTCCTCTGGCATTCAGCACCAGGGCAACAGTTGGAAGGGAACCAGTCACACAGGGTGAGTGTTGAGCAAACTCCCAGGAGCCAGGCAGCAGCATTGTCCCATCTCTGACCCCTCCCAACACACAGAGCCACAGAGCAGTGAAGTAGATTTCCCTACCCTGGCAATTACCTAAGGCTCCACCCCACACAATTTACAGGTATCTTTCTACAATAGGCCACGCTATTAAAACAGGGAATCAAAGTAGCCCCACCAAATACACAGAAACAAGTACAGGGAGGTTGCACAATTGAGGAGTGAAAGAAATATGTCCCTAATAAAAGAACTGAACAAAACTCCAGAAAAAGTACTAAATGAAACAGAGATAGCCAACCTATGAGATGCAGAGCTCAAAACACTAGTGATCAGAACACTCAAAGAAAACTCATTGAGAATTTCAACAAAATAAAAAACACCCAGGAAGAAATGGTTACACTAAGTGAAACAAAGGAAAATCTATAGAGAACCAACAGTGGAGGGGATGAAGCCAGGGTTCAAATCAATGATTTGGAACATAAGGAAGAAAGAAGCATTTAACCAGAACAGTAAGAAGAAAAAAGAATTCATAAAAAACAAGGATAGTATAAGGTGCCTCTGGGACATCTCAAACAGCATATTAATTATAGGGATGCCAGAAGGAGAAGAGGAAAAGCAAGAAATGGAAAACTTATTTGAAAAAATAATGAAAGAAAACTTTCCTAATTTGGTGAAGGAAATAGACATGCAAGTCCAGGAAGCACAGAGAGTCCCAAACAAGTTGGACCCAAAGAGGACCACACCAAGACACATCATAATTAAAATACCAAAGATTAAAGATAAAGAGAGAATCTTAAAATCAGCAACAGAAAAGCAGAGAGTTACCTACAAAGGAGTTCCCTTAAGACCATCAGCTGATTTCTCAAAAGAAGCTTTACAGGCAAAAGGGGACTGGCAAGAAATATTCCAAGTGATAAAAATGGAAGGAACTACCACCTAGATTGCTCTATCCAGAAAACCTGTCATTTAGAATGGAAGAACAGAGAAAGTGTTTCCCAGATAAGGTAAAACTAAAGGAGTTCATCATCAAGCCATTATTACATGAAATGTTAAAGGGACTTATTTAAGAAAAAAAGATCAAAACTATGAGCGTTAAAAAGGCAACAAATTCACAACTATCAGCAATTGAATATAAAAGAACAAACTAAACAAACAACCAGAGCAGGAACTTAATCATAGATATGGAGATCATTTGGAGAGTTATCAGCTGGGAAGGGGAAGGAAGAGAATGGGGGGAAAGGTGCAGGGATTAAGAAGCATAATTGTTAATTCAAAAATAGGGGGAGGTTAAGGATAGTATAGAAAATGGAGAAGCCAAGGAACTTATATGCACAACCCATATATATTAACTAAGGGAGGGGAATGCTGGAAGGAAGGGGGATACCAAGTTGAGGAGGGCAAAGCAGGAAAAATTAGGATAGCTGTAACAGCATAATCAATAAAATATTTTTAAATGTATAATATCTCAATAATTTTATATTGATTTTGTGTTAAAATGATAATGTATATATTATATTAAATAAAATATCATACTTAAATTAATATATCAGGTTTCCTTTTACTTTTGTAATATTGCTGCTAGAAAATTTTACATTATATTTGTTGTTCAAATTATATTGCTAGTGGACAGTGCTGCATTAGATGGTTATCTAATGAATGAATGAATTGCCTTTCTTTCCTATTACAGTGGGACATAACTTTGATGTGAATACTACACATAAGAAACCAGATTTCATCACAAGTAGAGAATTAGAATTGCCATTTTGTTCAAGTGACCAACAGTTCGAGCTGCTGCAGAATTCCACAAACCAAACAGATCTAACAACTGTTCTATAGACAACTGTCACTGTCATTGAATGTTCAGTCATCTTAAATTTTTTCTACCTCAAGGAGGCATGTGTCTGCACACTTTCATCAACTTCATGGAGATATTTAAACAGTGCACCAAATTAGTTAAAGCTCAGTTAAGACCAAAACCCAACCAGACTGCCACTATGAGGACTCAGAAAACTCCTGGGTCAGTGACTAGCTAACAAAGGGCTGCCCTTGCTTACTGAATTAAAGCATTTAGCCAATCCATTGTCAACCTTAAGTCTGTGGGCTAATTGGAATCTATACTTAAAAGTGGCAAGATTTTTAAATCTTGGCTTATATATTCTTATAAATCTTCACTGGCTTCAGTTTTTTTAAAAAAGTAAACAATCCCCAGCCTCCATGTATAATTACTTGTATTTTCATCCTTTACTTGAAACCTTTTTACATTTCATTCTTGTGCAGTGACCCAACTTAAATTTCAGCTCTTCATAATTCTTGGGAAACAAACTAACTTTTGTGATCTTCAATGTTTGGCAAAAGAACATAAAAGTCAGTAAACACAATAATTTCTTTGTTATTTTTCTCAGTCCTTTAAAAAAAGCAAGCCCATTTAAAAATCTTATCAACACTTTAATGCAGCAGAAGGAATATCTTCAGATAGCCTGACAGAGAGGTAACATTTGACTTTTGGTGGACCTCCCATTTACTGGCCTCTCCTGGTAATTATTACTGGTAATTAATAATATCGTTTAGGTAATTGAATTGATGCCAGCTCCCTCCACTGCTAGGCCTTACCCAAATGGGTTTCACCCCCCTCAGCCTAACCTTTGATTATAATTACCTTCAGCTTTCCGCTTAAATGTCATTTACTGTGCAGAAAGTTTTCTTGGGTGCCCTCACTCTCTCAGGACCACTCGAAATAAGGCTAGCTTCTTTACTATGTGCTCTCATAAGCTTGTCATAACTGTATATTAAATAACTAACTTGAAACATCTGTGTCACCTCAACTAAAAATTCCATGAGCATAGACGCTGTGTCTGTGTTGGTGAGCTCCTGAGCCCAGTGCCTGGCACAGATCCAGGCCTGCAGTCAGTGCTCAGTGCGAAGTCCATCTGCACTCATGTGCTTCTTTGAGACGTGATGCCATCCTGCTAGAAGTTGGAAGCATATGAATGCCTGAATAATGAATTACTACATGAAATATAAAAAATAGCAAATGTTCCATTTGACTTCTACACTGTTATATGGGACATTTTACTATATCACTGTTATTGTTGAAAAAAGATTCCTAATTAAACCCAAGTAAAGATGATTATATTATCACTGGTTAAGGCTAAGTAGTATAGGAACTTTTATTTATTATAAGGTTTGCAAGTAAAAAATATACATAATTACAAATATAACTGGACTGTAACGTCATTATAAGTATGGCCATACTGAACAACTTTCCATAAAACATTGAGTTTAAGAGTTTCAGTTTTGAGAGTTTCTGCCAAGATAGAGGCATAGGCATAAACCCTTCACTTCCTCACACAACCAAAAGAAGGATAACAACCAATCTAAAATCAATAAACAACCAAAATCACCAGAAAATCAAACTGCATAGAATTCCAACAACCAAGAAATTAAAGAAAAACTCAACCAGACCAGTGGTGCAGCAAAGAGGGTTGCCCTGCCTGGGTGAATACCTAAGGCCCTGCCCCCTTACAACCTATCAGCTGCTCCAAGACAAGGAAAAATGGCCCAAATGAAAGAACATAGTAAAACCTCAGAAATAGAACTAAGCGATGAAGAGATTGCCAACCTATCTGATGGAGAATTTCATTACCAGAGTCCTGGTAATGAAAATGCTCACAGAACTGATTGAGCTTGGTTGAAAAAATAAAAAAACAAATGAAAGATATCCAAAATGAAATAAAGCAAAATATTCAGGGAACCAACAGTGACAAGAAGGAAATCAAGCTTCAAAGTGACAATTCAGAACAAAAGGAGGAAATAAACATCCAACTGGATCAGAATGAAGAAATAAGAATCCAAAAATATGAAGAGAGGCTGAGGATTCTCTGGGACAACCTGAAATGTTCCAATATCCAAATTATAGGGGTGCCAGAAGGAGAACAGCAGCAAGAAATTGAAAATTTATTTGAACAAATAATGAAGGAAAACTTCTCCAATCTGATGAAGGAAATAGACTTCCACACAGTCCAGGAAGCCCAGAGAGTCCCAAAGAAGTTGGACCCAAAGAGGAACACACCAAGGCACAGTTACCCTCAAAGGAGTTCCCATAAGACTATCATCTGATTTCTCAAAAAGAAACCTGCCCTGGCTGGTGTAGCCCAGTGGAATGAGCGCGGGCTGTGAACCAGGCATCGCAGGTTCAATTCCCAGTCAGGGCACATGCCTAGGTTGCAGGCCATGTCCCCCAGCAACCACACATTGATGTTTCTATCTCTCTCTCTTTCTCCCTCCCTTCCCTCTCTAAAAATAAATAAATAAAATCTTAAAAAAAAAATCTTACTTAAAAAAAAAAAGAAACCTTACAGGCAAGAAGGGGCTGGAAAGAAATATTTGAAGTCACAAAAGTCAAGGAATTACATCCAAGATTTCTCTATCCATAAAGCTTTCATTTAGAATGGAAAGGCAGATAAACTGCTTCCCAGACAAGGTCAAATTAAAGAAGTTCATCATCACCAAGTTCTTACTATATGAAACGTTAAAGGGATTTATCTAAGAAAAAGAAGATAAAAAATATGAACAATAAAATAACAGTAACCCCACAACTATCAACAAATAAACCTAAAAGAAAAACAATGAAAACAAAAACTAAGCAAACAACCAGAACAGGAACAGAATCAGAAAAGTGAACATCACACAGAGGGATTTCAGTAGGGAGGAGGAAGGGAGGAATAGCGGGGAAAAGGTGTGGGGAAGAAGCATAATTAGTAGGATAAAATAGATGGGGAGAGATAAAAAATGGTATAGGAAACAGAGGACTCAAAGAACTTATATGTGCAAACCATGGATGTGAACTAATGAGGGGGAATGCTGGAGGGTTGGGGGGCAGGGTGGAGGGGGATAAAGGGGGGAAAATTGGGAAAACTATAATAGCATAATCAACAAAAAATACTTTTGAAAAGAGTTTCAGTTTTACTCTCACGGTTGCTTCATCATCTTCAAGTACATAAACCCATGGCCTGCCGTTCCCCAGCCAGAGCTCCAGTGCTTCCCTCAGTCACTAATGGCAAGCTTGCATGACGTTCAAGGAATGAATCAGTTAATTAAGTGTTAAATAACTTTCTAATTATTTTCTAATTCAAAAATTGTGATCTTTCAAAATATAATCAACCAGAGGAAGAAAAATGCTGAATAAATAAAACAAAGCTAATTCAGTCATAATGAATGATTGGAAAAGAAAACAAGTATCTCTCCACTTAGAAAAATGACAGTGATAACTAAAATCAATGTATTTCATTATTTAACATATTCCATTTTGTTCAGTGTGTGTTACATTTACTTCTAAATAGAATAATTGATGTCTCTTGAATTTGAAATACTCACTCATAAAAAGTCCCACCTAATTAACTAATTTATTAAACTTGTCATTAACTTTACACATCAATCAATATATTCTTCCTTAAAATCTTTCTTTAGTAAAAATACTTAGATGTATAAGATGTTTTATTTAAAAATATCATCCCACTTAACTATATTCTTTAAAAAATCAAACTGCATCAAATATACAGGGTCTGGCAGAAGTTAAGGCCTGTTTGATTGTGGTTGGTAGAGTAGTAATATGGGTGTAATAATTTATCGTTTTAATTTGAACATTTCACCTAAAATGTCATATGGTGTGTTAAGTGTGATGTTGTTATGTTACAAAAATATATGCTTATGATTTTGTAATGAAAAGGGGTGTTATTTGTGCCAGACCCTGTAAACACATTTACAAGTTATTGAATATGGATTATTAAGTATCATCTGACCACCTTCTTTTTGAGTCTGTTTCTGACATGCTCACTCTGCTCTGTGTTCTCCAGCTACAGTGACTTTGCCTCAGTCCCTGAAACACGCCACATGCCTTCGTGCCTTGGGGTCTTTGCCCTTCACTGCAAAGTTGTTCCTCTATTCTCTGCTTATTACATGCTCCTCCCATTCAAGTTTAGCTCATGCCACTTTGTAAAGGAAGCCACTGTGTGCTCTTCAACTGAGTCGTCGTCCTTAGTTTTACCCTCTCAAGACTCACTAGGCTGCTCCTACAAAGTACACATAACTGTAACTTTTAAAATAATCAATGGTTGTTTAGCACCTACCTCATAAGAATAAATAATTAAAGTCACTAAGTCATTAAGTTAAGGTGCCGTCCATTCTCCTGGAGTTGCTTATTCACCCTTAATTTTATGGAAAAGAGGTGTGAGGAATGTAACCTAAATAGAATCACTGAGCTTCTCACAATGAAATGTTTAACTTATATGCATAATGCCCCATAAAATGAAATCTAGCATTTTAAACTCTTTAGCTCTTTAGTGTAAAGTTGATCTAGAACCATCAAGCGGGCCACCCCAAATTCCCAGTTAGTCAACTGTGCAGGTAGGTGGGCCACTGCTGCCCTAACTAATCCTGGGCCCCAGTCTTTCTTGGTCTCTACCCTGCAATGAACAAAAAGGAAGATGCTTCCAGACAGGGGATATTCCATCCTACTTCAGACAGCGTCTTCTTGTCCTCCAAATCTACTTATATGCAGTGATCTACTGCTCAGTTCAGTTCATGAACACCACAGCCACTTAAGAACAGTCACAGATGATGATCAAGTTCTCATAATTGGAGAAGGGACACCTTCAGCCAGTGGAGAAACAAAGCATATTCAAAGCAACTCCACATGCATCTGGAGTTACTTTGTCACTGAGTGGCGACTATGTAGAGAAAGAAAGGCTGAACAGAAGTCAGTCCTTAAGGCCTAGGTTTTGCTGTGCCATTGGCTATAAAACCGCAAATAAATCACCAACCTCCCTGTGCCTCTTCTCTTCTCAGAGGGCGAGGAGATGAGCTGAATGACTGCTTAGGCCTTTTCCATGTGTGTGATTATACTTTAAATTCTTTTTTTATAACTCCAAGTGTTTATATTTTAATTTCCTTCACTCAACATTATTTTGTAAAACTAAAGCATAAGAGTTATTTCTGAAGTCCCTACCCATTTAGCTAAGAAGAAAGGAGCTGCCTCCAGCACCAGTTCTTTCTTTGGCAGGCTTGTTACAGCTGCGTTGCAGCATTTAGTTTGTTTTTGGAGGCTTCGTTTAACAGTGTGGCTTGTCAGCAGCACTTGCATATCTAAATCATTATTGTCCTTCAAAGCAAT
This sequence comes from Tonatia bakeri, assembly GCA_004024845.1. Lineage (NCBI taxonomy): Eukaryota > Metazoa > Chordata > Mammalia > Chiroptera > Phyllostomidae > Tonatia > Tonatia bakeri. The sequence goes on along the minus strand of PVIA01002062.1, from coordinate 53,215 downwards.
TATGATATCTGTAGAACCATTATTATTTCAAAGCCACTATAACATCTTATAGGCACAGCAAACACTAGAGATAAAATTTTTATGGGACATATTCAAGCTAGTGCACAAAGCAGCAGTTTCTCCAAATATAAACAGTTGATGCTTTAAAAAAAAATTTGGTTTTAGAAGACTAAGGAACATTGACATACACCAGACTGTGGTGTCAGTATGAGAGGAAGATACCTACTTAAATGTGTTTACAGAAAAAAATAACAAACATATATCATACTCTACTTGGCTTCGCTACAACTACAACACACACTTCTTTGCACCAAAATTATGAAGCTTAAAGGCAAAAAAGAAAACAATTATCACATTCAGCTCATTCATATTAAGTGACTGAAATAATAACAAGTTGACATTTTAGACTTGTGAATATATTTTCTGAGACCTTTAGATATCCAAAAATCAAACTCAAATAAGCTTTCATAAGTTTTTCACCATGGGAAAAAAGTGTGTGTGTCGGGGGTTGGGGGTCTCTGTGGTTTGGTCTTTGGTGTATCAAGTCAAGGAAGGGAGTGGGGGAGAACCGAGCAGCTCCAAAAGCAGAGTTACTGGGGAAGGGAATAGGGACAAATCAAGAGCTAGAGAGTATTTAGGGAAATTTCAGAGAAGAAACTCTGAGACTTAGGGAACAGAGTCACTTCCTGAGAAATGGTGAGGGGAGGAAATTTAACTGGGCTTTATTATTGCAGTCTCACTTTGGCATGCTTTATGAGACTTAAGTGAATATTTTAAATTGCTTTTCAGAATAGTTATCCATTCATCTGGTTTTATTCTTGACAGTTAATATCTCAAGAGTGGGCCTTAGAACTGCTTAGATATATACTTATTTCTGTCGTGTTTATATTTTACTAAGTAATAAAACAAGTTTGTAAATGGTTAAGAGTTCCAAATGCACTAAGTTCTTGCGGGAATGATATTGTTTATCTCACCTCATATGCCCAGCACTGAGCCAAAGTAAGTGCTCAATAAACATTTGTGGAATAGAAGATGAATGAGGGTGGTTTCCAGATTCACAGTCGAAAAGGCTATTTACAGATTATTGAAGAAAAAAAGACCTCCAAATGCTTGTTCTCTCCATTATCCCAAAGTTTAGATGAAAGTTACTCTAGGTATCAATTATTGCAGATAGTTTTCTCAATTCATTATTTCACTTGTTATGACTGTATCAGTGTTTCATTTCATTAAACAACATCTCTACATGCAAAAGTTGAATTAGAAAACAGAATTCATTCACAAATAATGACTTTGTTGGTTCTATTTTCCACTTCTTCAGTACGTTTTAAGCAGAAATAATGTGTTTAGTTTAAATCAGGAAGTAGGTCTATGACAGAATAAGAAGAAAAATGTACAAATTTATTTACATGTGATGCTGGTTCACCCCTGACCCACAGTAACTTTTGGTCAAAGGCAAAGGACATTTTGCGTCTTTATCATATTTTCAGAAATTAATTTATGACCTAAAGTTCATATTAAGCAGTCACTTCAAGGAAAAATAGTCACCATGGCCACAATCTAACATAGCATAGGTTTGAAAGGTATAATAACATAATTTTATCCTACCTTCTACCACTTTACCCACATAATCATACACATACACTCAGTGAAAGCGTGAGGAAAGCAAACTACCTGCAATGTCCACCCAAGGTCAACCTCACCTTCATATGTTTGGGCCTCCCACTTCTGCAGAAATTTAGTGCTATTATTCTCTCTCTGCTTCTCCAGCTTAGGTAGCAATTTGAGTGTAAAATAGATACATATATTAATACATTCATTCTAACTAAGGCCATTAGCAAAAACCGGTTTAACACACTTGAAATTATCAGAGGTCTTTTGTGTTTTAACCCAAAGTAGCCATTCACTGTGGGAACGATATGTTGGCAGCAGGGGTGCATTTTTATACTTTTAGGTTACATTATCCAGCCTTTACTTATGTCTAGGATATTCCTACATACACCCTATCTATCTCTCTGCTGCTGACACTTTATTACAAGAAATTATTTGTTCATTTAAAACACCCAGTATATCTCAAGAGTAATCACATATCTTACCACAAACTCATAATTCATAATGAGGGGGGGAACAATAAAAACTAGTAAAGTTTATCTTCTATTTTATGTTAAAGATTTAAAAGCTTACTAATTTCTAGTACTAACATAAATATAAATCTTCCACATCAGTATGTGTTCTAACAAAAAGTTGAAAGTCATTTTCTATCTCATAAGTCACTTGTATATTAATCTATGCCAAAATATTAGGAGATAATCTTGTCATTTTACTGTGTTCATTAATAATCCCCTAAACTTTTATTACAATAAATATTAGAGCAAATATTATTTGTTTATTCCAATGTTACAGATAATTAAAAAAAACTAAACTTTAGCCTGATCTGAATATTCCAGGCTTTTAAGTTCAAAATGTTAGTGATTAACATGCATTTTTTTTCATAGGAAAGTTTAAATCAAAAAAGCTTATACTTAGAAACCAAAATAAAATAGCATTTCTTCTTTTAGGCTTTACTGGAACTGCCTAACTTTACCTAACTTATCTCAATAAGAGTTTTGACATTGACTTTTTTTGGCTTTGCATTCAAAGTGAACAACAGCTTCTCCAACGGTGTGCCCAGAAAAGGAGGCCAAACAATAATGCAGTTTCTAAGAGGACTGCGCAGAGTCTGAGCAGGGAGGTCAGATTTTAGAAGACCTTGCTTAAGTTTCTTTAGTTTCGTCCTTGGCTCCCTTTACAGCTATGAGATTGAAGGAAGGAAAAACAGTCCTGTGTTTCTAAGTTGATTGCCGAATTATTTCAGATGCCATGACAAGTATCTAGTTTGACATGTCTTCCTTTTTATCTTGTAAAATAATTTTTATTCTGTATTTCTTCAGAAAGCACAATTCTTTTAATTGAATCTGAGAATAAGAGTGTTCTGGCCAGACAAGTAAACACAGATCTCAAACTGACCATGCCTTGACATGGATGCTATTTCTGAAACCGTATCCCAACAGACTTCTGAGAGAATGGGTGGTGAGGTATAATCAAATCAAATCTTCTTGTCAAATTCCCTTAGCGCCTGCTATACCCACTCTCTTACATTCAAGCCTATTGCATTATCCCACAATTATTAAGCAAAATTTTATTCAGCTTACAAATCAGTTTCCACTCTGAAAAATTAGAAGGCAGGCAATACAGTGGGAAGGGCAACTTTTAGATCTTCTGACCAGATCCCAGGCTTATCACAATGTCTTAGACTAAAAATCATCGGGGCAACACCTCTACCAGGTGAAAACTGGCGCACTATTTGAGGAATAGGTGTCATCTGCATCATCATATGCAAATTATTAAAGTACACCTAAAGATTCAACCTTGCTCTGGCCAGGTGGCTCAGTTGCACACACCAAAAGCCTGAAAGTTCAATTCCCAGTCAAGGCACATACCTAGGCTGTAGGTTCGATCTCCAGATCAGGGTGTGTATGGGAAGTGATCGAGGGAGGCAACTGATCCATGTTTCTCTCTCACATCAGCATGTTTCTCTCTCTCTCCATCCCTCCCTCTATACCCCACCCCCTCTCTCTCAAATCAGTAAAATATATCCTCAGGTAAGGACTGAAAAAAAAGGGAAAGATTAAGTGTTTCCATCATTTGAACTAGACTAGTATTTACATGTACTTATAGTTACCTTTCTATTTATATTTACATAGTGGGCTCTAATGCTATTTCTAAAGGCTCTGTGAATATTCAGTTCCACAGTAATTTTCAGAAGTAATAGAATCATGTTGAGGTACTAAGTAAAACAAAATACCAGTGAATTACATACTTCCTCTTGCTATTATTCTACCCTTTTTTACCCTAGTAAATATCCTTAACAAAAAAAAAGGTAAGTGAACCAGTAATGGCCTTCAATCCTAGGAAACACAGGAGCAGAGAGCTTTCACCTAAAAGAAAAAAACCTCAAAAGAAAAATATCTATTTGAAGCAGTAAATTAAAGAAATCATTTCATTGAAATAAATTACTGAAAATTAGCTATAATTTCTAAATAATGTTCTCCTTTTTAAAATCTAAAGTGATTAGAATATACCGTTGAGAAGATCTTCAATTTCTAGATTATCTGATTACAGATTCCACAGTTATCAGTTACCCCATGTAACAGAAGATTTAAAGTAATAGTTACACTGTGAACTTCTAAAACATGTATGCCCCCAAAAAGCATAACAGAGAACTTTCAACACATCACAACTATCAAGTCCCCAAAGTCAGTCACATTTCTATCAGCCTCATAGTCATTTCTGAGATTAATCGGATTCATGACCCAGTTAAATTAACATGTCACTCAACCTTAATTTCATTTCCACTGTAAAAATAAAATAAATACTTAATATGTGTATGCATATGGCATCTCTTAGAAGTTGAATAACACATGAAACACATTTAAAAACAAGATTTTATATCCTGTGGTCACAATTAAAAGTGGGATTGTTTTCTTCATTTTTCCCCAATATTTTGTTGTTAGTATATAGGAACACAACAGATTTTTGTACATTGATTTTATACTGCAAATTTACTACACTATTTATTGTTTCTAATAGTCTCTTGGTGGAGTCTTTTGGAATATATATGTACATATGTATATGCCCCCAAAACAAAATTTATTTATAAAAAATTGTGTATTTATTCTTACATGTTTAAATTTCAGTCACCTTCAAAGTACTCTCCATTTGATGCAATACACCTACTGGGATTCTTTTTCTACTGCATTTGTCGATTTTGATGCCTTTTAGTGCTTCTGCTATTTTTTGTTTCACCTTTTGCACATTGGCAAAACATTTCCCTTTGAAGATTTCTTTCATCTTGGGAAACAAAAAAAAGTTGCTTTGGGCGAATTGGGTAAACAGGGAGGGTAGGGCACAGGGGTCATGCCATTTTTGGTCAATAACTGCTGAACACTCAGTGTGGTGTGGGCAGGTGCACTCATAAATCACCCATTGTGAAATGGGCAAAGGCGTTGAAAAAAATGTCTTCAAAAAAACATTACTGAAGCTGAACACAGGCTCTCGCAACAACTCCCTCTGGTATACTGATACAGATGGCTTCTAAACACTCACCTGGTGGGGGAAGCCTGTACTACAAGGGCCCCACCCTCCAGAAGATAGTTCCAGGTTTTGGGGGTTTCCCCCTCACATACTGAGTTGGCCAAAAAGTCTGTTTAGTTTTTTCCATAAAATAAAAGACACATTTTTTATTTTCACCAATACCTTTATTGATTTGGATATTTTGAACATGTTGGCTATCTCCTGCATAGCGTAATGTTGCAATTAATGTCTTGATTTGATAACTGGTCTACCCAACTATGGAGCATCATCCAGTGAGAAATCTCCAGAACAAAACTTTGTAAACCACTTTTGACATGTTGGATCAGCCACAGCACCTTCTCCATATACTGTATAAATCTTTTTTTGTGTTTCAGTTGTGTTTTCATCTTTCTTGAAATACTAAAGCATAAAATGCTGAAAACGCTGCATATGTTCTTCCATCTTCAATATTAAAATGGCTGTGCAAAAATCACCAATTTTGATAATTTTTTAGTACACACTGATATGACAGCTGTTACAATACAATCTAACAAAACCATTTTGAATTAACTTAAAGAGAACTAAATGCTATTAGAGCCATCTTATAGAGAAAACCAAACATATCTTCTGGCCTATCTGACACACACACACACACACACACACACACACACACACACACACACATATATATATATATATATGTCATCTGCAAATACTGACAGTTTTACTTCTTTATTCCCTGTTTGTATGCTTTTTATTTTTCTTGCCTGACTGCTCTGGCTAGGACTTCCAATACTATGTCGAATAACAGTGGTAAGAGTGGGCATCCTTGTCTTACTTGTGATCTTAGAGGAAAAGCTTTTGGTTCTTCCCCATTGAGTAGCTGTGGGTTTGTCACATATGGCCTTTATTATGTTGAGGTACTTTCTTTCTATGCCCATTTTATTGAGTGCCTTAATCATAAATGGATGTTATATCTTATCAAGTGTTTTTTTGCATCTGTTGTTGTGATCATGTGATGTTTACGGTGGGGGTCAAATATATGGTGAGAGAAGGAGCCTAGATTCTGGGTGTGAGCACACATAGGACTACAGGTGATGTGTGATAGAATTGTACATCTGAAACGTATTTTCCAATAAATGTAATTAAATAAAAAAAAGGAAAACAAAAACAGGATAGATTATGTTCTATGGTTCATTGTTTGTGCATTTCTAAATAAGTAATGTCCTTACCTAGTTTTTATTTGAAATTAGCAAAGTACATGAAGATAAAAGAAATGGCATTTTTCCTTCTTATACTTTTCATTAAGTAATTCTTCAGCTGTGTTATGCACATCCGTTACTTTACATCCTTTATATTTATTTAGATGAGTCCTTCAGAAAAAATGTTTAGATTCATCCAGGAATTTTATAAAGTGAATGAAATGCATATACCAACCTCCCCAAGAAGAAAGGCTTCTAAGCGTAATTATATTTGTGCATCTTTATCATTTTGAAGGCATAATAGCAACATTTGTAGATTCAAAGCCATTCTCTTTTGAAAAATGAAATAGGGACTGTCTAATTCCAAACTGCTGAGGAATTTAACTTTTTTTCATTAATAGTATCTCTTAACAGAAATTCTAATTCATAGCAGACGGCCAAGCTAAGGTCAGCAATTATGGCAGCAGAGTAGCAGAGACTATTAATGACAGGCAATTCTACAGCTGCCTTAATGCCAGTGACAGCAGCTTATGTCAGGTTGTTAAAGAGATCTAAAATCTGCAGCAAGCAGCTTTCTACAATCATCCGCTTACGCATTCTATTTCACAGTGTAAAGAGCTTAATGTGAAGATACGCACAGTTCTGATGAATGGAGAAAACTTTTCCTGGCCAATAAATAAACAAGTAAATAAAATCCTCAAATTGCTATGCAGTTCACTGGGACAGTCTTTTTTTTTTTCTTTTTCTTTTTTTCAAATGAAGAATATATTTGGGCATAAAATCAAGGCAAGAAGAGTTGGGTTGATCATGGTATCTGTGTCCACAGAGTCTTTAAAAGCCTTTCCAGGAATAGTCAAATGCATATTTAGTTTAATACTATTCACCATGATTAATGCTGGGGAATCTGTCTAAAAAAAAAGAGACTTCTACATTTCTCAAGTTCCCAAAAGGTAAAATAGATTCACAGTGCCTTTTTGAACCTTAGTTTTCTCATCTCCCAATGAAAACACTTCCTATCTTCTCAAAGTAAAAGTGAAAGCGTGGTCAGTGGAAATCACCCCTTTCCACCGGATTACAAGAAAAGCATTTCATGGACCCATACACAGGAGATTGTCATCTTGCGGTAAAGTTTATTTGGGTGAAAGGCTGCCCCTGTGTCCCATCTCTGTCCACCCCCCCATGGAAAAAAGTCTAACCGTGTCCTCAGGGAGGCCAAAACAAAAGCCAGCATCCAAGTTTCTGCTTCACATTAACTAAGTCCTTTGCAGCCTGTGTGGTCTACTGCGGGCCCACATGGTTGCATGTGTCCCCAGGTGAGAAAAAATATAAACGCATGGGCGGGTGTGGGTCACCAAGTGAGTGAGAGGGAGGCAGACAGACAGAGAAAGAAAAAGAGTGCACTTCTTTGTTCCCCTGGCATTATAACCAGGAGCTTTTTCAAAATAAGCAAGTTCCCAAGCTTTCATGGGCCTTTGATGGGTCCACATCCTAGTTAAACTGACAGGTGTCTGTGGTCAAGCACCTCTCTATGCACCCCCAAAAATCTGGTGCCAGACGGCGGACAGTGCTCCTGGGGATGTTCCCTGTGCTTGGAGGATGAAGTGTGCTCAGTGGCAGTCTCCTGGAGTGTGTGAATGAGTCTGCAAAGGCCATAGCCTCCTGGTTGAGCAAGCAGGCTTCCATTCCCAGGTTTATTAAGCTCAATGTCTCATTCCCTTTGTTCTCTTTCTTATTAATAACTAGTTAGCTACCTACAGTAACAAAAGAATTAAAAAAACACCTGATACAGTAATAGCCCACTTTCCTTAAGTATCCTTAACCAGTTGTAAAAACCATGAGCTGAATATTTCCCAGTCCCCAAGAAAAAGAAGCAACAAAAATAAATAAGAGCAACTAAAAATGAAACAAGTTAAGTGTTTCATTAATTCCATTAATCAGGGAAAAAAGAGTGATTATTCCCTGGCAGGTGGTAATCATTTTATTTAAAACTAGTCCACAAGTAAAGTCTTACAGGGTAGGAGGAGGATGAGGAGTGGGGATAAGAGAAAGAGAAGAGAAAGAACAGGAAAAAGAGAAAAATAAAGGAAATATAATGTGTAACAAAATCCCAGGCTGAATGAATATAAAAGCATAAAGCTAATGAGTTACAGCCTGTACTCCTGTCCCACCCTGCATCATGGCCTGAGGCTCTGCCACCCAACACACGGGGTGTGCCCTACATCACAGTGGCATGACTTGGCAAGAGAGTATGGATGGTTGTGGAAGGTCATGACTTGGAAACCGTTTCAAACACAAATCGGGTTGGGTTTTTTTTTTTGCTTTTTAATACCAGAATAAAGAATTTTATAAAACAACATTAAGCCTTACCAAATGCAATAGTCTAATACCTATAAGGTTGAACCGTATAAAATTGCCTCTTAAATGGTAAAATATTGCTGATTTTATGTGATTTCATGTGATTAAGCTAATATTTTAAATTACTGTGTTTTTTCCCTTCACCTTACCACTTCCTTATTCAATTTATTTTCTGAAGAACATTCCAACCCTGAATTAATCATTCCAATTATATAACTCTGTGTTTATACTCAGCCAATTGATTCTGCTGAGAAAAATATTGCATAGTCATGTATATTAATACTATTTAAATATATACCTTTCAAAAATAATCCTCAGCCTTTCTGGCAGCCATGAAAATGTGCCTCTCAGATCTCCTGCTGTGAGAAACATAAATGGCTAATTTCCTCAGCTCCTGGGCTCTGAATCCACCACTGTGTTTATACCTAGACCACTCTTCCTAAGTGTTGCTCCCAGCCAATGACGGAGCATGCCAGAGATTTAATGCAAGGACACTTATCCATTCCTAAGAGATGTAGCACTCCTCTGACATGCAACTTTGGCTTGATGACTGCCCATCAAACTGGCCAAAACTTTCTAGAACTGTGCTGCAATCTGAGACTACCCAGCCCTCTTTCCTTTCCTTTCCTCCATCCTGCCCAGCAGTCAGGTGTACATGTTGACCTTAAGACTTTCCATGTTCTCTAGCTCCCTCCCATATTTCTTCAAGATGATTCCCTCAACAATGGCTAATTCTATCCTGGTATCTCCTTTTCAGAAGGCCCAAAATAGAAGGAAAATAGTGAACCAGGGACAGAACTGTAAGAGGAAAGGACAGAAAGGGAAACAAGGACATATTGACCTTATGGGCCATAGAAAGAAAGATGTATTTTATTCTATTTGCCATGGACAGCCATGAGATGAAAAATGTAGAGTCTAAAGTAGAGTGACCCTACACTTTAATATCCAAAGCATAATTTAAGAGTGAAGAGAGGGCTCTGATTTCCAGTTCCTTGTGTAAGGAGATTGGAAGTCACCAATCTGTCCTAACAAGTAAAAAGCTGAACATACCAGAAAATCAGCAACTCTTCTTGATCCATAACAGAGAAGAAGGCACAGGGCAAACCACTGCCCTTAAGACTGGAAAGACAGACACAGATACAAGGAGTCTTGGCTTCCAAAGAGAAAACCTCAGAGGAAACCAGTGCCTGGGTAGGAAAACCTGAACTGTAACTGATGACTTGCTGGAGGCTTGAGTGCAGAAAAGCCTGAAAGCTAAAAACTCCAGGGAGACCCAAAATATTGTTAGATTTACCTCTAGAAGCTCCACCAGATTCCTACAGTGAATATCAGAGGAAAATCCCCCTCTGGCTCCAGCAGGGGAAAGGGAAAATGAACCATTTTGAAGGACGACATACCAAGGGCCTAGAGACATATGAAAGAATGCTCACCATGACTAGCCATCAGAAAGATGTAAATTAAAAACATGAGATACCACCTCACACCAGTCAGAATGGCCATCATAAACAAATCAACAAACAAGTGCTGGCAAGGTTGTAGAGAAAAGGGACTCTATTGCACTGTTGGTGGGGATGCAGACTGGTGCAGCCACTGTGGAAAACAGTATGGAATTTCCTCAGAAAACTAAAAATGCAACTGTCTTTTGACTCAACAATTCCACTGTTGGGATTATATCCTAAGAATTTTGTAACAGCAATTCAAAAGAACCTATGCACCCCAATGTTCATAACAGCACAATTTACAATAGCCAAGTGCTGGAAACATCCTAAGTGCCCATCAGTAATGAGTGAATTAAAACACTGTGGTACATTTACACAATGGAATTCTATGCAGCAGAAAGAAAGAAGGTGCTCCTACCCTTCACAACAGCATGACTGGAACTGCAGAACATTGTGCTGAGTTAAATAAGCCAGGCAGTGAAAGACAAATGCCATATGATCTCACCTTTAACAGGAACCTGATCAACAAAATGAACAAGCAAGCAAAATATAACCAAAGACGTTGAAATTGAGAACAGGCTGACAGGACCAGAGGGGAGAGGGGAGGGGATAATGGGGGGAAAGGATGAAGAGTTTACAGGAACAACTATAAAGGACACATAGACAATAACAAGGGGGGATGGAAAGAGAGGAAGGAGGTGGGGAGGGCTGGGGGGAAAAGGCAGAAAACTGTACTTGAACAACAATAAGAAAATGTTTGAAGAAGAAGGAGGAGGAGGAGGGGGAGGGGGAGGAGGGGGAGGAGACAAAGGGGAAGAAGAAGAAGAAACTGACAGTAACCAGAAGGGAACAGGGAGGGAGATAACGGGGAAAGAAAGGGAAGGGTCAAGTCAAGGGACATGTATAAAGGACCCATGGACAAAGCCAAAGGGGAGAAGGATTGAGAGTGGGAGGTGGGGGTGGAGTGGAGGAAGTGGTGGTGGGAAAATGGAAACAATTGTACATGAAAAACAATAAGAGATAGATAAATAAATAAATGAATAAATAAATAAAGTTTAAAAAAAAGGGAAACACACCATAGCATCCTGTTCTTAAAAAGTCCTTCCCTCAGGTGAAATTAGTTTACCAGAGACTAACCTGCTATGGTTTTATCAAAATCTAACTGACCCAGGAGAAAGAATGTTTAACTGCAGCCCACTCTATCCATGTCATCCCACCTAAGAAGACAGAAAAAACTGAGAAACACTTGTGAAGTTCACGGTCCAGAGACTTAGGCTCACTAAAAGATTAAGAGTTAATCATAGACTATATACATCACTTCTCCTCTCCCAACACTTCACCACCACATTATTGAAGGTCACTTCACAGCAGTTCATGTTACCCAGAAAATCATGTCTAGCTATCAAGAAAAAATTGCAAGGTATACCAAAAGAAGAAGAAAAATATTTGAAGAGACAGATCAAGCATCAGAACAAAGACATGGCAAGGATGTTGGAATTAGACCAGAAATGTAAAACAGTTGTGATTGATATGCTAATAAACCTAATGAATAAAGTAAACAGCATGTAAGAACAGATGAGCAATATAAGCAGAGAGGTGGAAATCCTAAGAAAAAACTCAAAAGAGGTGCTAAAGACTTTTAAAAATTGTAACTTATATGATTTGATTCTCATAAAACCAATCTGGCTACTCTGTGGAAAATAGAGAATAGAGGGACAGAAACAGAAATGAGAAAACAGGAGAGTATTATTGTCCAGGCACATGAGAAAGCATGAGCTTGGGTTGAACAAATTTTTTCTTATTTTTTTAACAAATTTGCAACAAACAAATCATTTTTAAATGATGAAATTCAGGAAATATTTTGAAGAAAAGCAAACATGGCTTGCTGATAAATTGGAAATAACTCTCAAAATTTTTACTTAAATAAATGATGAGTGGATATTTTCATTTAAATGGGGAAGACCAGAGAATAGATTTCAGACATATTTTGAATAATAGGGACTCAAGAGTTTTGTCCTGGACATGATTATTTTGAGGTAGCAGTTGGACGTCTAAGTTTAAGTGTCAGGGAGAAGTGAGTGTGAACCTCAGTGAAAAAGTTGAGCTTAAAGATACATATGTAGACAGCATTATTGATAGTTTTTAAAGCCAAGACCCCAGGATCTAACCCTTAGCACTTTAAATTCAGAGATCAGGGGGAAAAAGAAGTCAGAAAAACATATAAAGAGTAGAAACTTAATGAGGTGGGAGGAAAACCTAGAGGATGAGGTATTGAGAAATTTTTTAGGAAAGTATGTCAAATGCTGCTGGGACTTGCACTTTAAATGAAGACAAAGATTTCTTTATTCAACGGGGCAAAGTGAAAATTATTTGAGATCATAACACCCATTTCAATAGAATGGTGGGGCTGAAGGACCAGTTGTGCAGTTCTAACCAAATGCGTTATGAAAAAGGGACAGTGATAAGGGAAGTAGTTGAGAA